>NC_061160.1:14703608-14718608 GCF_022113875.1 Hydra vulgaris | reverse complement strand
TTGTTAAGAAAAACCCCAAAGAAAACATGGAATACGATTAAAGAAATAACCGGTAATAATAACTGTACAAAAAGCAATCTACCGAAAATTTTTTTGATTGATGGTAAGTTAGTCATTGATAAGACAAAAATAGCTGAATATCTAAACTAACATACATCTTGTTAACAGTTTATGTACAATATTAATATACAAAATTAACATACATCTTGTTTTACAGTTTATGTACAAAATAAAATATAAATCTCCGCCGATATTTTAACCTTATTTTGGCGAAATAAGTCATAAACATCCTACTAGGTTCTCATATAACAATTTTGTCATCCCAAAATTTACATTAAAGTAAATTCATACTCAATCCAACACCGCGCACCTTATTTGTAGAAGTTTGTTCTCCAGATTGTTACGATCAAAAAAAAACTTTTTAAAAAACAGTTTAAATCTGAATCAAAGCGTTTTTTATTATCTACGGACTTAAATTTTCTTTTTCTTTTTTAGTAAAATGATATAAACTAGCACAATTTATTTCTTTTATTTGCTTTAACTTTTACTTGTTCTAAATTTATTTTACAATACGAATTTATATATAAACAGTTATATATTGATATATAACTGTGTGAAACGTAGTTTTACACATTTTTACATATTTTATCACAAGCATTTATCACGATTTTATATATTTTATTGTATAAAACGACCTGTAATGAAATCACAATGGGGCTTGGTGATAAGATAAACTGATGTCTTCTTCTTGCTCCACCCATTTGTTTTATTATTTATGTTATTTTATAAATTGTAACTTTCTACGGCAAAAATTATAACAAAATAAGAAAAAAAAAAAAAACAAACTAGTTGTTCGACTAAGGCTGGTAGCTCCTGACATACGAATAGATAATTTTGTACGATTTAAGAATAAATATAACCAGTTTTAGTTGTTTCACTCTTTTTCCAGTTTTCTGGTATTTTAATGTCATTTTTTAAATTGCATATTGATATGCAAGTTGCTTTGTTTCTGTAACATTAGGTTCATAATGCATATTAGTTTCTGGACGAAGATATATTGAAAGTTTATCTTCTTGTGCTTTATTAAAATATACTTATGTTGTTCATCAAAATATAAGGTATTGTAAGAAGTTTCTTTGTTAACCTATAATTTCCAAAATTTATATTGAAATTTTATACTCTAGTGCAGCGGCTCGTAGTGATAAGCTCCCAGATTCAACAGCCATCACAGCGGCTTTTATTATATGACCATCAGACTTTAACCAATTTGTCATTTATATTTGGTATCTGAAAGAATATTACTATCTCTATGATTAAAAAATTAAAAAAAAAAAAAATTTATTTGCATTAACCAAAATCCAGATTAAGATTAATGAAAATAGAATAGTACTACAATGAAACTTATACTGAGATTAAATTTAAAAAAGGTGAAGTTTATATTAAATTTAAAAAGGTGAAGACTTAAAAAAATAATTAAAACTGAATTTAAAATATGCTAAAAAATAATTCTCAATAAAACAATACTCACTGAGAAATATGTCTTTAACAATTAGGGTAAAAATTTCAAGACAAAAAATCCTATATAATAAATTTTATTTCTAAGGAAAAAAAACACAGTATAATATAATATAATAGCGCTGTACTCTTAAAGAGTGATGAGTCCAAACTACGTAGAGTTTCTAACTTTAACAGCTGTAACACACTAGCATACAAACATAATAAAAGTTAATATTTAAAATGTTCATCCAATTTGTTTTTGAACTGGTTGATACTGACTGCGTCTATTGTTTCATGTTTAAGATTGTTCCAGTCGCTTACTACTCTATTTGTGAAAAAATTATGTCGTTTTATATTTCCTGTATATTGCTTTCTCAGTAAAGTAAACATTGAAATCTTATAATAAACATAAACGGAATTTTTCTCTTCACTTGCTTTTTTACAAAAAAATTAATTATAAAAGTTAAAACAGTAAATTTAAAAGTTGATGAAATTGAACTGTGTCCCTTTTCATTCCAAATCTGCTGTCCCAAGTCACCCCATCACTAGGAGGTGTAAGAAACATTTATTTTATATGGTTCTCTTAACCACATTCTAATCATATTTTTTGAGTAATTAAATTAGACATTAGTGATTAATTAAAAACTATAAACATAAAAAATATGCGAGCAGCACATGTATATTTTTTAAATTAACCATTTAAAAATCTTCAGACTGTGCTTTTTTTACTTTTACTTAAATATTTTGATTTAAATATTTTCATTTTTGCTTTTAGAGACTTTTATTTAAAATTTTTTAAAAAGTAACAACCCCCGACCCTGGTTAAATATAGTTATATACGATTAAATATATCTTACATAGGGTTAAAAATATCGTTTAAAGGGTTATAAATATCCTACATAGGATTGAAGGTATCTTACAAAAGATTAACACGTGTCAACATGCCTCATTGTCACGATTAAAATATAGATTATGTACAATAATCTTTAAACACGGTACTTACCTGTCCCCTAAAGCGCATAGCATGCGAGTAAACTTAACTGAGTCATGTATTGTACTCTTATACAACAAAGTGTAGTGTACTCGTACACAGTAAAGTTTCAAATATTTTTTTCTAATACATAATTTTTTTTTTTATAAATGTAGTAAAATTAAAAAAAAAAAAAAAAGAATAATGTTTTGTTTCAAGTTATCAAACTAAAAAGGAATAAGGTTAAATAATTAAAGTACAAATTGTTTTTTTGTTTGAATTTGTTATTTATTTTGTATGTTTGACTTTAAAAGCATGCCATTTATGGCCAGAAAAGTCGTTGAACCACTAACTTTTCATCTTCAATTCTGCATTTAAAAAAAGCACAAGTTTCTTTTTCCTTTTCTATACATTCAATACTAATCCTAAAGTTATTTTATATATTTATTATTTTTTTTATTTCTATTTTTTTCTTTTTTTAAAACTTTTCTAGAAAAAAAAAAAAAAAAAAAAAAAAAAAAAAAAAAAAAAAAACCAACAAAAAACTCCGTTAAAAAAGATGTCAAATCAATAACGTAAGTAAATTGTTTTATCAAAAAACTTTTTTTTATACAAAATACACTATATGCCTAAGATACATGTACAAAATATCATAATATGCCTATATAAGGACACATATACAAAATATCACTATAATATATACTAATATATGCCAATATATATAATATATACTAATATATGCCAATATTAAAGCACATATTTTTAAGTGAACTTATTTTACAAGAATTTTTCAGTTAGCCGTTTGAACTTTTCAGTTAACACCGTTTCTCTAACGCCGATAAAAAGCTACATACATATTTTAGAAAAAAAGATTAATTACAGATATATGACCGTTGATGAAGTAAAATTTTCAGTAATTGATTCATCAACTTCAACAGTTTCTTTTGTAATGCTACTATTTTGATTTTTTTCCAACTTCATTAGCTCGATCTTTAGTTCGGCAAGAGTATTGTTTAAAGACTCATAACAACGTGTATTCTGTTTTGATTCCGCTAACCACCTCTCACATTGAGAAATAACATCTGCTTGCTTCATTAAAAAATGTCTGTGAATAATCTACAAGACAAAAAAAACAACAAAAAAACAAGGTTAATATTCAATAAGGTTAAAAAACTGATTTTATAACAACATAGTTTAGTCATATTGTGACGTAATCACAAAATAAATAAAGATTCATTTATTTAATTGTCGTAAAAACGTTATGCGTTATATAAGATCTATGTGTCTTTTTTTCATTTATCTAAAACTAAATAACATTGAACAAATGAAATCTAAATGATGAGTTATTGATGTTATCGAAAATAATCCAGAGATTAAAACATTTTAAAACGGTTTTTTTAATGATAAAAAGTAGCAATTTTAGTTGTCAGAATTTAGATTTTGTCAAAAATCTCAAAGCAACGGTTTTATAGCTGCACATAAGTGTCTAAATAGGGAATTAATAACAGAAGTACTATTAACGAAATACTGTTAACAGATAATATAAGATGTTAGTGTTAACAGATAATATAAGACGGTGTGTTAACAGATAATGTAAGATAATATAGAAAAAAAAACTTTATAACAAACCTCTCGAAAACATAAAGACGGTCTCTTAATCTGTTCGATCATTGCCCACTTTATTGTTGCTTGCTGAATGTTTGTATTGTAATCACAGGAATTTTGTTTACCCTGTGGGGTGGCTCGCATTCGTTCATAACCAGGCTCATTAAAATATGGTTCACTTACCAAAATTAAAGACTGTATTGAAACAAGTACCTAATAACAGCACAAAAAATATTTAAAAAAACTGTATATTAAAAATCGATACAAATTCGCACCCCTCCATCCTCCAATAAAAAATAAATAAGAAAATAAAGTAGATAAACAAATATAAGCAGCATTGTAAAGTAAATTAAAAAAGTGAATTAATGAAATAAAGACTTTACCTGTAAAAGGCTAGAGGTTTGCGGACTCCACCTCTCTTCAGGTCTGCCATGCCAGGTGTTAAGTATACTTAAACAAACCTTACCATCGTTATATAGGTTAGGATTAAATCTTACTGTTTGTTTTCCAGTTGTCTTCAGGTTGACACTCATTGGAGAAGATGGATATTCTGCTGGAAAATAAATATCAAACTCAAAACAACCATTTTCATAAGGTGTATCTTCAGGTCCTGTGATCAGCACCTAAATTAAAACAAATTATTTATCAAATGATATGATAATGATATCATATTATTTTTTATATAATTCTATCGACAATAGGTTAGTACCAACAACATTGTTACACTTTCAAAAAATTACTTTTGTGATTTAAAGACTTGACTGTTTATTAAATGAATACCTATATATATATATATATATATATATATATATATATATATATATATATATATATATATATATATATATATATATATATATATATATATATCTGTCTGTGTGTGTGTGTGTATATATACATATATATATATATATATATATATATATATATATCTGTGTGTGTGTGTATATATACATATATATATATATATATATATATATATATATATATATATATATATATATATATATATATCTGTCTCTGTGTGTGTGTGTGTATATATACATATATATATATATATATATATATATATATATATATATATATATATATATATATATATATACACATATATATATATATATATATATATATATATATATATATATATATATATATATATATATATATATATATATATATATATATATATATATATATATATATACAGTATTGGACAAAACAAGTGCAACCAAATAATGCTTATTTAGTTTCTTTATACAAAAGTGCTGCATTTTTTCAATTTAAAGAAATAACTATGTAACTGTTTAGAAACAACGTTCTTCAAGTTTTATTCATCACAAAGTTCATTATTTGTACACGAAAATTAATAAATTAATCAAAAGTATTAATAAAAGTTGATCTCCTTCTGGACAAAACAAGTGCAACTCCACTCCATGTTGACCAAGCCGTATTTCGCTATCAATATTTCATGGCGAATTCTTTGTTGTCAATCACAGCCTTGCATCTTCGAGATATAGATTTGATCAGGTGATCAATGAAACTTTGTGGAATTGCTGCCCAGGCCTTTTGGATTTGTTCAAATAGATGATCCTTATTACAAACACCTTCACGATTAATTCTGCGGTTGACGATCTGCCACAGGTTCTTGATAGGGTTGAGATCTGGAGATTGAGGTGACCAATCCATCACCAATAGGTGGTTGTCTTGAAACCACTGCTTGACTACTTTTGCAGTGTGTTTCGGATTGTTGTCTTGCTGAAAAATCCATTTTATTGGCATATTCCATTCAGCATGAGGTAGCATAACATCTTTCAGGATATTTTTATACATGAAAGGGTCCATTATTACATCGTTTCGATGTATTGGACCTAGACTGTTAGCAGAAAAATACCCCCAGACCATTAAATTGCCTCCACCATGCTTCACGGTCTTATGGCAGTAACGTAAATTGAGGCATTTTCCGGCCGGTCGACGTACACAGCAAATGCCATCGCTCCCAATGATGTTGCACTTTGATTCATCACTGAACTGAACAGTTTGCCATTTCTGCACATTCCAGTCAATATGAGGTGTTGCAAACAGGAGTCTTTTCTTCTGTTTCTTTAGTGAAATCAGCGGTTTCTTTGCAGGGCGTCAAGAAAACAATCTGGCTTCAACAGCATGTCGTCTGATTGTTCGATCCGATACAGGCAGCTCTGATTGCTTTTGTATCTCGACTGATGATATCGAGGGATCCTTCTGGACGAATCTGACAATCATAGAATCCTCTCTAAAAGTTGTGGAATGCGGTCTTCCACCTATTTTATCTGCTGCCAACTTCCCCGTAGAACGATATTTGGAACATAGTTTTGATACGGTCCATTTTTTCACGCGATATTTATCACAAATACTTTTTTGTGACATTCCACTTATGTAATCACCAATAATTTTCTTTCTTAGTTCCAATCCAAGACTGTTGGGAGCCATTTTTGCACTTGAAGTCATAAAAATAATAAAAATAAATAATCACGCTTCTCAAGACTTACCGTGTTACATTTACCTTGTGATGATACAATAATGCTCTGTGGAACATAACATCTTGGTTGGATGTGGACTGTATTGATGTAATAAAACATTTGTTGTATTTCACTTCTTGTATTGATGTTCTTTGATAAAACACTTTGATAAAACTCACTTCGATAAACTGTCTTGATAATACTGACTGATTGACTTCCATATACTGACTGAATTACATGTTGGTTTACATGTCTCTTATTTAGTAAAATGAACCTGTGTGAACCTGTTCTGGAAGATTCTAGATGCTTCTTTTCGATGCTTCTGGATGCATCTGGATGCTTATGAATGTTTCTGGATACTTCTGAATGCTTCCAGATGCTTCTTCTGGAAACTTCTGGAAGCTTCTGCATGCTTCTGGAAGCTTCTGCATGCTTCTGGAAACTTCTGGATACTTCCTTTAATTATTAAAAAACTTCTGTGATGTTGACACGGACCAGACTTAAGAAAATGAAACAAACATTTTGTCTACATTTAGATACATTTGTATCTAAATGTAGACAAAAAAGAAAACTCCTTCCTTCAAAAATGATAGGCAGCCATTTTCTGCATGTATTATTTTTAACATACTATGTACTAATGTTTTACAAAATTCTGGTGTGATTTAATTAGTCCATACTTCTTTTAGAATCTTTTAGAGATGTTCTTTAGAATTTGGTTGATGCGCTGCAATTTTTTGTTTCATAATATTGCAGCAGTTCTCTATAATATTAAGAGCAGGTGAACTAGAGGACCAATTGGCAGATAACTCAATACTATCATCAGTAAACCACTTATTAACTATTTTAACTGTGTGACATGGTGCTGAACCTTGCTTTTTAAAGTCTTAAAAAATAAAGTTTTTTATAACTGGTAAGTTTTTTATAACTTGCAACTAAACCAAAGACAACAAAGACAACTAACAAAAAAGACAACTAAACCTTCTCCAATTTGTTCTTCAACCAAAAGTTTTCATAGCAACACTTTTTCTACACATATCACTCCTATGGCAACCTGACTGTGTAAAATAAATCAAAATATTTTCAAAAATCAAAATCAAATTAAAAAATTATATGTATCCAAGGTAATAATGCCAGAAATCAACAATAAGTTGAAAATTTTTAAAAACATAGCCTGCCTATTTTATATATATAATATATATATATATATATATATATATATATATATATATATATATATATATATATATATATATATATATATATATATATATATATATATATATATATATATATATACATACATATATATATATATATATATATATATATATATATATATATATATATATACAAATATTAATGCATGTTTAGATAAGCATTGTAATGTCAAACTAAAATAGGCTGATGCTAGGGGCTTCAGTACATACATCAACTATCTTATAGGCTGCTGCTGCAAAAGAGTGCCACAATATCTACATCAGTCACAGACTAAAATGCTTTATAAAAAAAATAAAATAAGAATGATTGCATTTGGGGAACATTGAGGTTTGAACTCATAACTTTCTGAACTAACATTTTGTAACTGCAACCATTACCATTTATGTTAAAAGAACATTATCTTTAAGAACTCTTGTTATTCCTAATACTCTAACCAAAATTTTGATTAAAGAATTTCAAATAAAAAATACACCAAGGTTTATTCACACAATTTTTATCTTTTATAAAGATAAATTTTTTTTGTAAATGAACCTAGTAAAAAAGTTTACCCAGCGTATATCCCTATTTATAAACTATTACCTTCATGACATCTAATCTTTCATTATCGCATCGCAAAAATACAGTTGAGCTGTATGATAAAGGTAAAGAAGTTGACAAAGTAGCAACTTCTTGAGCTAGCCTGCGAGCTCGTGACGAGTTCCATGAATCATTTGTTGCACTAACAGTAGAACGCACAGTGGATGCATAATAAAATGGAACATTAAATTGAAGTGTACCATCTTCCTTTTCTGTTACAATTTCATAAGTATCTAAAAAGTTTACTAACGTTAAAACTAAATGATCAACAACTACTAAATTAAGTCATAAATATAAAAATATAATTATCATAATAAATGCATAGCATAAATATTATTATCTATATATTTTTGGAATTGAATTAATATTTATTAGTTTAGAAATATTACATAAAGAATCATATTAAGATAAATAATCATCGTTAAGATCATATTATAATTGAAGTAAGTATAGAAAATAGTTAAGCAATTTATATATAACATTTTTATTAGAAATAAAGTAGAAAGGATCACTCTTTTTAATCAATTACATTTTGTTTGTTTTAGTTTTTATTTTTGCTTTATTTTTTTAAGCAGTTTTGTTTTTATTGAGCTTATCTTCTATTTTTTAGAAGGAAGATGAGACCTAATTATTTTTAATGCATTTTTTATGCAACAAAAAAGTTAAAAGAAAACAAAGCAAAGTGCTGTGACTTGACAAACGTGTAGAGCAAGATTTGTCAACCTTGCCAGCCAAACCATGTAATTACCACAGAGGATTACACGGCAGTGTTTAGTGTCAAATTGTTACTGCTTTAGGTCTAGGTGTTTTCAAGCCTTTATTATTAATTATTCTGAAAACACATAATAATGTATTTTAATAACATTTTGCGTAATGTTGTTACTTATGTTCTGTTAAATATGAATGTTATTTTTATGTTATATTTTTATATTATAAAAATATTATATTGTCTTAATATAATTGCTACAGTAAATGTTCAATGTCGCATACATCATCATTCATTGTATTTTTAAGTAGATTCCAGGCTTTTTAAATTTAAAGAGCGTGTTTTTTAAATACATGCGGTCAATTGAAAAGGTCTACCAAGCCAGATCCGACAAACTTCTGTTAGCTTTTTAGGAGAACCAATTTTACATAGTTTCATTTTACATGTTTACTTTAGTTGTATTTTAGAATATTTTATTTTAGAATTTTAGAACGAATAATCGTGTTTGTTGTTATTTGTTAGATTTATAAAAAGAAGAGTTGTAAAGTAAAATGAGTAACCTCCTCGACTGTAGTGGCCCCTCGGGCCTTGGGGAGGTGAATAATTAAAAAAAAAAAAAGGTTATATGTGTTTATAGTTTGTTTCTTTGTCTATTTTATGTTGTTTCCATGTTTTCAAAGTGATTTGACTTTGCCATTGTATAGAGTAAGTGTAATTCGTACTTACAAATATCTTACTTATGTGCTTTTGCTGTGTGTTATCATTGTAACATTGCTGTGGTGATTTGTGTTGATAGACAGCTTGGCTTACCTTCCCGTTGGTGTCTATTGTTAAAAATGATTAATTGGTAGTTCTATTCATGGAGCTTACTGTTTTTAATCATTCACTAAAAGCCAAGACAAAACATGTTGCTATAAATACAATTTGTTTATATTTCAACTTGTTTTTTTATCTTTAGTGTTGTTCATAGTTCTATTCTTTAAAACACTTTTAATTGGCTTTTTAATAAATAAATAACATTTTGAAACCTTTGTTTTGTCTTCAATAAAAGCCAGTATGAAATAACTTCATTGAACAATACTATCAAATACTGCTTCATCAAGACAGCAACTGCAGTTTACAAAAAACAGGCAAATTATTTTCCTGTTTTTAAAAATGTTTTTTTTTTCTATTATATTTACTTATCTATTATATTTCTCTTTTAGACATCATATGACGTATTTATGCGATACAAGAGAACAAAAATAACAATTATGTTTTGTTAATTTGTTAAAAAGATATATATTTATTTTTAAATAAATATGTGATTTTGTAATAAACGGAAGGGTTGCATTCTAGAAGCATGAAATATTTGAAATTTTTTGTTTGAAATGTCTTTTTTTATCTATGTTTATCTATTTACCTTTATGTAATAATTTTATCATGCACATTAAATGCTTTTAAAGAAAATATTACTTTTTTTTTCTTAATAAAGGAGAGGGGTTATCAAAATATTAATAAGTGTCCCGTTTAACATGTAAGTTAACATTTATATGTGTTAAAAGAAATTTTTAACTGCTCCAAAAAGTGGAAAGATATTTAGGAAAATTCAACTTAATGATAACAAAAATGCCTTCACTGTAAAACAAATAATATATCAAAAAAAGAGAAGAAATTAGTTTTTGTCAATATATTTAACAGTAACTTTTCTTATGTCAATTATTTATTGTGTCTTCTTTTTAACACGCTGCCTTGGAAACACTGTCTTTGCCTCACTTATATGAGAATTAATGAAGGGAGCATTGATAAAAACTAAGTAATTACTAACCTCTTACGTACTTCTTAACACCATGATTGATAATGACCATGTATAACATATTTTACAAGTTGTTTGCTGTTTTATAATATAATTATAACTATAAGCAATGACATTGCTAATAAGAAGCCGAACTTTAAAAATCATTTTTAGATAAACTTGTATTTAGTTATATTTTTTTAGATAATATATCAAGTTATTTGTTACTAATGATTTAGTTATTATTAACTGGTATTGCGGGTTGCTTACTGCTAGTTACTATTATTATTATTAAATATAAATAACATTAATTTTTTTTTTTATATAAATATTTTTTTTTATTCAAAAATTTTGTATATGAAATAAAATAAACTTAAAAGCTGACTAAATTGCCTAAATTTAAAAAAAAAAATTAATTTTTTAATTTTTAATTTTTATAATTAACACATAATTTTGTAGTTAAGTTAATTAATATAAAATAGAATTAAAAAAAAGTTCAAATTTTACCAAATTGTAGTTGTGACATTGCAGCTACATATAACTGTTCATTGCTTCTTCCATTATTGCTTTCAAAAGTATCAACAACCAGAGTGGTGTTTTTGTTTGCTGCATTTAGCTCCCTGTCATAATCATCTGCTTTATGTTGAACAAAATCTGATGTCAATTCTATATGATCAAGCAAAAAGTTCAATTCTTCGGTGTCTGTCTCTGGTGATAAATCTTCTTCATCTTTGTATACTATAACACGTGATTTTGTGACTGTTTTTTTGGGCTTGTTATTTAATCTAAAATCAAAAAGCTTAGATATCAAACAACTTTTTTAAGAACTTTAAAAGAAAAATTCATTTAAAATGGTAAAAAATATTTACTTTAGTCTTTTGTTGTATGTTTCCACACAAGATTTTAGCTTTGCTAACAACTTTACAACTGAAGAAGAGTTTTCTTTTGATGCTCCTTTTACACCAGTTAGAAGCTTTAGAGTAATTGTTGAAGAAGCTAGTGACCTTACTAACTTTAATATAGCATGATACAACACAATATGATGTGACATATCAAAAACTAAAATAATATTTTTATCAATCAAAAAATGATAACTTAAAATGAATATATATATATATATATATATAATATATATATATATATATATATATATATATATATATATACATATATATATATATACATATATATATATATATATATATATATATATATATATAATATATATATATATATATATATATATATATATATATATATTTATTCTTTTTCTGCAATTCAAAGTAATAAAGAATTTATGACTTTTATTTTTATAAACTTTTTTTGCAACATAACTTTTAGGGCTGCTATATATTTAGCAAAATATCTGTGGGTGAGGTGTTATTGATGTATGTACTGAAGCATTGATAGATAAATATTTTAGTATAAAATATACTGAAATATCTGTGAAATAACCATCTGCGGGGGTTTAAGTACATAAATCAACAGATGATTTGAGTAAATATAATCTTTATAAGTGAGATTTTTATTATTAAAAAAAAAACTACTTATTATTTTAAAACTGGAAGTCAGCAAACAACACTACAAAACACTGCATACCCACATGCACAGGGATAACAATGACATTTTATATGCAGCAAAACACCCATTTATAATTACATACATATATTAAAGCTTTTATTAATAGTAACGAGGCAATTGCTTGGACTGTTTGATAGTATACTGATTTATTTCTGATTTGAGATAAATCAGTATACTATCTCTGTATACTATCTCTGATTTGAGTCAAGTTCTTAAACTAATTTAAAAAATGACTAAAGTATCAAAAACTATAAAACAAAAAAACAATTGTCATTACGAATGTCTCTAAATCTATCATTCACTAATTTTCATGGTCTTTGAAGTAACTTTTCTTCTGTTGAGTTTTATCTCTTGCAAACTCAATTGATCTACTTGCTTTTTGTGTGACTAATTTGAGTTCAGCTGTTCATCTTGTGATATTAATGTTGATAGTTATCTTCCTTTAATTCGTAAAGACTCCAACAATCACATGCTTGGTCTGGGCACTTACATTCGTAAAAATTCACCTATTTGTCAGAAAACTAGGTTTGAATTCACAGACTATTTTTTTATATGTTTTCATTTAGCACTACTTCACTCTATCGCCTTTCTCTTTGTTCTAGATTGCTCTCCTTCATCTCAAGAATGCATTCTGTTTGATGTTATTTCTGATCAAATTAACCAATCCCAGGCCCTTTTTTTTATCTTTTAGCCAATATCATTAGTGATTTTTATGCCCATCACACTGAATGGCTGGGCTCTTGTGTCCGTGACTATTCAGGTGTTAAGGCCCACAACTTTTATCTTTTTTTTTTTTTTATCTTTAACACAGTTAGTTAACTTTCCAACTTGCTTTCCTCACAATTGGAATTATTTACCTTCTCTACTCAACTTATGTCTTGTTTCTAATCCTAGTCAGTGCTCAGTTTCACCACATTTACCCTATAAGTGCTTCTGATATTATCTCATTTTTCTTCATCATCATAATCCCCCTATCATCATACCTCTTACAACTACCTTAAAGCTGATTAGGGACTCTTTCTGTGATTTTCTTTGTGATTGCCTTTTGGTAGAAACCTTTTGTCTTCTTGCTGATAAATGTGCTTCTTGTGTAACTTTTTGGATTCAGTCTGGCATGGAGTCTTTTATTCCCTCTTGCCGATTCCAAATCAAGCCTCACTCTTGTTTATGGTTTTCCTCTCATTGTGCTGCTGCAATTTCCAATCTTTTTTTTTTTTAATTGATTTCCAATAAATTATTTTCATATCTATCAGCAAAACAATTCTCCAGATAACAGATGTCTGTTTACTATTGCTAGAAACCATTGTAAAAAAGTTTTGTCTAATGCTGAAGCCCGCTATTTTCAGATCACAAAACCTCGTATTTTATCTCAAAAAGATTCTTGTAGCTACAGGAGAATCTTAAACAGCTAAAGAAAAACCTTCCACCTCTCTTGTATTGTTCAGATTTTGTCACCTCACCTAAAGACAAAGCTAAATTGTTTGCTAAGAACTTCTCATCAATATTGCCTCTTGGTTCCACTAGTCGCATTCTACCTGATATAGCCGACAAACAGGTTGATTCATTGCATAAGATTCGTACCACTCCAGATTCTGTACCTAAAGTGATTTCCTGCTTAGACTCTTCTGCAGTTTGTGGTTTGGACAACATACCTGTTATAGGCTTGCAGAAGTGTTCTTTGGACTTGTTGTCTATTGTTTTAAAACAATTTAACAAATGCTTATCAGAGCCTTGTTTTCTGGCCTGCTGGAAGGCGGCATCTGTTATCCCTATTTTCAAAAGTTCTGGAGAGTAATCTGTCTCATCTAACTACCTTTCTATTAATCTTTTTACTATCATAAGCAAGTTTTTTGAGTCTTTAATTAACAAACACTTAATCTCTCATCTTAAATCTAATAACATACTTTCTAATCATCAGTACGGATTTCAATTTTCTTGTTCTATTACTGAATTGTTAATTTTTTTTTTTTTTGTATGTATTTAGGTGCTCCCAGAAGTCCTTACGGTCTTATCATAGAGCACCGCGGGATAGCATTTAACAGGAAGTTCACGCCTCCTTCTGTACCAATGTCGCTTGTTGGGTAGTGCTAGCGCCGAACCTGGGACCTCTGGGTTCTGAGCCAGAACTCTAACCACTGCGCCACGGCTGCTTAACGGTAATAACCAATAGATTTTATTGAGCATTAGATAGATGTAAAGAGGTTAAGGCTATTGCTCTCAACATATCTAAAATCTTTGATAAAGTTTGACACCCTTGTTTTCTCTATAAGCTCTTTTCTTACGGTTTGGCAGATAACAACTTTAAGATTATCGAATCCTTCCTTACCAATTGTAGTATAAAAGTTGTCCTTGATGGACAGCACTCTTCTATTCCTGTAACTTCAGGGGTTTCTCAAGGTTCTATCCTTAGCCCTACATATCTCCCATAAATTCTCACATCTAAGGTGGCATTGTTTGCTGATGATATTACTACTTATTTTTGTCTTGATAAGAAGTCACCACTCTGATTATTTGGAGGGGGCATTTGAGGTTGAAAAAGAACTTACCTCTGCTACATCATGGGGCTCTCAGTAGC
>NC_061160.1:14664030-14702609 GCF_022113875.1 Hydra vulgaris | reverse complement strand
TATGCGTGTGTGTGTATATACATATACACACACACACACTGAATAAGAAGTGATACTTGGTATTTTTACTATGAGAAATGATACTAATCTTGATAGTTGTAAAGCAGCTATAACTTATCTTTAAGTTGTTCTTTTTAAAAGAATGGTGAAATTTGTGACTTTTGGGAAGTTTTACCTCCAAAATATTTTTGCTACATTTGTTTTAACATGAGTGACTCTATCAAAGGCTTCTTTATTGGAAGATATATTATTGATGCGGGTAAAGATAACTTTTTTGGTATTTATTTAATGATGTTTGATGGATAATTGGAATTGATGTTAATACAGAAAAGATTATCACCTGGCTTTCTATAAGGCTAAAAAGAATTCTCAGCAATTAAAACTTGATTGAGAAACTTTAACGCGATGATACTTATTAATAATATTGTGTGGACAGATAAAGTGTTATCTTGATGTGGACAGATAAAGTGCTATATTGATGTGGACAGATAAAGTGTTATCTTGATGTGGACAGATAAAGTGTTATCTTGATGTGAAAAAAAAAGGGTTATCTTGATGTGGACAGATAAGTTTGTTGTCTTTATGGTCATGGTTACTTACATAATGCAGTCTAATAGACTGTCTGTTTTAAATCATCAAAAAGCAATAACTCTTTGTCAAGACTAAAATAAATATTTCTGTTGTCAGCAAATAAAACCACTTTACCACCGCAAATAGAAAGATCATTATTATACATAAAAAATAATACAGAACTAAAGATGGACCAAAACAATACAGGACTAAAAACAATATAACCTTTATTTCCATTAATTTCTGAAGTGATACATCAAAAATTAGTAGAAATAAAAAGGTGTTGTCCATCAAGAACAATATAGATATACTATATAAAGCGGGCTTATGGAGAAGATCATGCCAAACTTTATCAAAAAAAACTTTATCTTTTGATATTTTAAGAACAATAGATTTTGCCTCACCGCTTCCATATAATCTAAAATTAAAACTTTCTATTATAATAGTGAACAACTCAGCAGTAAAATGCAAGAATAGAAATCTATATCCATTGTTAGATGGTAACAAGCTAAGCAAGACACAACAAGAAACAAATCAAGGAGAGAAGAAAAGTGATTATCTCAAATACGAAAGTCACAAAGTTGAGTATTTTGAGCTAACAAGATCAGTGACACTTAAGACATTTAGTGCGATAAGCATTAAATTCACTAATAACAACAGTATTGGCTAAGAGATAAAAGAAAAGGGTTGGGGGTTTGGTCAGTTTGATCAGAATATAGTCTTAGGAACTAGGAGAATAATAAAGAATAGTGATTGAGTTAAGAGATACTAAGCAAAAGCACATATCTTTTTTATACTTTTGCACCTTTTTACTCAGAAGATTCAGACCAAATCTGAACTTTTAATGATTTCATGTAATAAAGCTGACAGTCCAAATCTAAAACTTTATTCATTTCACGAAATAAAGCCCTTGCCTATGATTATTTTAGTATGATGTTATCAGTGACATCTAATACCGCTAATACCACAGCATATACATACTTAGACAGTGTATACTAAATTGGTGGTATATACTTATGCATATATAAATAGATATAAAATGCAGTATATAATATACATATATATACAGGGTTGGATTTACTTATGAGCCAACTAAGCTGCAGCCTAGGGCCTCATGATGAGGTCTTTTTTGGAGGCTTCTTCATGGGTTTAAATAATGTTTCACTTTGCTAGGTTTTAAAAGGAATTAAAAAAAAAAAATTATTTTCATGATAGAAATGATTGTTACACAATATTTTTCTTGGGGCAGTTTTTAACATTTTATAAAGTTCTATTTGCACAATCATTGACAATTGTAACACTATAGTTTTTGTAGTGATTAATTTCACACAAAGGAATAATGGGGCTTGAATGAATGTATATAAAAGCCATAGACTAAACTATAGAATTGTAGATACAAGAGCAAACAAAAAATAGTGTAATACTATATAAACTATAATGGTTTCTCATTCAAAACAATTTTTCCAAATATTTTTGAAGGCCCCAAAAATTGATTTGGCCTAAGGGCCCCTGAGAGTTTAAATCTGACCCTGTACATACACACATGCATGCATATATATATATATATATATATATATATATAATATATATATATATATATATATATATATATATATATATATATATATATATATATATATATATATATATATATATACATACAACATTAAAAACACCATTTGGACCAGTAATCCGACACCATACTGATTTAGGGAGCTGTTAGGGCTTTAGTACATATGTCAACTAAGTTATGTAGAACATGCAAGAGAGTTGCTGCTACATCATCTGAAAAAAGTTTTTTTTGCACATAAAATATATATTTATATATGCTATATGTAGTAGGTATATGCATACATATAAATATATGTATATACATACAGAGCCTATTCTAGGAAAACTTAAATCCCACTAAGCATCTATGGGGAAAACATTGTTGTATATATTTATACATATGTATATATATATATATATATATATATATATATATATATATATATATATATATATATATATATATATATATATATATATATATATATATATATATATATATATATATATATATATATATTAGGGGTGCGTCATTTTTCAACAATTTTTTCAAACTAAATCCCAACCACCTGGATTAGTTGACCAGTTGGATAAAAATGATTTTACGCTAAAAAAAATTTTTTGAAAGCCATTTTTAAGGTCCCTGCTTTTACAATTTGTACCCTAAAACCCCAACTTTTTTAACCAAAAAATATATACTAATTTAGGTCAAGAAAAATAGCTTAAAATGCACTAACTTAGTATAATTTTTAAGTATATTTAAATAGAATGACACTTGCGATCGAATTTAACTCATGCGTGTCACAAACAAAAACAATCTTTCTTTTTCGAACTATTTATTCTAAAAAAACTAGAAAAGATTAAAAAACGAATTCGTGCCATACTTTACTTACAAGTTTTTCACTTACAAGTGTTTTTTTACTTTTTTTACACAAACTTTTTTTACTTTTTACACTTTTTTTTTTACTTTTTAAACTTTTTTTCTACTTTTTTTACACAAATTTTTTACTTACAAGTGTATTGGTTTGAGACTGGAAAAATGGGCGAAACATTTTAATTTTAGGTAATTTTATGGATATATCTATTGACCAATTTTTTCATCACTCAAACTTTTCGTGACAAATTTTATCAAATTCTTGTTTACAAAGATTAATTTGATCCAAAATTCAATTTTAAAATTAATTTCTAACATAGGGAAAATAATTTCTAACATAAGAGGGTTAGTGATATGCGGCAGAGAGTTCGTTTCTTTCACTCCCCCTCCTCCATCTATTTTACTTTTTTTTTTTTTTAAATATTTATGTACCATCTGCCTTAAAGTTTTATTTTTACATATAGTTTGATTAGATTTTCATATAGGTGCTGCAAAATAGGCGTTTTAATGAAACAATTTTGTTTTACTGAATATCATGTAGCTGAGATAGTTAAGGTAAAATAATAAATTTTCTGCTAAAAAATATATATATATATAAGGATATTGTTAAGGTCAACAGTGATAAATTAGTAATAAATAATCAAGAATTTTTTTTTTCAAAAACAGTTTGTAAAACTATAACTCAACAATCTTTTCTTCATGTTTTTGGTGAAAAATCGTTAAATATTCTCTAAACTATGCTTTGTCAGCGCCTTTTTTTTTTTGCCACTCTCCGTAGTTTGTACTTTTTCGAATTCCCTGAATTTATCCCTTCTATGCTGAACGGCCAACAGTAAATCTTGCCTGTCCTCTTCATTGTGAACAGAATTAACAAACTCTGACACAAGCTTAATTGCTCATTCAGAGCAGTCGTTGACAACATATATTCGGCGAACAAATTCAATGAAAGTTTTAAATTAGTCTATAAAGCCCCAAAAAGATGCAGGACAGTTCAGCTAAGGTTTATCATCGTCTTTGCTCAAATTTAAGAGACTGAAAATAAACCACGAGTTCCTACCAACCAACTGTGACAAGCTAGGTGGTTTCTCCCGGGTGAAGTCTAGATCTTTCAGAAGGATTGGATTTTCAAACTTCTCATAGTGAGTAGGAACAGGTTGCGAGAAAAGAACTTTTGCAACTTTTTCTTTCTCATCATCTTCGAGTTCTTTATCTGCGAGACATAATGGAATCAAGGTTTGATCCAAATACCATGTATGTCTCTCCATTGATTTCAATACTTCTTCAATTCCCTCTAGTACATCATTAGCTTCTGGATCATAAGATTCCACCCAACATTTATACTGGACCATCTGCCAGTACACATTTAAATCTTGATAAGGTGCAGAGAAAACTAAAGAGGAACGCACAAACCACACAGTATAAAATATAGAAATAAATTCTGCCATTTTACTGATTTCTTTTTGTAAACAAGCTGTCAATTGGTAGGGCAACTGATTACTTAAAACTTGAATTTTAAGATAATATATATACTTTGCCATAAAATGAGCATGGGAAACTGATCCGAGAGAATAAACATTAAAGCTTACATCTGGACATAAGTAGGTGAGTGTAAGTTCTACCAGTTCTTTATAATCACCTCTTGGAAATACTAAATTGGCAAGTGCATACTTGCAAAATTGAACAGTTTTTTCGATCTGTTTTTCTAGATACGTTCCTTTACTTGCAGCTTTGTCAAACTTTTTGAACTTTGATTTATCCATAGTTGCCATATATCCTTTGTTGCGTTCCAATTAGCTTGGAAAACTTTGAACATCAGATTTTCAGGAGCATAAGTTTTACCAATGTGAACTTTTTCCCAAAAATGTTTACAGTGAAGCTGATTAACATGTCATCGACATGCAAGCTGTAATATAATTGAACCCTGTGTTTGACAAAACCTAATGTTTGTGCCAGAATATTTTCCTGTATTAGTTGAAGTTGTGTCAAAGCACAGACCCTTTATATAAGTTCTTAGCTTATATTCATCCAAAATGTTTATTAAAGTATCATGATGAGATTTTTCAGTACAATTTTCAATTGGTGGAATGCCAAGAAGTCTTAAATCACCATCGATATTTACAAGAACAGCAAAACGATCTCTTTTTTGTTTTGTACCGTTAGTAATATCCTGCAAGATTTTTCCATCGAAGTGTGCAATTATTGGAAATTTACTTGGACTTGCAGCTTTTATTATACCTTCTCGATATTTAGCTGCACTTGTACTTATTGCTTTCTTTTTTGCACGCCTGATAGTAGATTCAGAAAGCGAGAAATCTGTCAAACTGCCCCCAGAAATAAGTACTATGTCAGAGAGCAAGTGCATCATATTTCTAGGTGAAATATTTTTAGAAACACCTGTAATTGCAACTTCTTTTGCAAATTTTTTAGGTAATACTGTTGAAGCACTAGTACCTGATTTAATTTCGTCTGCTGAATAGTCGGAATCCTGACAAGAGGAGACCTCACTTTGTTCTGATGATAAAAAATCAATTTTCTCAGTTTGATTCTCTTGTTGCTCAATAAATGTTAAATACCGCAATCTTCTTTCTTCTATTTTTTTCAGCTTTTGGCAATATGCTAAATCCTTTGAACCAAGTGTTATTTTACGTTTCAACATTTGATCATTTAAAAATTGCTTATCTGAATTGTATGAATCTAGGTTGTTTCCATGTTTCTTCTTCAAAATGGAGCAAATATCAGGTTTTCTAATCCAAAAAACTTTCTTAGCACTTTTTTTAAAGATGTTTCTAGCTAATTCTGCTGCGTTGCCTTTTTTATTTTTATTTTTTTTCAAAGTTGACCATTTTTCAACTAGATCATTTAATAGTTTCCTAGAACATATAATATTTATTTAACTTTTTCCTAATTGCTTTAAAACTTTCTCATATCGGAGAGTGAAAATAGTCAACAAATTAATATAAGCAAAATTAAAATTCAGTAAAAATAAAAAAACTCTAATTATAGATCATTTAGTAAACCTGATGTGTTTGTCATGAAATATGCCGCCGTCATACCCTCCATCGATCCACGGTTTCTTTATTGCAAAAAGAACGCAGTTCTGAGGACATATTGCTAGTTCAGAGCATGCTGACATCATTTTATATTGGGAAGCACAACCAATCAAAGTATTGGTGGGAATATTTTTGTCTAACAGACGCCTGAGTTATTAAGATTAAATTTAGATTTTATATATTTCGTTTTTCAAACTGAAATTTAATTACTTGGTTAATATATTGAATGATAATTTATAATCAGTTTAATGTTTTAATCATACCTGTAATGAAAATGAAGGATAATTTCCTCATTAGTGGCAAACTGCGTTTCACAAAGTTTTTCTAACACTTTTTTTTCTTCAAATAAAAATGTCTTTGAAAGTGATCTTGTAATTTTTGGTAGCATCTTTAATTTTTTTTAAATCTTCATTTTATTTTATTTTTAAAGTAAAAGTTATAAATTACAGTTTATAATAATAAAAATATTCTTAGCTTAAGTAAAAGTATGGCACAAATTTGTTTTTTAATCTTTTCTAATTTTTTTTAGAATAAATAGTTCGAAAAAGAAAGATTGTTTTTGTTTGTGACACACGTGAGTTAAATTCGATCGCAAGTGTCATTCTATATATATATATATATATATATATATATATATATATATATATATATATATATATATATAATATATATATATATATATATATATATATATATATATATATATATATATATTTTGAAAGAAACCTATAGAAAAAAACTTACGACCAGCTTTTGTTTCTTTCACACCCATCATCAGACGCAACATAAATTCAGCTTTTATACGGTCTTCTAAAAAAACACTTGAAAAACCAGGTAATGGAATAATTAGAGAGAACAATTTTACAAATGGGTTATGGTTAACATCAGCAGCAGGAGAAAGCAAAGAAAGTCCTCCAAGATTTGCAAAAATTTCTAACATTGTTGAAAATGGAGCTGTCAAAAGAAGTGTATCATTTTCTTTTGGATTTGCTTTATCACTTGATTTTTCATATTTTACACAATATTCTAACAAAGGAGGCGAATCTAAAATACTAGAATCCTTTTCATGCAACAACTGCAAAATCTGACCAATGGTTAGTGCTTTTGGAAGAGGTTGATTACTTATAAACGGTTGAAAAAAATCAATCCCAAGTTGCTCATCTGAGTTTGGTTTTAATTGTTCTACTTCTACAGTAGTTGATTTTGGCTGGCGCTTAAATATTGCAAGTTTTCCAGATTGCATAACTTGTGCATTAAGCAGGTCTGACAGTTTATTGTTATCAGTCCTATTACTTTGCTTATCATCAGTAACAGAGGAGCTTTTCATTTTAAAAAAGTTTACTTCTATTTCATTCAGTGATGCTGTTATTCTAAAATGAAGTTTATGTGTATTCTGCAATATATAGGTATTCCATTTTGATCTAAAATGAACTGTGACAGTATCTTCAGCAATAACTAAATCGATTATAATCTGTTTCAAATAACCACTCATTGTACGATTATGGTCTTTAGTCCAGAGCAAAACATCAATAAGAATCTTACAGAAGTAATCCATATTTTGCTTATTTAAATATAAAATGCTGTGAAAAAATTTTAAAGTTTGTTGTTGAAGTTTGTACATATTTAGTAGAATGCTACCATTTATATGCGGAGATAATGTATAGAGTAAAAGTTCTTTCCAAAATAGACGACCATTATTAGAATAAAACCAAGCAGATATTCCATTGTTGGCTAAGGAAAATTTGCAGAAACATTTTAAAATTATGCATGCAGATTTTATATTTGCCAATCCCGTTATAGGCTGAGATAAAATACTAACAAAATATTTAGAAATCTTTCCTAAAAGATCATATGTGTTTTCATGCACTATTGGAATATTGCTTTGGTAAGCAAAAATAATTATGTCTAAAGCTTTCACAAATTGAGTTTCATTTATTTTAAAACTATTCAAAAAAGTATCTGCTATCTGCAAGTATTTAAAGAAGAAATCTTGTTTTGAATGTATAATTATTTGGAGCAATTGACCAACATAAGAAATATTTGAATGATGTATACTGTTGTTTAAAATAAATTTTTCAAGTTCACTAAAAAAGAAAAATCAAATTTGTTTATAATTATAACCGTCAATTTATGCATTACTGTTCATATAAACATATAAGGAAAAAAAAACAACACAAAAGTTTATAAAAACCTTATTTTATATATATATATATATATATATATATATATATATATATATATATATATATATATATATATATATAAAACCTTATTATATATATATATATATATATATATATATATATATATATATATATATATATATACATATATATATATATATATATATATATATATATATATATATATATATATATATATATATATATATATATATATATATATATATATATATATATATATATATATAAAATAACCTGATAAGCTTTTCACTAGCTTTTAAACTTTCTTTTTCCAAGTCTTTGGCATGCTGAAAAAGTTTTACAACAAAGCACTGAATAACATCTGAAACTCTTGCATTACTATCATCTTGGACAACATTTAAAAACTCAGCAAACCATTCAAAAAGATAAGAAAATATGCTAAAGTAGTAAAATAGTAGAGCTAAAACAACTAATAATAAATTTTATATTAAAACAAAAGTAAAACTAACTCAAAACCAACAAAAATAAGTTATTAACAAAAATTTAATGATGTAATATATTAACATATATATTACATAATTGAATTTTATTATGTAATATATCAACATAA
The DNA here is from genome assembly GCF_022113875.1 of Hydra vulgaris. Lineage (NCBI taxonomy): Eukaryota > Metazoa > Cnidaria > Hydrozoa > Anthoathecata > Hydridae > Hydra > Hydra vulgaris. Next base: position 14,693,789 of record NC_061160.1, on the reverse strand, counting down.
CACATAAATAGGTGTAATAATTGTTATAATTTACCTAACTTGCTGAGCAGCATCTGTTTGTATAACAATATCTGATAAAAGCTGTATAAGAAGTTGCATCTGCCAAGAATTAAACCGATTCAAATAGCTAATCTTTAACATATGTGTTGTGGTGAGAACTACAAACTTATATGCAAAATCAGGTAGTACTTTCAAAAAAACAGACATTAGAAGTGCAGAAATTCGATGTAAGGATAACCTATACAAATATATTGAAGGTGTATTTTAAACAATTTGATTAATTACTTCAAAAAATATATTTATTTACAACTATATCTTTTTAAAAAAATTTAAAACAAATTAAAAATATTCAAACAAATATTTTATTAAGTAATTATTCAAATAGTCAGTGATCACAATGTTCCCCTCTTTAACGTCAGTAAACCACTAAAACACATCTAATTGATACTAATTTGCTTTCTAAAAGCATTCAATCTTGTGAACACACTCTTAAGCACTAACTTTCGATCAATCTATTCATTTATTTATTTTTATTTATTTATCATTTATTTGTCATTAAAAAAAAGAATACAATGCCGTGTTATATAAATAAAATCAACATGACTGGGGCTAAAAGAAGACAATATTTGTTATCACTACACCCCGACGTGCTTTCATCAGCAAGCGTGTATAACCATTAAAATGTAAACATAAAACATTACTTTTTACAAATTACTTTTTACCATTTATAAATTATATATAAATATATACAAGTATGTTAAGATCAGTTACTAATCTATAATCAAAAATCGTAAAAAAAAAAAAAAAAAAAAGCAATCACACTTAAAAACTAAAGATAAGTTAATAGGATAATTTAAAGAAAATTTAAATTGGTTAGACTAGTTTAATAAGATAGTTGTTAAAAAAGAAGATAAAAGAATTTTAAAAAGAATTTAATTCATTAACATCGTTAAGAAGTTTTTGTTTGAGTTTTTGTTTAAATAGAAAAAGTGAAGAACAATTTTTCAGCTGGTTATTTAATAAAGTGTTCCATAATTTAGGACCTCTGACGGCAATAGAAAATTTAGTAACCGAATAGCATATCTGATAATATTAATACGCTAATTTAATATTATTAGTCGAATTACGTCATTTTCTAGGCTTTTCTATTTTAAAGTAGTTTCTAGGCTTTTCTATACGCTTTTTTTTTTTTAATTTTTATTTACTAACAACGCGTATTATGGGTTGCTTACTGCTAGTATATATTAATAGTTAATATAATATATTTTAATAATTAACTATAATTAGAAAATCTTGTAGGGTACACGTGATTAATTTTAATTAATCACGTGTTTTAATTAATCACGTGTTTTAATTAATTGAAAAGTGTATTAAAAATTATAGGAGTTAATTTATTATGTAGTTTGTACATAAATATAAGAATTTGATAAAGGTTCAACTGAAGAACATTGAGTATGTGATGAATTTTAAATAGTTCTTTAGAATGTGATGAATTTTAGTTGTTAGTAGTTAGTTTAGAATGTGTTAGTAGTTAGTAGTTAGTTTAGCAGTTTGTAGTTAGTAGTAGTTGGTAGTTAGTAGTAATTGGTAGTTAGTAGTTAGTAATAGTTAGTAGTTAGTAGTAGTTGGTAGTTAGTAGTAATTGGTAGTTAGTAGTTAGTAGTTAGTAATAGTGGGTAGTTAGTAGTTAGTAGTTAGTAGTAATTGGTAGTTAGTAGTTAGTAGTAGTTAGTTGTTAGCAGTTAGTAGTAGTTGGTAGTTAGTAGTTAGTAGTAATTGGTAGTTAGTAGTTAGTAGTAGTTAGTAGTTAGTAGTAGTTGGTAGTTAGTAGTTAGTAGTAATTGGTAGTTAGTAGTTAGTAGTAGTTAGTAGTAATTGGTAGTTAGTAGTTAGTAATAGTTAGTAGTTAGTAGTAGTTGGTAGTTAGTAGTAATTGGTAGTTAGTAGTTAGTAGTAGTTAGTTGTTAGCAGTTAGTAGTTAGTAGTAGTTGGTAGTTAGTAGTTAGTAGTAATTGGTAGTTAGTAGTTAGTAGTAGTTAGTTGTTAGCAGTTAGTAGTTAGTAGTAGTTGGTAGTTAGTAGTTAGTAGTAATTGGTAGTTAGTAGTTAGTAGTAGTTAGTTGTTAGCAGTTAGTAGTTAGTAGTAGTTGGTAGTTAGTAGTTAGTAGTAATTGGTAGTTAGTAGTTAGTAGTAGTTAGTAGTTAGTAGTAGTTGGTAGTTAGTAGTTAGTAGTAATTGGTAGTTAGTAGTTAGTAGTAGTTAGTAGTAATTGGTAGTTAGTAGTCAGTAGTAGTTGGTAGTTAGTAGTTAGTATTAGTTGGTAGTTAGTAGTTAGTAGTAGTTAGTAGTTAGTTTAGTTGTTAGTAGTTAGTGTAGAATGTGTTAGTTGTAAGTAGTTAGTTTAGAATGTGATGAATTTTAGTTCTTTAGAATGTGATGAATTTTAAATAGTTCTTTAGAATGTGCGAATTGACCTGCATTTGAAATAATCCTGACAGCGTGTTTTTGTCTATTAAGCAATTTTTTAACTTTATTTACATTAGAGCTGCACCATGCTATATATGCATACAAATCACCTTGGTTACCATCCTGATTGCAAAATGGTTTTAAAACCATAAACAAGTTTCAACAATAAATCTGCTAAATTGAAGCAAAAGTGCTTTTTTTTTCTTTCTTGATCCAATCCTTATATTAATCTATGTTGTAGACATAAATGATTGATTCCCAAAGATTCCCAAATTATGCAAGGTAGATCAGCTTATTTCTTGTATTACACACAAGAAATAAGCTGATCTACCTTGCATAATTGGTAGTAGCTTTCTCTTCCACAAAGTTTTTTAGTCTTTAATGATGTTATGGTTACTAAATAAATTTTAATACAGCTAAAATGTAAAAAATTATTTACATCAGCCAAGATCCAAACCAAGACAAAACATTAAAAGGCAAAATTTTTGAAGTTGTAATCTTATACAAATACCTGTCAAACTCAATACAAACTTTAAATTTTACAATAGTCTCAGGACTCCAACTCCTATATTTACAGACAATATTTTTTTTAATTTGTAAAACACACTATTTATTCCACGCTTCTCTCTCTTTTACTCAAATTTGTATAAGTATTGTCAGCCCTAAATGACACATTGCCTTTTACTGAAATATAGTAATTGTTTATTGTCTTTATAAAAAAATGCTGTTATTATATCCAGCATTTTATTAGGCAAGGTTTGTAACTCTAGGAGTTTAACTTTTAAGCAAAAACATTTTCAGAAAAAAATAATCTTAATAAAACATAAATGTTGCAAATGAAAATGTTGAACCTCTTAAAAACTTTATTGTTGAAGAACCAGATTTTTAAATTGCAGCAATAGAAGAGCATACAGTAAATAATATAACAGGAAACTTAAAATCAGTAAATTGGGCAACAATGTCAAAAAGATGAAGACATCTTTTTGATCATTACTAATTTCCAAACATTTGACAAAAATCAAAAATCTACATTCTAATTTATGTGAATTATGTTAATAAGGTTCTAGTTGCCCAGTTACTCACTTTACATGGATGGATATGTATTGGTGGTTTTGGCAGATGTCTTAAAACCCATTTTAACACTTTAGTGCAAAATAAAAATGACACAGAAGATGAAAACAACATAATAAAAAAGTTATGGGAAATTAAAGGAGATGAAGATATGCAAATACCAAAAATAATAACAGACCGAAAATTTTTTAAACTTAGTTACAAGTTCACTTAAGATTATACTATGGCATTAAACTGATTAAGTTTTAAAGGAGGTGAGAATGACTACATTGAAGACGAAAGTCTTAGAAAATAATTCTTGTAGTCTAAAATGCTAATTACTCAGTCTATGTCTTAGTCTATGATGTTAAGTCTAGTATGCGGTAGTGGTGGTAGAGCGTTTGCCTCATAAGCAAGAAGTTCTGAGTTCGATTCCCACTAAGTTCCTGGTAGTACCGCACTCAAATTGTTTCTCCACGCAGTGACCTTGTTTGTCAAGGTTCGTGTTTTGGAGCTATAGAGTTGAGAGAGTGTTGTAACCATAGTTAAAGCAGCCTCCTTGACTGTAGTGGCCTTCATGGCCTTGGGGAGTTGAATTAAAATTATTTGTAACAATTGCAACAAATGTAAAAAAATAAATAAAATGCAAGCCTACTTTTAATGGCACTTTTATCAGCAATTTTCTTAAGAGAACCACTACATATGTTTTCTGAAATCAGTATTAATTTTGCTGGGAAATTTCTTATTACATGCGTATACTAGAGATATAGTGTTTTTATAACCTCATGTTCCTGTATGTCAGTTTGATGAATAATTACTTAAAACCAAAGAAATAGTTTTTTCAATATCTTATGAAAAAAGTTCACCCCCAAATCAAAAAATAAAATTGGGCTTTATAACTAATTCATATACATTGTTTAATAACTACATGTCAAGTCACTAACTATTACAGTTACTAGAGCATAGCATATGCTTCATATTGTTTATATTTATGATTAATATACATCAGTACATCACTGTCTATTACCTAAAATAAATCTAGACTGCAATTTGTCTTTTTTTCTGCAGATTGAATATAGTTCCTGTATCACTTTTGTTGCATGTTGTTGTAAAATTAATCAGCAAAATAATACTTTGCCCAGTTATATAAAATTAATTATAACAAAAACATTCTTTTTACCAGTGTTAACACTGGTTGTGTCAGCCACTATCTTCACAGCACTCCATAAATTATATTCTTTAAGAACTGTCAAAATTCCATCAGAAATAGTTTCTGCTTTTCCATCTTTTAAGCACAGTGCAGCTAATTTCTCTTCAGTTCTTTCATTTTTCAATACTACAATCTGATATTTTTTTTTTATTAAGGCACTTTTCATTAAAATGTAGAGATTACTGTTAAGTTTTGAAGTTTTTATCATCTCTTTTTCCAGAAGCTTTCTTAGATAATGGCATAAACTCCAGTTTGGTGTTGGAATGTTAACACCATTAAGTGTTTGCAAATTTTGGCATCTTTTTTTGTTGATACTGTTGTTGATACTCTTGTTATATTTCTTTTTTAGTGGATAAATTCTCATATTTACTTTCTATAACTTCAAACTTATCCAAATCCTATAAAGATCATATAAAATCATATAAAACTGATGTAGATGGTTTGTTGGGTAATTTTCTTCTCCTGAAAGAATGAATTGTTTCCTTGCCTGCTTCTTTACAGGTAGCATAACTAACTTTTCCTTGACTTTCTACTTGTAGAGTTGTTTATCTTCAGCTGACAACTATACTTGTTAGCTTTGTGATATCAAACAGCTAATCTAATGCGTCATATTTTCCTTGTTTAACACATTGACCATCCTTTATCTTAAGTTTTTAACACACATGAAAGTTTTGTTGTATTACTTGATCAGATACATGAGGAAAATTTAATTTATTCTTTCATAAAATTCTTTGGAAATATTTGCTATTCTTTCGTGTCATATTTTAATTTCAGCTCCAAGAAACTGGTATTATCCAAATACTTTCATTTTAAGTGGTATTCTACATTTTTTTTCAAGAAAAATTCTTGTGAAGGCATGGTGTCTCTTCTTTTATGCAACTGCTAAAATTTCATCAGATTTTTGGCCCATATGTTCTTGTTCTTCTCTACAGTATTAAAACATTTCTTGTGCAACATTTTCTATAATGATATATTAGCTCTAAAGATGAAAATCAAAAGTAAATAAATATATACTGTTTGCCTTCAGTGTTATTTATGTAAATTGTGCAATGCATATATTTTTACATATTTCAGTATAGCTGGTGGGTAAGTCCAGTAACAGTATTTAATAACCACCAAATAATATCTGCTTAATTAATTTGTCAGTCCCAATTAAAAGGTTATTTGTCTCTATATCACTTTCTTAACTTTATCAATTAGTCATTCAACAACAACAACAAAAACTAGCGCAGAAATCACTTATATAATCACGTTAGTGGTTCTAGAACAACCTACACTTTTCTAGAATTTTCTATGCCATTATACTCAAATCTAAAATCTACCTACAAAGTTCAACGGTCTGGTGCATTATATAAAGTCACAATGGCTACAATTTCTAAACAGCCATGACGCAGTGGAAGCGCACTTGCCTTAAAAACAAAGAATTTGTAGTTTGAATCCCACCTCCGGGCAGGTTTTGAAACATCAGTTAGGAAGGAGATGTGAACTTCCCATTAAATGCTCTATTGCGGTGCTCTGTGATAAGACTGTAAAGGCTTCCTGGGATACCTAAAATTAATAATAATAAAAAAATAACATAGCAGTTTTATTAATACTGCTAAGAGGTAGCAATACTATAACTGTATTCTGTGGCAATACCAAATTTTTATTTGGGGGTGATTTTTTTTTTAATTCTAGTGGAGCTGGGTGTTTTTTTTATTGTTTTTAGGTAAAAACTTATTGATTTGATACAGGAAATGCGATATTTAAAAAAAACTTGAAAAGTTATATGCCTGGTGTATACATTTATTTTTGTCATTTGTCACCTTACTAAATGTGCATAGGTTTGTATTCATATATGTATAATATTACTACATGCAGGGTAGAGGGTAGAGGAGGGACACAAAATAAAAGATACTTTATTTTGTGTCCCCCCTCTCTCACAAGCAGTGCATCTCACAAGCAGTACATCTCACAACAATATTGGAAATTAAATATAATATTGGAAATTTTGACAGGCCATGGAACAAATTTTATTTGATTATTCTCAAAATTTATTAAATTCAACTGCAATTCTTACACTTTGATTGTTTAAGTTATGTTTTAAAATAATAAGTTATGTTTTAAAATATTATATAAATATTATATAAATGTTTTAAAATATGTTATGTTTAAAAAATCTGCAACTGCAGATTTTTTAAACATAACATATTTTATTTATATATTTATATATTAAATATGTTTTTGACCTAACACTTTTTTAAGGCCAGTTAAACCTTAAAAAACTTAACTTAAAACCATTGCTAAAAAACCTCCTAACATGTGATGGGATCAGGTTCTTCTTCTTTAGTAATTCTTTTTTTTTACAACGTTTGCAAAGTTTCTTTTTAGTAAGGATATGCAAGTTTTTTTAATCATAGCTTGTGACTCTATAAGGAATATCTAAAAACAATGAGGCAAAAACTTTATTAACTAACAAATTAACTACAGCTTCAAAAGCTTGTCTGTATTTAATTTAATACTTGTATAGTATGAAACTTTACTTTGTTGTGTTTTTGAAAGTTTAAACTTAAAAACTGCATATTTTATTAACAATTAAAATTATATAATAGTATATAATATATAATAGTATATAATATAGAATTATATATTATATAATAATATAATATAGAATTATATAGAATACAATATAGAATTATATTTAACAACTTAGAAATTTGACAGCTATGTGCTGTTGGTTTTCCTTGTGTTGCATGTGTCAGATCATAAAAAGCTTTCTGCCATGTAAGATAATCACATTTTCAATGTTATAACGTAAAGATTTTTTCCTTTTTGTTGTTTTTCTTCATTGTATAAAATTTGAATAAAATCTAGCTAGCCTATGTCTTTGATATCACTAAGCTAATAGAACAAATCTGAGGTCATAAGGCCAATAGAACAAGTCTAAATAAAATAAACTGTTTAGTATGAATGAAACAAAACCAATTTTCAAATTAATTAGGAATTTTTATTTCTTATTTTAAATTAGAAAAAAAGTTCTTCAGGCAGATATCTTTACCTTTTAAGATTCCAACTTTAATAGTTTTTCTTGTCTAAACTATAGATATCTTTAATTTTTAAGAATTAGATAATTAGTATTGAATCTTGATTATTCACTGGTACTGATACAGTACCAGTGAATACCTTACAGTGTCGATATTGAGATCATCAATACCTTACAGTGTCGAAATTGAGATCATACAATAGAGGTATCAAAGGTACCAGTAATAACATTGGTATTGTTTTGACAAATATAGTCTTATTTGGTGTCAAAATTCTTCACAACAATTTGTATTTTATTTTTAAAAGAAATTAGGTATTTAAAATAGTAAATTTATATAATGAAAATTATATAATTGACTCAGTATAAACTGAAGTTCTCAAGAATCATGGGGTACCCTATAAAATAATATTTATCATTTAATGTTGACTATATCTCAATTTTAATTTATCAAGTGCTATTGCTTCTAAAATTTAGTTTTTCTCTGGCAAGTTTTAAAACATCAGTTAGGAATATTAATTGTTATATTTAAACATTGTTATATTAATTAAATGTTGCGTAATTCTCTTCTGATATTGGCATTCTGTGCTCAACAAACATTAAAAAAAAAACATTAACTTATTTGAATTTTGTTCATAATAAATTTACAACTTCACATTTTAAATTTTTTTCTTATTTATTTCAAACAAGACAATCCAACCACTCAATACAATACAATTCAACCATTTGATACAATACAACTGTGCAGTATCAAATTAATACTGATAGTATCAACATTAGTATATAAACCATACCATATGATACAAGACATTCCCTTTCCTTTATTTTTGAATCAATTTATTAATTTGATTGAAAATATTTTTACTAATAAGTGTTTTTTTTTTTTAACTTTTTATAAGCTATAAAATTGTCAACATTTACTAATATCTTGCTCAGTCAAATATAGAGTAGTTGAGGTATCGAGAGTCAACTGTAATATCTTGATTGGTCAGTTTTGAAATAAAAATTGTTGTCTAAATAACAAAACAGGATGTATTTCAGGATGGACTTCATTGAAACTTTCAGTAATAAAAGCCAAGCAAATATACAGAAGTGGCTGACTTTTGATTTAAATCAACAAATAAAAAAAACTTGGCTAAAAAAGTCAAAAAGAGTAATCCTATTTTGAGAAATATTAAGCACTCAGGGCTAGAGTACTGAAACAACTTCAATGAAAAAACTATTGAAATCTAGTTTCAATATTATTGTTATCTAGTTTCATTATTTTTAGTATACTTAGTAGTAGTTTACTAATTAAAGATAATCAACAATGACAAAACAACAACAACAAAAAACATATATAAAATTAACAAACCTTGTTAAAAATGGTATTAAACAAACTAATGAATCGATAAGACTATCGCTTAAATATGACTTAATCAACTCAGTTGATGTATCAGTCAACATTATTGACAACAAATCAAGCCATGCTTCACTAAAAAATAAAACTATAAATATAAAGGTTGAAGAGAATGAATCAACCCATACTTTCCTAAAAATTAAATTTATAAACAAAAATGTTAAAGAGAAGAAATCAATAAATAAAACCATGCTTCACTAAAAATTAAAACTAAATAAAACTATTAAAAAGAATTACATAATAATATTAAAACAAAAAAAAAGTATAAAAATATGATTTAATATTTAAAATAAACTCCAGGGTCTTAGTCAGAAAAAAATTTTACACAGCGAATATAATTTAGATCTTCATTAATATGCCAGATCTCCATTAAATTGTTCTAAATAACAAAACAATTTTCAAACTTGCTAAGCAACCTATTGCGAACTTAAATAGTAATAATAAACTTAAATTTATAGTATTAATAAACTTAAATTTATCAAAGACTATTGTTATGCAAATGTATAACAATTAAGATAAATTAATATTAGAATAACTAGAAGAACAAAAAATTGTTGTTGACTTTTTTTTCCCAATTTCTATACATAAATATAACATGTTTTGTTATGAGATTTTACTGTGCAAAACATTACACCATATAATAAACTTAACTCGGCATTTGTATATGTAATTATCATAATAAAAACTATTTTTAAATTACTCTTATATTTCTCTTTGAAATGTGAATTTTAGAAGATCTAATTTATTTAAGCAGTTCAGAAATTCAATTTAATTCTGATAATTATATCAACTTTTTAACTTGATTATGCTAAGATATTTAATTATGTTGCATGAACTACTATTTATCAGCAGTTCAGACATTAGTGTCCATCACTCAACATATCAGCAGTTCAGACATTAGTGTCCATTACTCAAAATACCAACAGTTCAGACATTAGTGTCCATCTAAATAAAATTTAAAATACCTGCATAAAATGTGTTGATTATTTACAATCGGTATAAAAAGTTTAAAAAACATGTGGAACTTTACAATATGTTGAATAATGGATTTACCATGACCCATATAATATGGGTCATGGTAAGTCTACTAAACACTGACATGGTAAGTCTACTAAATACTGACAACTTCTATACTTTTTTTTTTTTAATTTAGTCATTCATTTTAATAATTTTTTTTTAATTTAGTCGTTCATTTTTATAATTTTTAGAAAGTAATAGAAAATAAAAAATTTTTAAATCATTGTTTTGAATGTTCAATATATTATAACTTTTTATTGTAAAATTGAAAACTTCTACAAAATAAATGGGAAAAGGCTTATTTTTTTTTTTTTTACTGAATAAATTTTTTTCTTTATTAAGTTTCTATTAAATCTTTGTTAACTTTTTTTCCAAACCATCCACAGCTCATTATGCCCCTCACCCTGTTAATTTTATTTCAGACCATCCACAGCTCATTATGACCTTCCTCTCGTTAATTAATTTCGAAGAAAATAAAAGCTTGAATGTAAAATCTTTTTTCCTATAAGAAAGTTGTCTTTTTAATTTATGTTAAATGCGCAGACTTAACTAATTACCATTAATAACATAAATATAACATTTGCGCAAGAATTTCTTTTTTTAATGTTTTTAGAAATTTTATTCCCTTTTTAACTTTTATTTATTATATTTAATTCTGTCCCTTTTGTTTGTTATAGCATACAATAACTTTATAAATGTTATATATATATAATATTAACAGAACTTTAAAAATGTTTTATTTTGTATTTTAGAAAGTTGGAAAAGATTAAAGCTGCCATGGGTTCTTAAAGTTAAATATTAAGTTTTTTTATATTAAATTTAAATAAAAATTTTCAAGAAAATTTTTAAAAAAAGTTAAGGTTATATGACAATATCTATACTTTTGTACAAAAGATGCTTTCTTTTTATTAGTATTTTTCTAAATTATATTTTTCATATTTCTATATATATATTTATACTCTATATTATAATATTTTTCTATATATCATATTACTAATCTATATTTTCAATTTTCCATGATTCTTTGTTTTAAGTGTCATTGTTGATGTGATTGTAAAGATTTTGATATTATTACTTCTATTTATTTGCTTAATTCTTTTGCTTAAGTTGTCTCTAATTCAAATAGGTATCCTATGAAGTTTAGTTTAATTCCTATGAAGTTTAGTTTAATTCCTGAGGTTTAGTTTAATTCCTATTAAGTTTAGTTTAATTCAAAAATACAAGTGTGTTACTTGATTCTCTTAAGATAATAATAAATTTTTTAACAATATTTTAACTTGAATAAGTTTAAAGTGTTTATAAAATGGTTAAGTAAAATTTTTAAATATTTTCAGTTGGAAGGATTATTGATTTTGTATTAGTTTTAATTTTATTTTGTTTGCAAATTTGAAAAGTTCTATTTTTTTAATCAATTCTTTTTTTTACTTTTTTTGTTTTCATTCCTTTAGTTTATCATCGTCCCAAGATGATAGGACCATTTTTCATATTTTATTTGAAAGCTTTTATATATTTTTTAACAATATTTTAACTTGAATAAGTTTAAAGTTATTATTTTAAAATTTTTTAATTAAAAAAATTCAATATTGACTTGTATTACGGAATCTTGACAGCTAGTGTTAAATATTTTATTTGTTAAATATAAGTTTTGCTTTTTTCGTTTTAAAATCCTGATACTAATTTCTACAAATTTTTTATTAGCAAATTTTCTGCTGTATTAACAGTCCTTTATATCTAGATAGTATCCACCCAAACCCACAGCTGATGTATGTACTGAAGTCCCCACTAAAATACTAAATGTCATACTAAAATAGCACTCCCTAGCTGGCTATTTTAGTATGACACCATCAATGACATTTTATGCAGGGCTAAATATATAAAGATATTACCAACTTGATTAGAGCAAAATAGCCCCACACCATTACTGAACCTCCATCATGTTTGACAGTAGACTGTATACACTCTGGATTAAATTTTTTTGGTAGCTGTTCATTGCACATAAATATATCGCTTTGTTCCAAAACAAGAAACTTGGATTCGTTTGTCCACAATACATATCTGTCTATATCTGTCTATATCTGTCCAATTTGAATGTGCTAGACCCCATTGAAGCCTCTTTTTCCGATTTATTGCTTTGAGAAGAGATTTTCGAACAGCTACTCTACCGTTTGAGTCAACATTTTTCAAGCAACGTCTTACAGTTCTTTCTGAAATAGTTTTATGATGAGCAGCATTAAAGTTAGATGTTATTTCTTGGGCTGTTAATCATCTATTTTGTTTACATGAGTTTTGAGCCCGCAAGATGATAACACTAAAAAAAAGTGTGGCATGCAATTCATAGCTGTGGTATGCCGTTCTTTTGTTATATCACTAAAAAAACATTGACCGCCAATCTTTACATCAAAGAATGCCTCTTAAAAATACTTTTACCATTTATGAAAAAACGCAAATACCAATGTCTCTTTTTGTCAGATCTTGTTGCTTATTATACGTAGAATATATATGTTGAAGTGTCAGTTTTATATACATACATACATACATACATACATACATACATACATACATACATACATACATATATACATACATACTAACATGCATACATGCATACATACATACATAATGTACGGTATTAACTTTTCTTTGTCCTCTGCAAATAAAAGAGTATAATTGACTTGAGAGAGTATAATTGACTTGTCTTCAGCCTTTGATGTTTTGCAGGGATGTCCAGTTCTTTTCCTATCTTTATTTGTACCAATACATTTAAACTGAAACTTTCAACAGATTAGGCATTAAACATTTTTTATTCTTTAATTATGTACCTCTTGCTGTTATATAAAAATATAATTCTTTAAACTTGCCAAGGCACACCTTTTGCACTTGATACCTCTTCAGACTGACTAACTAACTAAACTGTATCGCCAAGATAAAAAAAATAAAAACTTACCAGCAGACTCCACCATTTTTTCATCATTGTTTACTTTAGTCTTTTATTTGACTTATTATTTTAGTTCATAAATTTAAATTATTAACACATTCACACAAATGTACACAACAATTGCATATAATAAGAATAGAATAACATCTTACAAGTTAAATTTTTGTCCTTTGTCCATAATAGTAAAAATTGACCTTCCAAACAATTCCAATAGATTAAGTTTTAAGTTATCACAACCTGATGGTCTATTTAAGTGCAATCGCAACTCCTAAAGCAAACAACAAAATGAATGTATATAATGCAATTATTAAAAGAAAAATAATTCATTTTAAAGAAAAAATATTTATTTTATCCATTTAAATATTATCAATATTTCAGTAAATTTACATCAATATTTTAATATTTATTATATCAACTTTTCAACAATTTTAAATTTATTTAAAAAGCAAATTTTTTTTTTGTTATAACCAATAACAACTGTTGTTGTCAAATACAACTTTAATAACTATAAAGCAAAACCAACTTTCAATGTAAAACTTTTTTTTTTATGCGTGTGTTTTTTATGTGTGTGTGTTTCAACACACACATATACAAGTAAAAAAAAAAATCATTAAATCTTATATACAAGTAAAAAAAAAAAATTAAACATTATATTTCTTATATCTCTAAGCATAACTATATTGCTAAACATAGCGCTTTTTAGTTGTTTTTGAGAGGAGGAGAGTGAAGGTTGTGAAAGTCTTATTCGTTGTTATTGTTATACTGTTGTGAATGTATTGTGAATTTTATTTAGTTTTTTCATAACAGTATATGTATTATGCTATTGATAATAATAGTATTTATGATAATAGTTAAACTATCACCTGATTATTACGATAAAATTTATACTATTAATATAATTGTTATGGTAATATTTAAAGATTTAATTATTATAATGTTATTTTGACATTTTGAAAAAATGTACAATGTACAAAAATTTGGATATTAAAGCATGTCTGAATAAAGCTAAATTCCAAAAAACTCACAGCTCACATTTTTTCATATATAGCTAATTATATATGAAATATATAATTAGTTATAATAGCTAATTATATATTATACTGTAATTAGTAAATATAAAATATATACATAAAATGTATACATGTTTAATAACATTTATTTATATACTAATAACAAAAATAACAATTATTTTTTAACCACATGCATTGAAAATTGTGTCACAGAAGTAACAAGATCTGGTAAAGTAAAGATAATACCTACTGGTGTTGGTAAAGTAAAGATAATAACTACTGGTGTTGATCTATATAATATTGATGAAGTTGATGAAAATGATTGTTGATCAAGACAATTATTCATTATTAATACCTAATGTTTTCAAGAAAATGTGCAGTACGCTAACAAAATTTGGACTGACAATGTCTTTTGATGCTTTCTTTATGAGTTGAATTTGTTTTAAACATTATCATACTTTCTAAGACCTGAAAATTTTGAAAATCTTATATGTAAAAATAAAATGTATAGGTTTTATAATGCATATTTTTAAAATATTGTAAAAAAATTGTTGTTTCATTTTTTTTGTTACTTTTACTCAATTGATCTAAGGAATATTAAAAAAAAAAGGAAAAAAAAACTTCTTTTCACTGAAAAGAAGTTAACAGTTTATAATTCAATTTTCTAAATGTAAAGTATTGGTATGAAACATTTGAAAACTATTTTGAATTACAGTATTATAACAACCACAAAACTAAAGTTGTGATAATATCAAAACAACAAATTTTTAAAACACTATTAAAAAATATAAATTACTTTGCAAATAATGCCCTCTGTAAAATGTATTTGAATTAAAAGCAATCCACTTGTTTCCAAAATAGTTGATGCAGGATTAAAACTATCAGAAACTCCTTTGTATTCAACCATAACCAGAGAAGGTCCTCCTAAAAAAAAGAAATTAAACAAAAGTTTATTAAAACCTTGGTACATCTTTAAACAAAATTTTTTACACAGAAATTGTGAACCTTGCAAACATGAAGGATGCATATGTATTTTGATTTCTTTTAACAATATATGAACTGGAAATGTAATATGAAGCTGAAACCAGGTGTCATCAGATTCCTGGAATTGATGACCATATGCTGCAAATCTTGATCTTCTGAGAGGAGATTTATCAACTAATAAAACAGCTGCTCCAGAAGGTATTATTTTTGCTGCAAAATTAAAATAAGAAAAACGTAAATCTTATTGACAGAGTAGAAAGTTTTTTTTTATTAGTTTAAAATATTTACAGCCTTAAATAATAATAATAAAAAAGTTTAAATAATATTTCAGCCATTTATAATATATAAAATGCAGGCATGATGATAATTATGTAATGCAGTTAAATAATCACTTTGGAGTAAAAACAATAAAAGAAGTTGTAAACTAGTAGAATTAAAAGAACATTAAAAGAAAGACTTGGGATCATAGAATTGAAAGAACAATAAAAGAAAGAGCTGGGAACTAATGGAATTAAAAGAAAGGATTGAGATTGTAGACAACAAGATTTTACATTTTTCAAAAGCAGAAAAATTGAGTATGATATATAAAGCTCAAGTAATTTGAATTCAACAAAAGAACTTAGTTCCAAACTTGCTGGACTTTTTTGTTTGTTTGACTCGTTTAAAAATTTCAAAACACTTATTAAAGGAATTTTGATTACATTAAAATTTAAAAAATGAAGACAATAGTCAAAAAAACTTAAAAAAAAACCTCACAACATTAAGAAGCGAGAGCAGATCCAACTATGTTTGTTATGCATTTTTGGATCTTTTCTGAAAATAAAAAATAGCCTTTATCAGATGCAGTAAACAGAATTACTTTTAGCAATTGAAGCTAGAGTAACTTTGATGTCTACAATGGATTAATCTGTGTTTTTGTTGGATTTCAGTATAAATGGGATCATTATATTCAAGAAATAAGAAAAGCTTAAAAATAGTTCTTAGAAGAGATAAATAAGATCAATGTTTAAGAGATGGAAAGTTAAACTTAAGAGATGGAAAGTTAAACTTAAGAGATGGAAAGTTAAACTTAAGAGATGAAATGTTAAACTTAAGAGATGAAATGTTAAACTTAAGAGATGGAATGTTGAACTTAAGAGATAGAATGTTAAACTTAAGAGATGGAAAGTTAAACTTAAGAGATGGAATGTTAAACTTAAGAGATGGAATGTTGAACTTAAGAGATAGAATGTTAAACTTAAGAGATGGAATGTTAAACTTAAGAGATGGAATGTTAGACTTGAGAGATGGAATGTTAGACTTTCGATTGTTAGTGACGCTATTAAAATTTCTTTTTAAAGTTTCTAGAAACTTTCAAAAGATACTGAGATAAAATAATTAAATAATCGAAGTAGAATGATGTTCAAATGTTAAATCATTGAGACAATTTAAATACTTTTTGTGTCAATTTCATACAATAATAAAAATATGTTTGCTCTTAAAAATGTTGTTCTGATGAAAAAGATAAAAAACAAAAAACCAAAAAAAATCAAGGAGCA
Source organism: Hydra vulgaris (assembly GCF_022113875.1). Taxonomy (NCBI): domain Eukaryota; kingdom Metazoa; phylum Cnidaria; class Hydrozoa; order Anthoathecata; family Hydridae; genus Hydra; species Hydra vulgaris. Next base: position 14,677,161 of record NC_061160.1, on the reverse strand, counting down.
AAGATAAATGATTTAGGTTGTCAAAAAACAAGTTAAAAAATTAATTGTCTATGTGATCAACACTTTGATCACATAGACAATTAATTTTTTAACTTGTTTTTTGACAACCTAATTAATGACAATTTTTAATTTTTTGACAATTTAATTAATTAATGTCAATGTAGACATATCTACTGTGTGAACAAAATTAAATGTCTATGTGATCAAAGTGTATATATGAGATCAAGTGTCATCATTCCATGTTGGAATTCCTTTAGAGCCAAACCATTCATCAAGTCATTCCAGATAATGAGCATTAAAGTTACCAATGAGAACTTGATCATATTTATCAGAAATAAGATTAAAGAATCTTGGGAAAAAAAAGAGCACTAAAGAACAGAGAGTTGATTGAGATAAATGAATGAATATTCATTACATTAAAGAATAGTGAGAAAATTCAAATTTCACAACAAAGAGGTAAACTGATACATAAGTAAATGCCCAGGCTAAGCGTGTGACTATCAGAATCATTGCAAATCAAAAGATAATATTCATAAACACTGAGATCCAAAGATGAAACAACTGGATAAAAATTCATTAAATTAAAAATTAGCAAAGAGCAACTTGATCTAGTGAAGATTATACAAATAAAATTCTATGAAAACCATAAATATTATGAAACTATGGTAACCATAAATATTATGATACTATGAAAACCATAAATATTATGAAACTATGAAAACCATAATTATTATGAAACTATGGAAACCATAAATATTATGAAATTATGAAAACCATAAATATTTTTTTGGTTTTGTAGTCATGATTAAAATTATTAAAGATATCTTGACTTAAACATAGGAAGTAATTTACACCCCAAGCAACAAGATATGCATTTGTATAAAAGCCTTTTACAAGACAGTAACTTGATACCATTTATACCTGCTCAAGAAAAGCTTTTTTATTGTGACATTATCTTTAATATTCCAGATATGAATGTTTATATATAGCTGCATGTATACAGTATTAGTTGTATACAGTATTAGTTTCATGTATGCAGCATTAGTTTAGATGTATACAGTTCGTAATTTTCAATTCTAAAAATAATAGTTCAAAATATATTCAATCTTTGGTGGAAACGCATGTTGCTTATTTAAATGCTATTGATACCATTATAAATCTTTTTTATAAACCTTGGTTTTGTACCATTAATCTTTGTTAAATCCTTGTTAAATCTTGGTAGGGAGCAAGTTTTTTTTAACCTTGGTTTACAAATGAGTATAACCTTGTTCTAAAGTAAAAAAAAAAAAAAAAAAAAAAAAAAAAATCCTAAAGAGCCTAAACTCTTACATTTATATTTATATAGCTATTGATATACAATTAATTATTTTCTGTGAGACTAGAAACTAATTTTAATGGTTAAAATAATTGACACTTTTTTCAAACATTAAAAATATTGAAATCGAATGTTAAAAATTCAATTGTCAAACTTTTAAATATACCGGGTTACTATAAATGTCTAATAATTGAAAATCCATTTTATGTGAAATAGGTTATGTTCCATAAAAACTATATTTTCTGTTGTCATATTTGCATACAAAAAATAAATAAATCATTATAAAAACATTTAAGCACTCATTTAAATCCAAAATAACTAAAACTTACCATAAGGAGCAAAGTTTTCCAATTTATCAGTCATTGTTCCTTCATGGTCAAGATTTTTTTTAGTTAGTTGACTGATTTCATTTATGTACAGTTCATGCATTACAGGTGATTGCTGCAAAGCATCCACCCAACTGATTTCTTTTTTGCAATGGAAAACAATTGCATCGCATATAAGTTTAAAACCACCTTATGAAAAAGACAGTTAAACTTGTACAAAATATAAATTTATATTATAATAAATACTTAACAGAATACTATGAATACTATGCAGAATACTTAACATGATGCAGAATGAGAAAATGAGGTTTCAATCTTTCTTAATCTAAACATTTTGTTTATTAGCGTTATTTAATTTATTCTGTAGTTTATTTAACTTTTGAAAAAAACAGCTATCTATTTAGATCAATATCAAGATAACAAACACCATGATAACAAACACCAAGATAACAAACACCATGATAAAAAACACCAAGATAGTAAAAACCATGATAACAAAAGCAAACATCAAAACAACAAACATCAATAAAACAAACATTGAGATAACAAACACCATGATAACAAACAGTAAGATATCAAACACCATAAACTATTATTTAATACAGTTTGCCTAAAAAATTTATAAAAAAAGTTAATATATAAAAAATGATTTCAAATAGATAAATTGAATTTTAATAGAATTTTTTACCACCCCATAATGGTCCAGAATTCACTTTATATGAACAAAATTAATAGCTAATTAAATAATAGATCTATATTTACATAATTTGGCATGAGTATTAATATGAGGTCTGCGCTTCTTACAAAAATGATATTTTTTATGAAAATGATATTTGGTTGCTATGGATATCTAATTTTGCCTAACAACCTATTTTCGGTAGTAGTAGAATTATTATGTGTGATGTATGCACTATGTCTAGTATGTGCATTAATATTAGTTTTGCACTTCTTATTAAGGTGAAAATTAAATATTTGGTTGTTATGGATACCAAATTATGCATAGCAACAACCTATTTTTGGTAGTTGCAGATGTTTTAGGTGTGCTATATACACTATAATTAGTTTGTGCATTAATATGAGGTTTGAGCTTCTTATAAAGGAACATTTTTATTTGGTTGCTATGGATAACTATTTTTTTATAGATACCTAATTTTGCATAGCAACAACCTATTTTAATATGTGCAGATTTTTTATGAGTGCTATAATAACTAAGTTTGGCATGAGTACCAATACGAAGTCGCACTTTATATATAACTGATAACTATTTTTAATTAGTTGCTATGGATAACTTAATTGTTTAACAACCAGATACTTTCCTTAGTAACACAGAGGTAAATGAATTTTTGAATAAAGTTCTATCGGATTTTCAACCATTCTATTTTAAATAAAAATTTAAATTTAATTTTAGGTAAAGATTTATGTAATTAATAGTAAAATTAAAAAATAGTGTTTGAAAACATTGACAATTTGAAATACATCAACAATTATATAAAACATACATGCCTAAAATAACAGATATATGTTAGATCAACTGACACATTTAAATAATAAGATTAAAATTTTATGATATGTCTATTCTAATATTAGTTTATTACAGTTTCAAATAACATTAGTATCCATAACAACCAAATAAAAATATGAATTTTATGAGAAAATCTCATTTTAATACACCCACTTAATATAGTGTACATAGCACAAATAAAAAACTGTTAAAATAACATTAATGTAAAAATATGTTGTTGTTATGCAAATTTAGGTACAATAGAAACCAGATTGCAATCAATGTGTAGCTTGAATACAACTGTCTGTGTCCATAAAACTGGCATGCTGGTCTTCTGGGAAATATGGTGTTTCTGGGAAAGTTTTTGAGATTATCAAATCATTTCTTTCTAACCGGTTTATTAAAGTCATCCTTGAAGGCCAACACTCTTCTTTATTTCCAGTAACTTCTGGGGTTCCCCAAGGTTCCATCCTGGGCCCTGTTTTGTTTCTTATCTACATAAATGATCTTCCTGACAACCTTTCATCTAAAGTAGCTCTTTTTGCTGATGACTCAACTTTATACTCCTGTCTTGACAAAAAGTCTTCTCTTTTCGATCGCCTAGAACAAGCAGCTGATCTTGAATCCAATCTCACTTCAGTAATAGATTGGGGTTCACAGTGGCTTGTGAATTTCAACTCTAAAAAAACCCAGTTGCTTACTGCAAACAACTACCGTAATATGGTCAACATTCCTATATTAATGAATGGCAATCCTCTTACTGAGTCCTCCTCTTTACGTCTTCTTGGATTATCACTTACTACTGACCTTTCATGGAAACCATATATACAATTGATTGCTAAATTAGCTTCTGCTAAGATTGCTTCTCTTTATCGTGCTCGCCATTTCCTTACTTCTGATTCCATTCTCTACCTCTACAAATCTCTTATTCGTCCCTGTATGGAATACTGTTGTCATATTTGGGCTGGTTCTTCTAACGATTCACTTTCTCTTCTTGGCAAGGTCCAAAAACACATTGTAAATGTTGTTGGACCTGGACTATCTGCTAAGCTTGAGTCTCTTTTCCATCATCGTAAAGTTGCATCTCTTTCTCTTTTCTACAAATACTATCATAGTCACTGCTCAAAGGAGTTATCACCTCTAGTTCCATCAACTAAAATTCATTCTCGTTTTACTCGCCATTCAGCTAAGTCTCATTCGTATCTGTCCCTGCATGCTCTAAAAACTTTTATTCATCTAGTTTTTTTCCCTGCACTTCAATCCTTTGGAACTCTCTCCCATCTTCATGTTTTCCTGACTCATACAACCTTCAACTTTTCAAGTCTTCTGTCAACCATTTCCTTGCTCTATAACTCTGTTCTTTTTTTTCCTAGTAACTCCCAACTTAATAGTGGTTGCTTGCAGCCTTGTTGGGAGTGAATGCAAATTAAAAAAAAAAGAAAAAAAAAAGTGTTATGGCTTTTTTACAAGTTAAAGAACAGATTATAACCATTCATTTGTTGCCCTAACCTGCCCTAAAATAAGATTTAATTTAGCACATTTAAGTAATAAAATTAAACTTTTATATTATTCTAATATTGGCATAAAATGGCATCCATAACTGTGGCTAAGTATTATCTTTTAAATGTTAAATTAAAATAGTAATCAATACTGTTGTTATGCAAAAAAAAAAAAAAAAAAAAAAATTGTGTAACAATGTAAACTAAATTGTAAACTTCTCAACAAATTATTATTAAGTCATTCTGGAAAGATAATTAGGAATTATTTAACAACAAATATAATAAAACTGCAAAAAAAAAAAAAAAAAAAAAATTAGATGTATATATAGAACATTGTATATGATATTTAGAGATTAGAGTATATCAAAATTTTGACTTTTGTCCATAGCTGGCCCATTGCGCACAATGTTATTACATTACTACCCATAAATTTTACCACCCCTGTTATTATATTACATCCATCATATATAATATGTTTATGTATAACATATAGCTTTTTTCTATGCAATTCATTTGTCTCATTCTGCACACTTTATACATATACTGTATTATATATAGGTATAATATACAGTATATATATATACTATACAATATATACTTTATTTTACAAAATATTTTTGTAAAACTAAATTTTTTGGTTTTTATTTAAACAAAAAAAAAAAAGGTATATTTATAAAACTTCTACAGAAAAAAAAACACAATAAAATAAACAAAAAAAAAAGAAGGTTATTTTAACAAACCAGCCGCCACAAACTTTGGGAAAAATTCTGAGTTTTGCAAAAGCAACAATTTAATAAGTACTGACAAATCTCCTTTCCATTCAAAATGCTCAACTCGCTGTTGAAGTATAAGAACTAATGCATTAATAAAAGCATCCGAAAAACTTTGAGTCTTTGACAGATCTGTTAATGTAACAATTATACCAAATACGATAGGATGCACAGCATTTGGCTCAGGTAATGAATCTGAGATTTCAGTTAACAATGTATTTTGTGCTAATCCATTTTTCATCCTCAATTTTGGGCAATTGCATAATGCATCCAGAAGGTTGATACAAACTTTTTCCATTGATCTATTAATATTGTTAATTAATCAAAATTTCTGTGTGTATGTATGTGTATGTAAACACACACATATATAATTATAAATAGACCAAAAAAAATTATAATAACTTAAGATTATTATTATTTCTTAAGATTCTCACGACCAATAAATACAAAAACAGTCAGAGAAATTTTTTTGTATAAATGCAATATAAATAACAACTATGTATGTATGTATGTATGTATGTATGTATGCATGTATGTATGTATGTATGTATGTATGTATGTATGTATGTATGTATGTATGTATGTATGTATGTATGTATGTATGTATGTATGTATATATATATATATATATGCATATATATTAGTGCGATTTAGAATATTAGTGATGGTTCTCCTCAAAGCTGTCCTTGTTTCGTATGACAAAAGTAATTTGGGGACCAAATTTTATGCAAATCGGATGATAATTAAGGGTTGCTATGTTTTGTGACTTTATTGATCTCATAGTCAAAAAATTTTTTGACCAATGTTATTAACTGTATCAAATTATATTTATAGTTTAGAAATTTTAAGTATTTAACAATGTGAATGATGTTTTTTTTTTCTTTATTAGTGTTTTTATTACTTTGGAGTAGTCAGCCTCATCATTGTTAGAACAGTTTTGAATGCACTAGGAAACTCTTTCTGGTGCTCATCCACCAACCAAAGAAGGAACTGTTTTTGGTCTTCATTTTTTGTAATTGTAGAATTATAGACTGTGATTAGAACTATGCATCTTCCGGCACAGTCATTAACAACCTTCATTTAAAGAAATCGATTCACCGGTTCCACAACTAATTATTGGAACACCTAACAGTTTTTCGAATTTGCAGCCAGCAACAATGTTTGCAATTCAATCCACCTTTCGCTTTCCACCTGCAATGTCATTTACAATGTGTGCTGTATGATAATGCCAGCTCTGCTACTGATTGTACAAGAGCCTGAACCACTTTTACAACAATAAAGAACACTCAAGGGTCAGAAATATTTACCTTATCCAGAGATAATGCCACACTTTTGGTGAGAATTTTCTTCTTTTTTTCAAACTGCATGTATTGGAAATGGAAAGAGTTGGGGTGTAATACTCATCCAAATCAGATTTGGATGAATCAGTTTGACTGGCACTCTTATGTTCTATCACAAGGGTGAAATTGATTCAATGTGCTTTTGCAATTCAGATTGACTACGTAGACACCTAACTTCAGCTTGGGATTCATTAATCACAATTCATTAGTCTAATAATATTAATAATAATAATAATAATAATAATATAATGATTGCTATCAGGCAACATGACTAAAATTTAATTAAAATTTGAGGAAATATTTTAAAACTTTTTTCAATTTCAAATGATTTTATTTTATTTAGCTTGGGATTCTATGCATCACTTTTGAATTTCTCTAGATGCTAGTAACTAGCCCAAAAAATGCCATGCTGCAGCCTAATAGATCCTACTGTTGCATTGTCAGAAAGTTTTTATCTTCTTCATTTTTCTTAGTATTTAGAGCATCCTTAGTAGAAAGATAAAATAGTTTTACTAGATCAGCCGGGAATTTTTCATTCTGCAAATTCTAGTTTTTTGGTTCTGTTCTTCTTAAGAATTCATTTTTTTTTTCTTTTCTTTTTTTTTTTTTTTACAGTTTTTTTTACTTTTCTTTCAGCATTGTCAATCCTTTAGTCAGGATTCTTTCTCTTTTCCAGATAACCAATTCTGCTTCGACTGTTCTTCAAATCGATGTCTTCACTTCTTTTTTTTTTGCCTTCTGGTGATGGGAAACAAATGCTCTCAAAATATCTCTTTTTGATGGAAGTCAATAGGTTTGCTAAGGAGCCATACTTCAACAGAAAATTTGGTGATTTTCTGTTAAAGTTAAGTTAGTTCTGTAAAGTTCTAGTAAAAAAAAAAAAAAAAGTAAAAATCCAAACAGTATAACCAATGTATAGTGTATAAACTAAATGTATAAACAATGTAAAGTTTATAAACTAATTAAATAGTTACAAACAGTATAAACTATGTACAGTGTATACTATAGTGCAAGTGCACTATAGTTTATTTATTGTCATTAGCGCATACTTGTGCATACTGTACAGACAGAAGATTGTAGATTGTAGAAAACAGAAAGATGACTGCCAGCAATAGTAATTAATTAAATAAAAATTTTCAGTGAATACATACCATAAATAAAATAAAATAATTAAAAACATAAAAAAAAATTAAATAAAAATATATAAGAATATTCAATTCATAGCAGCCCTTAAATGTGCTTCAAATAGTAAAATTTGTGCTTATTCAGAATAGTAATTGACCAAGGAACACAACCTTGAGGAAAAAGGTTTTGATCACATTTATTATTTTTGTATGATATTACAAAAATCACCCTAATATATATATATATATATATATATATATATATATATATATATATATATATATATATATATATATATATATATATATATATATATTTAAAAAAAAAAGTTATACTTTCGCAAAAGTATAACTTTTTTCTCAAATGTATAATTGAATTGCTGAATGTTAAAAGGGCGGGAGTCTAACTTTGTAAACTTTCCAGAAACTAAAAAAACTGCATTTTCCCCCAAAGTAACTCTTTTTTTTAAAGAGAATGTTTTTCACCTTCAAAAAAAATTATTGAACCATTAACAAAAATTTACTTCAGGGGAAAATCCAGCTTATTTTAGTTTCCCAAAAGTTTACATTATTGGAAAAAAAAAAAATTAATTGCGTAATAAACTGCAATGCTTTTTAAAAGGCACGGTTGTTGCAGGAAAAAAAAAAAAAAATTAATAAAGAGTGGTAATTTAAATGCAAATGTTTTTGAAGAATGCCCCAAATATTTCCCAAGTAATTTGGCTTTTAGCCCAAGCTAAATCTCAATATTTTGTAAATTTTTTTTACTTATGTGCTCATAATGGTCAAATTTTTTTTTTAGATGGTTGTGTATTCTGGTTTTTTTATAACTGTTGTTCAAAAGACTTCACAGAAGTTATGCAAAAAAAAATTAAAATATTTTTTAGCGTAATTGTGCAAAATTATTTAATGTGTATTTTTTTCAAAATCTTATTTTAATTTAAACAACAATTATATATATATATATATATATATATATATATATATATATATATATATATATATATATATATATATATATATATATATATATATATATATATATATATATATATATAAACTAAAAATTTTTATTTAAAATGAGATTCAAAATTTTAGCAACTTTTATTGAATACCAAGTAATAGTGTGCAATTTTATTGTAATGTATATGTATGATAACTTTGAATTGTATATTTATGCTAACTTTGAGTAAGTCTTAAATGTTGTTATTAAATTTTGTGAGGTGATCACATTAGAGAAAAAAAATATATTGATATTTACCTTGTGCTCAAATCCAAATAATTTGAGAACAATATGGGGCATTTTTCAGGGTATTTTGCCACTTGAGTACAAGGCAAATGACAACAATTTTGGATTTTTTTTTTGTAATTGTAATTTTCTTTTTTTGTAATTGTAATTTTCTTATTGTAAAATAATGCAGGCATTAAAATAATTATTACAACAATCAAAAATTCCAATATAAAAGCAAACAATATATTAAAGTAATTATTATATATAAAATATATAATTCATTACATAAAATAAAAATTATTATGCAATAATTTGAAACTATTATGCAATAATATAATTATTATGCAATAAAAAAAGTGTAATAATTTTATTTTATTTTAGTTAGTCCAATATAACCAAAAACATTTGCATTTAAATTGGCACTCTTTGTTAATTTTTTTTTCTTCAACTACCGTGCCTTTTAAAAAGCATTGCAGTTTATTAGTTTATGCGACTAATTTTTTCTCTTTTTATAAAAATGACTTTGTGTTTTTCACTTTAGTTACAATGATAATTGAATCGGTAAATGTTAAAAGGGCCAATAATGTAAACTTTGGGGAAACTAAAAAAAACTGCATTTTCCCCCGAAGTAAATTTTTGTTAATGGATAATTGTTTTTTAAAGGTGAAAAACAATATCCTCTTTAAAAAAAATATGAGCGCAAGGTAAATATCAATATTTTAGGCTGTTTTTTTTTTTTTTTACAATTGTATTTTTTTTAATATTTGCACCAAAGTTGGCTTCTTGTACATATATATATATATATATATGTATATATATATATATATATATGTATATATATATATATGTATATATATATATATATATATATATATATATATATATATATATATATATATATATATATATATATATATATATATATATATATATATATATATATATATATATATATATATTAGGGTAATAACTATTTTCATTTTTTTTTGTAATGAAACTGAAACCTATCACATTCAAGGAACAATTATATGCAGATGACAGTAGCAACGTTAATTTTTTTTTAAATTGAAAAAAGTTCCCCCACCTTTCTCGCAACCATTGCTAAACAAGGCCACGATGTGCCGGTTCCAAGTCAGGCAGGTGTCTGGAAAAGAGTAATCTCTGAAGGACATAAAATGAAAACCAAAATTGCTCAAAAACTAAAGGGCAAAGATCCATATTGTCTCCAGTTTGATGGTAAAAGAGTGAATGGGGAAGAATACCAAGTAGTTCTGCTGAAAAATATGACTACCGAAATCAAACTCGGTATTCTTAAATGTGAGAGTGGTTCTGCTGCGGCCATTCACAAGGAACTACATCAGTTAATTGATGAATACAATGCTTGGGAAAATATTTGCATGATAATCTGTGATACGACTGCAGTAAATACTGGTCGTCTGCATGGGATTGTAAAGCTAATACAAGATGATGTTTTGAGCAAGGGGTTTCTGAAACCACAATATATTGGCTGTCAGCACCATGTTCTCGACCTCCTTCTGAAACATGTCATAATTTTTTTTATTCAAGAGCCAACGAGCAAACCAGAACTCAATTATTCTTTCATTGATAAATTAACAGAGAATTATGTTTCTCTTCAGGATGATTACCGCCTATATGCAACAGATGATGTTAACACAGGCAAAAACCCTGCATGATGATTTCAAGTTCTTATATGAACTATGTCAAGCGTATCGCCATTACAAAACAACTTCACGCTGGCCTCGAATAAACTGGAAGAAACTCCCAAATGTACACTAAGCAAGATGGAACTCACGTGCAATATATGCTGTTATAGCATTATTCCTGATGCCAGAGTGGCGCACCACCCTTGTTCCAGCATGCGACTTCATCTGCTATGAATGGGCAAATGCTTGGTTCCATTCGCAACATTACAATGAAGAATCCTTCAATGAACTATTAACCTCACTCATCAAGATAAAATGCAAGAAAGCAATTAAGTGTTTAAAGACACATTGGTCAATCGAGTAGACATTCATTGATATTCCCAGATCTAAACAAATTGCTGAACGTGCAGTAAAACTGATGGAGGACCTTCATGAAGAATCAAGAAAATTTGAGTTTTTGAATTAGAAGTTCCTTAGAAAAAATAACTTTTAAACATTTCATGTATATTTTGTACATATTACTAATGTTCTTCATCTTATTTGTTCATAAAAGTTGTTTAGATAAGCTATTACTTTTATTATTTTGGATAAAGCTAAAAAACACGTCCTTTTTTGAAAAAAAAAACATTTTTTCATTTTTCTATTCCTGTGTGAGTGGGGGAACTTTTTTAAAAAACATCAAAAATGCAATTTATATTCTTGAAATTACACATAAAGTTTCCTCGATTGCAAGTGGTTTCATAAATTTTTTTTTTTTTTGTTATAACCCTTATATATATATATATATATATATATATATATATATATATATATATATATATATATATATATATATATATATATAATATATATATATATATATATATATATATATATATATACATATACATATATATATATATATGTATATATATATATATATATATATATATATATATATATATAATATATATATATAAATATAATATATATATATATATATATAAATATATATAAATATATATATATATATATATATATATATATATATATATATATATATATATATACATATATATATATATATATATATATATATATATATATATATATATATATATATATATATATATATATATATATATATATATATATATATATATATATATATATATATATATATATATATATATATATATAATATATACTTGTTAAAGTAATTTAGAATAATTTCTAATTTTAAATTATTCTAAATTACTTTAACAAGCTTAGCAATATTATGAGTTGACTGCAAATGATTTTTAACTTGGTTTTAATAATAAAATCATTCGCGCTGAAACTTTTTATATAGATTTCAAGAAGTCTTTATGGAAAAACAAATATAGCGTGATGGTCATAACGAACTTTGTTACATCCTAATATATCCCGTATATATATATATATATATATATATATATATATATATATATATATACATATATATATATATATATATATATATATATATATATTTATATATATATATATATATATATATATATATATATATATATATATATATATATATATATATATATATATATATATATATATATATCTTGCCTTGTTACGAGATTTCGCTGCGTAACGGAAAAGCAAAACGTGAATAAATGTTACTTTACTCAATAAAGATATTTACATTGTTAAAAGTTAAATAACGTCAGTTGCGTTTTTACTTCATTGTAACTAAATTTAAAATGACATTAAAAACTATTGTTAGTCTTTGAAACAAAATAGCTTTAAATTGAACAATATTGTTATAAAAAAAACTAAAGTTTTAATGTTGATTAAAAAAAAGTCTTTTTGTATTAAAATCTTATACTTATTTAAACTTATTTTTTTTGCTTTCAAACATTTGTTTTATGGTTGTTGTTTTTTTAATATTTTTTTTTAAATAATTTAAATTTAACACTTGTTTATGTTTGATTTTCTTAAAGGGATTTAAATGTACTTATAACTAAACGCATAGATTGGGTTTTCCCAAATTTTGGCTTTGTTTTATTTTTATTTCCATTAAAATATTTTATTTTTATGTACAGTGAAACCTAATGTATTTTTACTATTTTTTACCCAATCCAAAAAAAAAAAATAGTGTTTTCGGTTTTAAGATGTTATAAGCAGAATTTGTTTTTAACAAATAAAATTTATGTATCTTATATTTATAGCTCTGGTACTAGTTTTGTTTTTAAAATAAAATAAATATAAGTTGGGCTTTTAAAGAGTTTATTTACTGATCATGTTATTTTTAATAGGTTTGAATTTTGGTTTGTTTTATAAAAAAATTCTTTGGCAAACGGCTAAGGGAAAACCCAAACATAATATTTATAACTCGAGTTTAAAAGA
>NC_061160.1:14654030-14659030 GCF_022113875.1 Hydra vulgaris | reverse complement strand
TGGCAAGGAGATGCCAGTGTTTTGTATTAGATACCAAGCAAGGTGTAAGAAGCATTTTGAGATGTTCACTCAATAAAACATCTTCCAAGTAAACTATACTGTGACAGTTTGCCAAAATTAATGAAGAAACCTAAACATAAAAAATGTACAAACAAATAAATGCAAACAGTTTTATAATTTTTTTTTTACTAATAATCCATACTTATAAAAGAATCAAATGTCGAAAATTGTTTGTAATACTTTAATGTCAATTGTGATTGTTTGCAATTTTGATTGATAAATTTATTATTATATATCTTTAATTTATCATTACATGCATAAATAAACTTTAGATGAAGTGTATCAACATTATATGGCATATATTAACCTTTTTTGAATTGATGAAATATACATTGACCTTTACCTAACATGAAATATAATTGACCATCAACTAACATGAAATATACAATAACCTTTACCTAACATGAAATATACATTAACCTTCACTTTACATTTAAAATTTATTATTACATGTCATATTAAATATATAACATATATTAAATTTTCATTTAATTTATTATACATTTATTATATATACATTAACTTTATATGAAATGCATTGACACATTACATGGCATACATTATTCTCCACTTTACATAAAGTATAAATTAACCTTCACTTTACATGATTTGTATCAACATATGTTCTACATTACCCTTCGCTTTACATGATGTGTGTCAACATTATATTACATGCATCAACCTTTACCTTACATGAAGCGCAATAACATTAAATGTGATTTGTTATCATACATGGCACTTATTGATGTTTGTTTAACAAAAAATGTATCAACATTACATGCCATATATTGACCATCTCCCTACATGATTTATTGGTCATTTATTGACCTGAATCAAATTAGTGAAAGGGAAGAAAAGTAATTTATAATAACTAAAAACTGTTTTATCATTTAGATATTCAAAACTACTTTGCAGGCCAGGGTCAATTGATGGAGATTTCCGCTGATTACTTTAGAAGATATAAATTCCATTAACACTTTCAATGTAGGCACAGCTAAACATCTTTGTATAAAAAACGGTTGTTCAAGAAAAAAGCCATTATTAAACTCTTGGCTTGATGACTTCATGTAAAGTTTTTGAAAATCTTCTTCATTCATTGATTGATTCTAAAACAAAAACAATATCATTTAGAGAAAAACTATAATAAAATGTAAAAGAAGAGAGAAATAATTTTTTTTTTAACTCACAAAACTTACTTCATCTGTTTCCTTAGTTTCCTTTGATTGCGTAAAATAATTTTTTGGCAATTTATCAAACATCTGCTTTTTCAACTTTTCTGAGGATAAGGTATTATTATCCATAGAATTAGAATCATCTGAAACAGATTTTGGCAAACATAGATATTCCCAAGGACTTAAGTAGCTATAAACTTTAGAATCTAGAAGAAAAAAAAGATAAAAATAAAACAAATGCATTTACTAATAGCATTTATTAAAAAAAAAAAAATTAACAACTTCAATTTATTTATTTAAAAAAAATTTATATAAAAAAAGCAAAAATTAGCTTAAGTACACAAACACAAAAACTGAACTTTTTAATCACTTAAAACTGCAACATGTTCTTCAAATAAAATTTTGATGCCAGTGATAGTTGGAGTTTATTTTCTGTATTAAAACACTTGTTGGTATTTTTTCTCCCAGTAAACTGATATAAACTTATTATTATCTTATAAAACAACACATAAACACATAAAAAAAAAATAGTAACAAAAATTTTAAAGCTCGAGACCTGGACATAATGTTGTTAAACATTTCCATTGATTTACTAAAGAGTATAAATAAAGACAAACTGACCATTGGTAATTAAGCACGAAGTTTTAGTTTTAGAATTTTTTTTTAATTTTTTAATAATTAACTATACTATAACCGCTGAAAATTTTGAAAATTGAGAAATCAACAAACATGCAAAAATTCAGTATAAAATTGGCAGAAAAACAAATGCCCAGTTCCCTGATTTTTTTAGTAAATTTTTCTTTTTAAAAACTAAAAAGTTTTGTTAATCTTATTTTAATTACTTATTACTTTAGAATGAATAAAACTTTTACTTTGCCATTTCATTTTATTCATTTTATTAGGAAGTTAAAAAAATGTCCTTCTGCCTTGTAGGATACGCATTTTGAGGCAAAAACTAGAAGATGCTAACTCTGAAATAAGAACATATAACAAATAAGAACCACCTTGGGGCTATTGGTTTGAGCAGAGTAAAAACTAAAATCTATTAGGCTGCTGTAGATGTATTTAAAATACGTTGTTTTCAGTTTAGGATGTTAAATGCTGAATCTTCTTGACTCATTGCATGGGTTTTGCTTGTTTCTCCAATTTTTTATGACTAAACAACTCATTCTATTATCTCCTAACAAGGGTACAGCTCTAAAACTTAATCTTATGTTTTTGAGACCGGCTGGTGGTCAGGTTTGCCAAACTCTGTGGTAGCTCTCAGAGAGGCTGATTCCATCATATGCTGTATAATATTAAAGTATTAACAACGCCATGTTGCGCATGGATGGCATCCCTGTTTGTACTTTTCACGTGCATTTTCAAGGAAGATTTTGGAGCCCTTTGTTACAGGTTAGGGTTTATTAACAGTTATGAGGCAATTGCTTGGACTATTGAATAGTGTACTGAGTACTATCTGTGCTTTGAGCAAAGTTATTTAGCCAATTTAAAAAATCATTGAAGTACCAAAAACTAAAAAACGCAAAAAACTAGCTTCATCATCAAGTTCTCTGAATCTATCATTCACTAATATTCGTGGTCTTTGAAATAACTTTTCTTCTGTTGAGTCTTATCTCTTATCTAAGTCTTATCTAAGTTCAACAGACCTAGTTGCTCTTTGTGTAACTAATTTGTGTTCAGCTGTCTCATCTTGTGATCTTAATGTTGATGGTTAAGACTCCAATAGTCACATGCTTAGCCTGATCATTTACATTTGTAAAAATTTACAGATTTATCGGGAAACTAGGTTTTAATCCACACTATTCTTTCATGTGCTTTTATTTAGCACTAAATCACTCTATCACCTTTCTCTTTGTTCTATATCATTCTCCTTTATCTCAAGACTGCACTCTTTTTAATGTTGTTGTTGATCACCGAGCCCTTTCTCTTTATCCTTCAGCCAATATTCTTGTTGTTGGTGACTTTAATGATCATCACACTGAATGACTTAGTTCTAGTGTCAGTAACTCTGCAGGTGTTAAGGCCCACAACCTTTGCCTTTCTCATTCTCAAACACAAATAGTCAACTTTCCAAACTCACTTTCCAGACAATACAAATTATTTACATTCTCTAACTGGCTTATGTTTTGTTTTTGATCCTAGTCAGTGCTCAGTTTCACCACATTTACCCTTGGGTGCTTCTGATCAGGTTTAATCTCTCTAAAACTATTATCTCATTCTTCATCGTCATCATAATCCCCCTATCATTGTACCTCTTACAACTACTTTAAAGATAACTTGGACACTTTCCATGATCAAAAGGATCTAATCTCTGCTACAGCATGGGGCTCTCAGTGACTGGTGAACTTTAACTCAGATAAAACTCAATTATTTTCAGCTAATCATTATCGCAAAAAATCTAGATCTTCATATATTTATGAATGGTAATGTACTCGATGAGTCATCTCCTTTTTGTTTGCTAGGATTAAATTTTACTTCCAATCATTCTTTAAAACCATATATTGAATCCTTTGCAAAAATAGCATCTGCTAAAGTTGCATCTCTTTATTGTGCTCGAAACCTTCCTATTCGGGATTCTATTCTTTATCTCTTTAAATCTCAAATCTGTCATAGGAATGGAATACTGTTATCATATTTGGAGTGGAAGATTTTTTACATCTTGTTTTCCTGATTCCTCTGTTAATCGTTATCTTGCTCTCTCTCTCTCTCTCTCTCTCTCTCTCTCTCTCTCTCTCTCTCTCTCTCTCTCTCTCTCTATATATATATATATATATATATATATATATATATATATATATATATATATATAGCCACAAAATAAGTAGCCTCCTTGTCTGTAGTGGCCTTCTCGGCCTTGAGGAGGTGAATTAAAATAAATAAATAAATATATATATATATATATATATATATATATATATATATATATATATATATATATATATATATATATATATATATAAATTAGAATTTAAATAAAAATGTTTGTTTTTTGCAGAATTGCTTTCATTTTCACTGTTTTGTTTAGAAATCAAATATAGCGTTCTTAATTCCATTTTTATTTTTCATTTACAATTGAAATAAAATGTTCATTTTAGCGTTTTTGTTTTATTAAGAATTTGGATAAAACATCGCCATTTTCCGTTGTATTTTTTTGTAATATTTAATTTAGAATATAATTAAAATGTTTTTATTTTTTTATTTTTATTATAATTATTTAATTTTGAATTTAAATAAAATATTCATTTTTCAGTTTTTATTTTAACTATTATAATTAGAATTTAAATAATAATTTTGTTTACCCAGTTTTTTTAAAATAATGTTATTCAAAATTTAAATTAAAAGTTTGTTATTTTTGTTTTTATTTATATTACTTTATTTAGAATTTAAATAAAACTCCTGTTTCGCCTTTTTTCATTTATTTGAATTAGTAAACATAAGTTTTAAACTCTCATATCAGCAAAAATATGCCACTCTCAGGTCGGCAGTTGATACAGAATTGCCAAATGCAGACCCATATTCTGAGTGCTGAATATGACACTTTTTTATACTTTTTTATAAATGAATTAGAAAATATCACTCAAACATGAATGTGATAATGCAACAGTAATAAAATAAAAAAAAACCTGATGATTCTAACAAAGTGGATAACACCAACAGTAACCAATCAACCATGCTTGGATTACATTGAAGTTCAGAAGATGTTTTTGGGTGTAAAAGAACATTCATACTATCATGCAATAGAATAAGAAATTTTTCAAGAACAAT
>NC_061160.1:14539030-14651530 GCF_022113875.1 Hydra vulgaris | reverse complement strand
ATTTTTACATATTGTTATGTGCAGTATGTAGATATGTTAAATTTGAAATTTCAGACTTCCAAGTACAACGGTTCAGAAATTACAGCCTTAAAAACATGAAACAAGTGGCCCCCCTTAATTTACAAATGGTCAAAAAATGCTTTCAATTTAAAATTAATTTAGATATTTAGATAATAAGTATCTAAATATCTAAATTAACTAAGAGAGCTTAATTTGAACCATAATAAAAGTCTCTAATAAGTTACTGCCCCTTTATTTGTGCCCCTATCTACTATAAAGACCAGATCAAGGAGGGGGCAACTACCTATATATTTCTTTTTATTATGAAATGACTTATAATTAGTTGCACCCTTCACATAGGCCAATAGGCAGATTAAAAGGGGCATTGGTTTCTGGTAACACATTCAACCATTGATAACTGAAAAATTGGGTTATTTAAAAAGGCTGGCATTTTTGGTGCGAATTTGACAAGTTTATAATGTTTGCATTTTCAGATAGTTGGGTCTAATGATCTTATATGCTGTTAATATCAGATCAAAACAAAGCATTAGTAAAATTTACAATCATCTCAAAATGGCTGAAAATTGGATTTTTGGAAATTGAACATTTTACTTTTAGATATAGTTGAGTTCTAAACTGCAACAAGCTGCCTATATTTTGCCCATTTATTCAAGACAGTAGTAGCTAATCAGAAAACTTATCTGTAAATATTTGTGGATTAATAGAAAAATGCTACAATTAGTTTCATTCTGGCATATTTTTGCAACTTTGGAAAAAATCTTTGGAATGCAATTTTAGGATTTTTTCCAAAATTTTTTCCTAATTTTTCTCTAATTTAATACAAAACCAATTTAATACAAAGATTTTACCATAAAACATAGAAAAGATGTCCCCAATATGTTGCTTCCCTCAAACATTTCAAATTTAGCAAATAACTTTTTAAGTTCAGCAGTTTGGTTGACACTGTCAAATGTTGACCTTAATTTCGAAGGTTGTATATATATATATATATATATATATATATATATATATATATATATATATATATATATATATATATATATATATATATATACATATATACATATTTTACTAAGTAATACTGCCTTATCTAAACTTTACATATTATCTATAAATACATAAATGTTTTACATTTTCTATAATTTATATAATTAATAATATATAACTTATATTATAAATACTGTAACTGATATTATAAGTTATAATATAAGGTTTTGCATGAAAAAATGTTTAAATAGTAAGTAAATAGTGTTAGATAAGGAGTATAGTGTCAGGTCAGAAGTATGGTCTTCATGATCATCCTGCTACTGGTAACATGTAACCCAGTGCAACCTGTTCCACGTTCTGCTGCCTTGCAGAATTTGCTTTCTAAGCAAAGGCTGGAAGGAGTTTGCTTCCTGTCAACAGTACTATCTTATATCAGTCATACCTATAGTAATATTTTTTTTTTATATAGTTGGAGGTGCCTTAGTTACTGTATTAGTTCACCTGTAATCTACTTTATATGCATGTTTGTGTTCTGTCTGAACCTCTGGTGCGGTGTTCGCTCACCCATAAGTTACTTTATGTCTTTTATGTATGTCTGTGTTCTGTCTGAACCTCTGGCGCGGTGTTCGCTCACCCGTAAGTTACTTTATGTTTTTTATGTTTTTTTATGTATGTTTGTGTTCTGTCTGAATCTCTGGCGTGGTGTTGACTCACCCATAAGTTGATTTATGTTTGTTTGTGTTCTGTTTATTCTCTGATGCAGCGTGAGCTTAGTAACTAGCTACTTACTCCAACTACAAAACCTACACTCACCTTAGACTCCTGTATTTTGTTAGATGCAGTGTTTATCCTAATGCACTTTCAAAATGTCATGCCTGGTTTTCTCAAAGTACTGTTGCGAGAAGTAACTCCTTTTAACTACTCCAGGTCAGGTCAGGATAATCAAGATCAATCTTGCTACTGGTATCACGTAACCCAGTACCACCTGCCACAAGCCCTGCTGCCTTGCTGAGTGCTCTTCTTAGGCAAAGGCTAGGAGAAATAAACTCCGACTAAAAATTTCCCTGCCTTGGGGCTCTTGGTTGAGTAAAGGCTAGAGATGGTGTCTCGATAAAAACACTCATCTTGGGCAGATGATAATTACATCCAGCTAAACATCCCCTGCCTTGGGGCACTTGGTTGAGTAAAGGCTAGAGATGGTGTCTCGACGTAAATACTCATCTTGGGCAGATGTTAACTGCATCCAGCTACTGTCTTGTAGAAGGCCTCCTAGGCAAAGACTTAAGGGGTAAGCAGAAAAATTCTGCTAACCAGCCTCGAACCCCTTCTTTATCTATTAGGCTAGCATAGATGTAACCTGTGTTACATTGTTTTCTGCCTATGATGATGAATGCTGGATCTCCTTGACTCTATTCATAGAATTTTGCTTATGCCTCCTTGATAATGGCTATGCAACTCTTCCTGTTATCTCCATATGAGGGTACAGCTCTAAAACTCAATTTAATGGTTCTGAGGCCGGCTGGTAGTAAGGTTTCCTCTGTGGTAGCTCTCAGAGAGGCTGATTCCATCAACAGCTGCAAAATATCAGAGTATTAACAGTGCCATGTTGCGCATGGATGGTGTCCCTGTTAATGCTTTTGGTGTGCATTGTCAAGGCCACATAAGGAGCCCTATGTCACGGCATAGGGTTAATTAACAGGACTGAGACAACTGCATAGCTCATTGATTAGGAGGCTGTGCTCTATCTATGAATGAGTCAAGTTCTCAAACTTGACTCATTCATAGATTAAACCCAAATCATGACCAAAGTAACCAAAAATTTTAAACCTAAAAAACCATCCCCACCACCTAAATGTTTTAATATCTTTTACAAATATTCGCGGTCTGCGAAGCAACTATCCGTCAGTTGAGTCTTACCTCCTGCAAAATTCACCAGACTTGCTTGCACTCAGTGAAACAAATTTAAATTCTGCAATTCCTTCTTCAGATGTCAGTGTTGATGGGTACGATCCTTTGATTCATAAAGACTCCAATAGTCACATGCTAGGTTTAGGGGTATAAATACGCATTATTTCCCTTATTTGTCATGAAATCAGGTTCGAATCCTTTCACCATTCTTTTATGTGCTTTCGCCTAGCACCTCTTCACTCTATCACCTTTCTCTTTGTTCTTTATCGTTCTCCTTCTTCCCATGATTGCACTCTTTTAGATGTTATCTCTGATCAAATTGACCATGCCCTCTCTTTTTACCCCTCTGCCAATATTGTATCTAACCATCACACTGAATGGCTGGAATGGAAGCTTTTATTCCTTCTCGTCGGTTTCAAGTCAAGCCTCATTCTACTCCATGGTTTTCTCCTTCTTGTGCGGCTGCTATATCCAATCGTAATCATTTTTTTCATCTTTTTTTCAAAAGAACAACTCTATTGAGAACAAACAGCTATTTATTATTGCAAGAAAATGATGCAAAAAGGTGCTTTCTGATGCTAAACTCCATTATTCTTAGTTCACTAAATCTTGCATCTTATCACAGAATGTAGGCTCTAAAGACCTTTGGAAAATCTTCAACAGCATTATTAACAAGGGTAGATCTAACATTCCATCTCTCATTTATGGGACTGATCTTACTACCTCTCCCAAGGATAAGGCAGAACTATTTGCAAAGAACTTTTCTTCTAATTCCACTCTTGAATCTTATGGACATTCTCTTCCTTCCATTCTAGTCAAACAGGTTGACCCATTGTTAGACATTTAAATCACTCCGGCTTCTGTTGCTTAAGTCATATCTCAATTAAACTCGTCTACAGCTTGCGGTCCATACAACATTCCTGTCACAGTCTTGCAAAATTGTTCTCCAGAACTTTCTTCAATTCTCTCTAAACTATTTAACAAGTGTTTGACTGAGTCTTGTTTTCCTGCTTGTTGGAAAATGGCATCTGTGGTTCCAATATTCAAAAACTCTGGAGAAAATTCTGACCCCTCCAATTATCGTCCGATCAGTCTTTTTTCTGTTATTAGCAAGGTCTTTGAGTCTTTGATCAACAAATTACTCACATCTTATCTTGAGTCAAATAAACTACTGTCAGACAATCAATACGGTTTTTGATCCTCTCGCTCTACGGCCGACTTGCTAACTGCTGTAACTGAAAGATTTTATTGTGCATTAGATGGAGGCGGTGAGGCTAGGGCTAATGCTCTCGACATATCTAAAGCTTTTGACAAAGTTTGGCATGCTGGTCTTCTCCATAAGCTTGTTTCATATAGTGTTTCTGGGAAAGTTTTTGAGATTATCAAATCATTTCTTTCTAACCGGTTTATTAAAGTCATCCTTAAATGCCAACACTCTTCTTTCTTTCCAGTAACTTCTGGGGTTCCCCAAGGTTCCATCCTGGGCCCTGTTTTGTTTCTTATCTACATAAACGATCCTCCTGACAACCTTTCATCTAAAGTAGCTCTTTTTATCTGATGACTCAACTTTGGACTCCTGTCTTGACAAAAAGTCTTCTCTTTTCGATCACCTAGAACAAGCAGCTGATCTTGAATCCGATCTCACTTCAGTAATAGATTGGAGTTCACAGTGGCTTGTGAATTTCAACTCTAAAAAAACCCAGTTGCTTACTGCAAACAACTACCGTAATATGGCCAACATTCCTATATTAATAAATGGCAATCCTCTTACTGAGTCCTCCTCTTTACGTCTTCTTGGATTATCGCTTACTACTGACTCTTCATGGAAACCATATATACAATCGATTGCTAAATTAACTTCTGCTAAGGTTGCTTCTCTTTATCGTGCTCGCCATTTCATTACCTCTGATTCCATTCTCTACCTCTACAAATCTCTTATTCGTCCCTGTATGGAATACTGTTGTCATATTTGGGCTGGTTCTTCTAACGATTCACTTTCTCTTCTTGACAAGGTCCAAAAACGCATTGTAAATGTTATTGGACCTGGACTATCTGCTAAGCTTGAGTCTCTTTCCCATCATCGTAAAGTTGCATCTCTTTCTCTTTTTTACAAATACTATCATAGTCACTGCTCAAAGGAGTTATCACCTCTAGTTCCATCAACTAAAATTCATTCTTGTTTTACTCGTCATTCAGCTAAGTATCATTCGTTTACTGTATCTGTCCCTGCATGCTCTAAAAACTTTTATTCATCTAGTTTTTTTCCCCTCACTTCAATCCTTTGGAACTCTCTCTCCTATCTTCATGTTTTCCTGACTCATACAACCTTCAACTTTTCAAGTCTTCTGTCAACCGTTTCCTTGCTCTATAACTCTGTTCTTTATATATATATATATATATATATATATATATATATATATATATATATATATATATATATATATATATATATATATATATATATATATATATATATATATATATATATATATATATATGGCTTTGTGTTAGAAACCATTGTAAAAAGATTTTGTCTGATGACAAAGCCTATTCTCAGGTCACAGAATTCTGTATTTTATCTAAAAAATTAGACCCCAGAGAACTCTGGAGAATCTTTAACATGTTTATACTAAGGACAAATCTGTTATTCCACTTCTTTTGCATGGTTTAGATTTTATGACCTCACCTAAAGACAAAGTTAAATTATTTGCTAAAAACTTTTCATTAATCTCATCTCTAGATTCCACTAATCACATCCTACCTGATATAGCCAACAAACAGGTTGATCCTTGACATTTGAATCACTCCAGATTCTGTATCTGTAAGTGATTCATGCTTAGACTCTTCTACAGCTTGTAGTCTGGACAACATACCTGTTATATAGCAGAAGTGTTTTCTTGACCTGTCGTATATACTTTCGAAAATATTTAACAGGCGCTTATCAGAGTCTTGTTTTCCAGCTTGCTAGAAAGCAACATCTGTTATTCTTATTTTAAAAAATTCTGAAAAAAGAATCAAGTATTGACAGATGTGGCCTAACACTAATATTCATTCTAATAATAACATTCAATTATTTTGTCCACACTTACTATTAGATTGATATTTTAAAAGTACCCCAAAAAGACTGTGTGCTAAGTGTGGAATGTGTAGAGAGGTTAGAGCCAACTTAAAGTTTGTACAGCTCCTAATCAAGAGATGTAGTAGTATACAAGATCTTTTAATACCATTGGTTTTGAGTTTAGAGAATTATTAATGGTGAGAAGCCAAACAATGTATCTTTTTACATTTTGCTACCTCAGACATATACATTAAGTAAAGTGTGCTTAGACAAGTTCAAAGAATTATTTCTACTTCTAATAGCAAGAAAATTAAAAGAAAATTATACACCACGTAATGTAGTGTTTTTGTCATAGTGCAGCTGTTAATAAAAAAATTTTGTAACTATCTTTTTCTTTTTTTTTTAAAGACTTTTACACTCAAAGTTTGTAATGAAGTAAATATTTATATATTTTTAATGCTACTAACCTCCCAAAGGGAGGATCCACTACAGTTAAGTCCAGGGTGCCACTACAGTTAAGGAGGCTACTTTTTTTAAATTTTTAAATGTGGTTACAAGACTAACTATAGAATTCTGAAATATGAACCTTGAAAAACAAGGCTACACAGTGAAATAAGTTGAGTGCGATACTACTAGAGATGTGGTGGGAATTGAAATCTGAAATTTGTGAAGCGAGCACTCTAACGGCACTAAATTACTACCGCATTTGAACACCACTTACTGTTTTACTATTTAGAATAAAAAGAAACCTACTGGATTGAGCATACAGACAAGTTTTAAAATATGACTTGATTGCTCTTATTTTAAACAAACAAAAACTATGTTAATGATTGTAATGTTAATTTCTGATATATATATATATATATATATATATATATATATATATATATATATATATATATATATATATATATATATATATATATATATATATATATATATATATATATATATATACATATATATATTTTATTTGAGTTTTTCATGCTATATTTTTCTATACAATGTTCTTATATTCAAATATATATTGTTGGCTTAGCATAGGAACAGCCACAAATAGTCATTAAGACTAATCCAAAGTAGTGTCCGTTATTGACCAACATTTTTGCGTACCAAAGAACTACTCAAGCACTGAGTTGGCGGCGGCGGGATTTGAACTCGTATCTTTCAACAGTTCAAATTTTAACTTTTCCTTTGACGCTCTAACCAACTGAGCTATCCTGCCACATTATAAAAATTGATGTCATGTAAATAAAACTAAAAACGTTCAGCAAATATAAAATTGAGATCAAACTTTAAAAAACAAAATCTTTTGCAAGTGTAGAAAAAAGAATGCTTAAAGTACGATGATGTTGATGATGATACAAAAAAAAGTTAGTTAATGTCAATAAAGGTGACCACATGAAAGGAGTTATCGGCTTATTGATTTTATAAGCAAGTAAACGATCATAGTTTATTAAAGAAGATAGACAAAGAAAAGGATAGAAACTTCCTCATTAAATGTTATCCCATGGAGCTCTGTACAAGATTATTAGGTCAAATTTTGAGATAAGTAAATAAGTTAAATTTTTCTTATACTTCTTCGAAGTAATGAACTAATAAATTTGTTAGCACATATATTTAATTATGATATTAATGAAAAAAATGGAGTTTTTAGATAGATTAGACATACTTACGCAGTTAAAACAAAACTTGTAAACAATATTTAAGATTATTAATGAAGTAATTTTGATTCTATAATAAAACTTGATTTTTAGGATTATAAAAGATTTTAATTTGTTTATAAGAAAATACTTTACAAGCAAAGCTCGTAAAACTTTATATACAATAAATTAAATTTCATACATTTGTTATTTTTGTTTTAATATACTATGTATAATTACATTAATTATAATTCTAACAAATATTTTAATTCTCCTGTATTGCTTTATACTATCTACTTAACCTAACCACCCATTTAATATATTACAACATATAAGCTAAATACAAATATTTAAAAACTTCAAACTTGTTTTAATTTAAAAAAAAAATTTCCTGAGATTTCCCTGATTTTCTTTTCCTTTCCCTAATTTCACTGATTCTCTTAAATTTTTCAAATGTTTCTTAATTTTTTCTGAGCAGAGAGAACACTGTATTTACAAATTAAGTTTAGATTTTGAAGACAAATATATAAATATGAAATAAAATTTAAAAATATCAATTTTATAATTAAAATTTGAAGCAAAGTAAAGAAAAGTATTTAAAAAAACAAACAAACATAAGTAAAATAAAAATAAACAGAAATAATTCATTTAATTTTTTAATTTAATAAATTTAATGATCTAATTTAATATATAAATTCATACTTTTATAATTAAATTTAAGTTTCAATTTAATTGGAAATAATGATAGCTTAACAAAACACAATTTTTGTTAAAGTATAAGATAACTGAAAAAAGATATAAAAAGAAAATAATTAGATGCTAACCTCCCTCTTGGAACAGGGATTAACGAATTCACGCAAAAAAAATTTTTAAACACTTCAACTAATGCATCACTCCACCAATCGGCACTTGCAGACAGCATACTCAGAACAATTGTTGCCATACTTGTTAAGTGAGCAACTCCATAAACGCAAAGGTTTTCAAATAACATAACAAATTCTTCTTTTGATAAAATACTAAATTCAACTTCATTTTTTATTTTACTAGGAGTTATAAAGTGTAATATTGTTTCTAATAAATGCAGCAAAATAACCTGAGAATTGCTAAATGATGCATCTTCTTGTAATGGCGCATTATTTAAATCATCTGCAAAGTTCCTATTTTGAAGTAAACTCTCAACAGATTGGTTAAATATATTATTACGAAGAAAGTTTAAACTTAACTGCAACTGGCAACCAAGAGCATGATCTTTTTTGAGAGAATTCAAATAAGAACTAAGTCCCTTTGAAAATCTATTTGAACAATCATGTGGGTTTGAAATGGGTTTAAAGCGCTCTATTGTGAATGTGTAACGACAAAATACATCTTCATATTGCTGTAAATAACTTTCTGAATCACCTGGAGAAAGTACATCTTTCTGTAGATATCCATAAAATTGGCCTAGTGGTATTGTTACACTTGAAGATATGCCACCCATAACAAGAATCTGTTTGAATGAATATATATATATATATATATATATATATATATATATATATATATATATATATATATATATATATATATATATATACATATATATACATATATATACATATATATACATATATATATATATATACATATATACATTATGTATATACACACACTTTTTTTTAATAAGTAAATATATATACAGAAATATTTAACTTATACTATTCTTATAACGCTACCTACAAGTTTAAATGTCTGTAACCCAACTTGAGTTTGCAGATTGTATATTTAAAGATTGTTTATATATATGTAATTTAATACAAAGATTGTGTATTTATGTATATATATATATATTATGTATATATATATATATATATATATATATATATATATGTATATATACATATATATATATATATATATATATATATATATATATATATATATATATATATATATATATATATATATAATATATATATATATATATATATATATATATATATATATATATATATATATATATATAAATCTGTTTAAATTGATTTCATAATACAATTTATTTTAACAACTTTAGTAAGTAGAAAAATACATGTTTTACATATATAGGTAAATGGAAACCATCTAGGCTAAAATCAAATTGGTGATTGTGGTTTAAGCAGTATCCATTTACAATAAGTAATTTATATATGTATGTGTATTTATATTTAAATAAATAAATAAATAAATATATATATATATATATATATATATATATATATATATATATATATATATATATATATATATATATATATATATATATATGTGTGTAATTATACAACCTTTGGAATTAGGAAAAATAAGGTTGGAAATAATTTGCTGACCTCAATCTTTTTAAGGTCAGCATCAGGTCACAAAAATTATTTGATTCAAAGGTCTAACGATAAAACATAGAAATGAGGTCGGCCAATTTTTGACGACCTCAAATACTTTCAGGTTGGCAGTTAGGTCAGCATTGCCGAATAGGGTTATATATATATATATATATATATATATATATATATATATATATATATATATATATATATATATATATATATATATATATATATATATATATATATATATATATATATATTTATATAATTTTATAGTTATTACAGAAGCAACACATGGCGACATTCAAGCCTAGCGATAGTAGCATTCAGAAGAACAAGGATGTCCGGACCAATAATCTGGTAAAATTTGAAGACTCTCATAAAAGAAGAATGTTCCCTTTAGAAGAATATTTACTGGAGGAAAAGTGCAGAATGCCTCCCCAAAAGCAAATTATCGGACGCTACAATTCCTTGAACCAAAAATCAAAGGAAGAAAGGAGCGAATAGCAGAAATTTCCAAAAAAGTCATCAAATTGTAGAAGAATAAACTGAATTTTCCTCAAGTATCTGATCAAGCAGGCTTTCACAGGAAGGCGTGCAATTGTATGTGTTTAAATGACTACGCAAAAAATAATATGTTTTAACGATTTGACCACAGCTTTTGATATTTTCAAAATTTAAAAATACGCAACAAAAACTTACCTAAACTTATCTAAAAAAAAAAAAATTGTAAAAAGAAAAAAAATCTTAAGGAAAGAGAAAATAAAAAAAATAGTTAAAGCAAAAACACAAAAAAATAAATATATATATAACCCAACTAAAACAAAACTCATCAAACTAAAATGCTTAGTCTATCTAATTTACGCATTAAAAAAGTATTTCAATCTTTGTTTTAACATTTGTACTTTTTCTATTTTTATTTAACATGTTTCAAAAGATAAAACATTTCTCATAAAAAATATAATTATACAAATTAAAAAAAACAACAGTTTATTAATACTTATTTTAAAAATTAATTAGAAGTGTTTTGTTACTTCATTGAAAAGTGTTTCAACAATATAAAAGCATTAAAGATCAACTTTAATGGTAATGGCTTTCTAATACTTTTTTTTTTAACAAAATTTTGTTTAATACATTTCAAGACAAAAGTCAATACATTTAAAAAATCTTTTTAAATGTATTGACTTAAATTATTCTTATATTAAAATTCGTTAAAGAGACTTTCGTAGTTGTAGAAAGTCATCTTTTTATAAAAAAGAAACAATTTTTTATTTTTTAATAATGGTTATTATAGAAATGCACACTTAAACAGTTTATATTATAAATTAAAAAAATATATACAATCGTCAGCTATATTTAAAAAAAAAACCATTATCAGTAAATTGTTACGTTATTTAAAAGAATTTTTCATTTAGCGCGTTTTTAAAATGTTTTCCGAATTAACGTGGCCAAATCGTCATAGCAAAATGTCATTTGCCTGGTCATATAAAGACATGCTATCGCACACCTTCCTGTGAAAGTCTACTGATCAAGTTATACGAGCAAAACTTGAAAAAGTTATGAAATGTTATGATGAATGTGGGGAAGCTAAAAACCCCTTGATGAAAATTTTGATATTACTAAAGTGGATGGAGCATGGTTATCTTCCGAGGACAAGCAATTGTACCATCTCCAAGTGGAAAGCAAAGGAACAGTGGGATACTCTACAGGCCAAGCGGCCAGTAAAGAAACAATCCTCTAAAAGACAAAAACTTTCTAATGAGTCCTCCAACTCATCATCTTACTATCCTGGTTTTAGCGATTCTGACTCAGAGGCTGACAACAGTGAATATGAAAACAATGAAGAAGATTAGACAACTCTTAAACTAAGCAGAAAACATCATAAAAGCAAAATTGCAGTCAACTTGGTGACCTCCACAAGAGTATCAACAAACAAAGTTGCTAACATATGCAAGCAATTGGCTAGTGAAGGCTTGGACATCCCAACTCCGTGTCAATCAGCTATTTACAAGTCAACAATCAAAGAGGCAATCAAGCTGAAGGAAGAAATCATTGAAAAGTTGCATATGGAAAGTTGGTCCTTACGCTTTGATGGCAAGCACATAGACAGAATGGATTACAAAGTGGTCAACTTTAAAAATGAAAGAAGAGAAATCAAATTGGATGTCCTTGGCTTGGTAGATGGCAGGGCTTTAACTACTGCTCAAGGTATTTCTAAAAACCTCAATGAATTTCACCTATGGAATTCAACGCAGATGTTTTTTGCAGATACCACCAGCGTTAACACTGGAAAAAAATTGATGTTGTTGTAATATTGCAAGGAATGTTGACAGAGAAATGCATCAACAAACCTCAGTTTATCATTTGTCAACACCATGTATTAGATAGAATCCTCCGTTTGGTGATAGATGAAGAACTTGGAAGTAAAACACAATCGCCAAACATCGAATATCCATTTGTATCTCAACTGTTGAAGGAGTACGGCAACTGAAAACACAGTTTGATAACGGAACAGAAGTAATTCTCGAAACATTAGGCTGGAGAGATAATATGAAATTTTTGTTTTATCTCATTCGAGTGTTCCAATTTTTTGAGGAAAAGGGACATTTTCCATTGATCAAAATATACACCTTTTCAGAAAATACCCAACATCAGCAATGCAAGATGGAATTCCAGAGCTATATTAGTGATCCTGGCCTTCATTTTAATTCCTTTAACAAGGACAGTTCTGCAGAGAGTTATGTCGATTTATATTGTATGGCTGGGCAGACCATTGGTTTACAGACCAACTGTACAACAAAAACGACTTTAATAACTTGGCTGAAATACTGAGTCTATACAAACAGGCTCTTTGAAAATAGAGTCTAGAGATTTTTCAAATAAATATTTGAAAAATCACTAGAAGCAAGAGCCATCCATACTACAGATACCCAGAAGTAATCAATGCGCAGAGTGCGCACTCTGCGCATATAATAGTTCATTTCGCGCTTTTTAAGTAAAAATTCATCAAACTACAGTACAGAAGCATGGGGTTGATAAAAGTCATAACCCTGATATATATATATATATATATATATATATATATACATACATACATACATACATACATATATACATACATACATACATACATACATACATACATACATACATACATACATACATACATACATACATACATACATACATACATACATACATACATACATACATACATACATACATGTGTTTGCTAATAATATGTATTTTAGGCAGACACTTAAAACACAACTTAAATGTAACTATAAAAGAATTTATAAAAAAATATTTGAAAACAATAAATATTTCAAAAATAAAAAATTGGAAAAAAACAAATAAAAAGTAATTACCACAAGTAAATAATGCAATACTTCAAAATTTTTCTGAAATTAAAATCTTTACTATGCGTATGTTCAACTAACTGCTTAAAATTCATTAAATTTTTAGTTAAAATTATTACAATAATTTTTAAACTAAGAATGAGTTATAATATGCAAAACCCAGTCCATGCAACATTTACTAATATCCATAGATCATCCAGGTCATATTTTGAAAATCAGGAAAATTGTTTATATAAAATATCCAGAAAAAATCCGGAATTTGTTTTAGTTGAGTTGCTTTTAATTTTTTTTTTTTTTAACTTTTCATAATTTTCTTATGAGTGACGAGTAAAAAAACATATATATTACAAAAATATACACCTTGAATTGTTTCTATGGAAAATGTTATATATATCTCAACTTGTTTCTCCGTTTCTCCGCGCAGCGGCCTTGTTCGTCAAGGTTCGTGTTTCAGAGTTATAGAGTTGAGAAACGGCTATAACCACAAATAAGTAGCCTCCTCGTCTGTAGTGGCCTTCTTGGGCTTGAGGAGGTGAATTAAAATAAATTTAAAAAAATAATAATAAATACCCAGAAAAAACTAAAAGTTGAAAAAATTTTCAGGAATTCTGGAAATATCCGGAAAAAGATAATTCCTGAATATCTGACTCGTTTAAAATACATTAAAGTTGTCATCATAGAATTAATTTATTTTCATAACTTTAAAGGGATCCCAAACTCCCAACACATGTTGTGTTCATATTAAAGATAATGTTAAAAAAAAAGGTTTGAACCAAATTTTTTTGATTAAAAATAAATAATGAATGCATACCGCGAAAAACAAATGTTGTTGTTTTTGCCGAAGCTCGTCTTCTCCATTTTTTTCAACTAATCGGAGTCTTCAAATTATGCGTCGCAATCTACAGACTTTGGCAATTCCTTTGAAGTGCGTTTAATTCATAAAAGTTTTAGTATTTGACGTCACGGTAGACTTTTAACAAAAGAAAAGTGTAATTAAACTAAGCTGCGTTTTTCTACTGTAGTATTTTTTTAACATACAGCAAAACAAATTTATTTGTATTATTTTTCCAAACATCGCAAAAAAAATTTTGTAAAAAGTAAAAACAATAAATTATTTTTATTTTATAGGAGCAACTTATTTTTTACAGATATCTTAATAATTTTTAGATTTATTTATCTTCCTTATATTTCTTTAATTATTTTAATTAAAACAAATATTAAAGCTTTACTTACCAATCTCATGATTTTCATACGAGTATTTTACTTTATATAGAACGTTTTATATACGGTCTCTTGTTTTTGCGCAAGAGAGCGCAGTATTATATATTCTGATTCTTAATTATTTTTATTTAAACAAAGGGAACTATTTTCTAACTTCTCTGGTTATTTTTACGCTTTTTTTTGTTTTCCCGTCAAAAAAAAGTATTTATTAACAATTACTTTCATAAACTGACAGTATTAATTAGAGATATTTAATGAATTGTTAACTTTTTTTATTATAAAATTTTTTTGATCACGCTGATTTAATTTAAATTGCTAAATTTGCTGAATTGGATACGGATAAAAAGGAAATACCATTTTATTTTACATTTGATTTTTGATAATGAAATTTTCAAAGTGTCAGCAACTCTATACCAATTAGAACCTGTTGAGATTATGAAAAAAAAGTGCAAGAATACACTAAACAATACAGTTGACAGTAGTATCAGATATGAAAATTCGTGAAAGGATTTGTGAGATCCTGATTTTGCATTAAAAGTACAATTAATTGCAACACAAGTCGGCATTAGAAATTTTGATTATAAGTTTACTGTTCAATATTTTATAACCATCAAATAAAAAACATAAAATTTGTATATTTTCGCCCGTTTTATACAACTAATATTTAACAAAAATACGGACAAATTATTATTAAATAACGCAATAATTAACACATTAATTAAAGGCAATAATTCAAGATAGGTGGTAATTTAGATTGTTAAAATGTCATAACGCGAATTAAAAAACATATTATATTTGGTATTTCCAAATTTGTGTCGTAATTGGTATTTATCTCTTAACATGAAAAATTACAAATTTTTAAAAACACAATTAACAAATACAAATTTTCAAGCAATTTTCTCTTCTAATTCTCACTTATTCAAAGAAAATTTACTATTAAACTTTTATTTCTCTCATCTAAAAAAAGAATGAGTGAAGCAAAAAAATATATATTCTATACAACTCTTACTCATTCAAAGTTTAATTGCTTTTCTTTCTCTTTTGTTCTACTCTTTTATAAAAAGAGCGCCCGATGAAATAAAAACTTTTCTTTTTTAACATATAATTATAGTTTGAGATAAAATTAAATTAGAAATAAATCAACAATGAGCAAAGCAACGAACCGGTTAATCTGGAACTATTTTGATATTTATGAAAATAATCAACATAAACAACATTGCCCACAACAATTATCAAATAAACAACACAATCTCAAATAATTTTAGGGGCATTTTATTTTTATTGCTTAGTCGTTCTAAATAATAAGTAAATTTAGTTCAAGTTAATAATTCAATATTTACAGTTGCAATAGAATAAAGAAATGGTGTTTAATACTGAACTTTTTATTTAGTTATTTATTTTTTTACCTACATTTGTTATAAAAAACTTTAGAACCCCCGTCATTAAAATAATTTGTTTTAAATATATATTGATTTACGTGATTATTCAAACTAATTTTTTTGGTTTGACTTTCCGAACTTCATGCAAAGCAAATTGAAACGAAATATCGTCTAACCAAATAAAAAAGCTGTTACTAATTTTATACGGGTAATTAATGTAAAACAATTTTTGAGATAATTCATATAGAAAGATATATAGAGAGAGATATTTCATATAGAGAGAGATAATTGATAAAAGATAAAAGATCTCTCATATAGAGAGAGATAATTCATAGAGAAATATTCATAATTTATAAACATTAAATATATGGCGCAATAACAATTTATAGCAAGGAACCAGCATAAAATATTTAAGGTTTTTAATATCTTTTTAAATATTAAAAGTAGAAAAAAAAAAAAACTAAACAAATAATCAAAAAAACTTCGACTAAAAATAAATAAAAATATTTCTAGAGTTTAATTTATTAAAAGTCTACCGTGACGTCAAATACTAAAACTTTTATGAATTAAACGCGCTTCAAAGGAATTGCCAAAGTCTGTAGATTGCGACGCATAATTTGAAGACTCCGATTAGTTGAAAAAAATGGAGAAGACGATCTTCGGCAAAAACAACAACATTTGTTTTTCACGGTATGCATTCATTATTTATTTTTAATCAAAAAAATTTGGTTCAAACCTTTTTTTTTAACATTATCTTTAATATGAACACAACATGTGTTGGGAGTTTGGGATCCCTTTAAATAGCCAAAAAATAAATCTTTTAACTATACTTTTTGTGCCAAATGTCATCAAAATTTACAATAATACAAGTTTACAATAGGTAACTTTTAATTTTAAAATGCACTTATTGTATAATAAAATTAATAAACAAGGGTAAGAGGTCAGAAAAAAAAATTCATAGGTGTTTAACCGTGGTTTATTATTAGAAATTTACAATTAGCAGTTATAAAGTATTTAACATTAATTATTAAATTATTTATTAAAACTATTCAAATAAAGGGAAGGTGAAATATTATTTTCTACCATTTACACAAAACTATTGCAATAAATAGACTATATAAAACAAAAAGTATATAAATGATCATAGACCTGCCATGACCCATTTTATGGCTCTGAATAGCTAATATGTGTGCTAAACACACACTCTCCTAAAACAGAATTAGGTTGGCATTTAGCAATGCCGACCCTAATTCAAAGGATATATATATATATATATATATATATATATATATATATATATATATATATATATACATATATATATATATATAAATCCTATAATATATTAATAACAAATTTAATGCTTCTATTACTCATTCTTGTCTGTTTGTCATAAACTTTAAATTATGTAATGTTAAAAAATATATGAAGTTTTACAGTTTTATTTCAAAATTGCATTGCAGCAACATCTCCTTAATTTTGATTTACAACATTTACTATCTGTTATAAATAATCTATTATTGCTGTTATATATAAATGTTATATGTAATATATGTCTTTGGATTATTAAATAGTAATAAAACCTTTATCAAACAATTCGCCTTAGTGGCCAAAGTGTCTCATCTCGCAGCATTTTTGAACTGAATTGCCTTGGTTTAAATCCTTCTTATGCTTGTACACATATATCAAACCTTCCCAGAAAAGGCGTGCAGTTTTTCATCTTGCATGACCACACATGAGTATTTTAATATAGACAACTTAGTCACGGCTGTTTGCAAGTTTTATTATATGTGTTGCTGAAAAAAGTTTTAAAAACAAAGAAAGCATAATAACCAAGTAGGAAACTAAAATATACTTAAATAGAAAATAATAAAAGTTCAAATAATTTGTGAACTGCTTTTATTTTTTTTCATAGTGGTTATTATTTGTGAACTGTTTTTATTTTTCTTCATAGTGGTTATTATTTTTGGCAGTAAGTCAAAGCAAAAAAAAAAACAAACAGTTTTAAACATTAAAAAGGATGACTTTCCTATATTTTATTTGTTTTTTATTTTTAAAGAGGAAACTGAAAATATGTTCTGTCATCTGCTTGTAAAATATATTTATATAATTTTAATGTTACAAGTATACTTTAAGGGTTGAATTAAGCGATCGCGATTTGCAAACTCTGGAAAAATATCTGGTCTTCAAAATTTTAGTTTATGCAAAGCTGTTTACTTTGTCTTCAAGGAGCAAATTATTATAAGTTTGTTAGCGAGAAAGTTGTAAAAAACAAAACAAAACAATAAACTTACGACTACAAAAGTAATAACACTTTAGTCACTAACTGCATTATAAAAATAATAAAACTATAATAGTGTTATTACTTTTATAAAGCACTTATTACTTTTAAAGTTCATTCTTTTCTCAAACAACATTATTAATTCCAAACATTTATTAAAGTAGAAAAGCATCTAGAAAAAATAAAGCGGATATTCAAATATTATTAAAGATTTCAGGAACTTTCACATATCACTTAAACGTTATAAAAAAGTACTTTATAAAAAGTATAGCATTACGAAAAACGTTATGTAAAAATGCATTTTAATTTTAAAATCAACCAATTTTTATTGCTTGGTTTTAAAATTAATGCGTGTTTTTACGGACTATTAGTAAGGTTTTTCATAATGCTAAACTTTTTATACATTATGCTTTTCTACCTAAATTAAAATTTGTGATTACTTATGTTGATTCAACAAAGAATGAATTATAAAATTTATAAATGCATTCAGATACTAGAGTGTTATTACTTTTGTAGTCATAAGTGTATTGTTTTATTTTTTATAACTTTTTTGCTTACAAATTTAAGTTGATTAGCCCCTTGAAAACAAAGTACACAGCTTTGCATTAAATAAAAGTTTGGGCGGAGGTGTAATTGATTCACAGGTGATTAAAACTATGATTTATTTTAGCCGCTTTTAAATTGAAATTCACTAACATATACCACTTTCCCCAGACCCCGTGAATCAAACACACCTCCGCCAAATTTTGAATACCAGATATTTTTCCAGATTTTGCATTTCACAATCACTAAATTCAACCCTTATTGTTACATTAAAATTATACAAATATATTTTACAAACACATTACAATTTATTTTTTTTTTTCTTTCCTCTTAAAAAAAAAAAGTTAAACAGAGGAAAGTCATTCTTTTAATTGTAGACTTGAAACAGTTTTTTTATTTTTGCTTCGCCCTTTCTAATTTTGTTGCTGAATGTAACAACCAGTCTAAGAAACAAAAATAAAAACAGTACACAAATTATTCAAATTATTAAATTCTTTCTATTTTTTTCCATTTTAATTTCTTTTTTCTTTTTATTTTGTTAGTTCCACAACGATTATAACAAAATTTGTAAACGGCCGTAACCAAGTTGTCTAAAATAAAATACTCCCATGTGGTCATACAAGACAAAAAATGGCGCACCTTTCCAGGGAAGGCTTGTATATATATATATTTATTTTTTTAAATCTACAAAATAAAACATTTTTGAAATTCTATAGATAATATAAACATAACATATATAAAGATATTATATACAACAACAAGCAAAAAGGAGTAAATTTTTAAAATAGCTTAAAATTTCTAAAAATATCAAAAACACCAGTAGAAATTTGTTGAACATGTCATGATAAAGATACTTATGTTATTAATGTGCTCAGGTAATTATTCCTATTAATCTGCAAATGGTCTGAAAAACAATTATGGTCTGAAACTTAATAAAGATCAAATTTAATAAGCCCAACCTGTTACTTCAGAAAATGCTGCTGTGGAGGCAAAGAAAAGTTCCCCATAGCTACCAAAAACTTTAAAATTTTATTTAAACAATTAACTATATTTATTTTTAATAATAAACTATATTTATTTTTTTTGCTATAAATATATACAGCAGATTGAAAAAATTGAAATGTATTGTGTTAAGGGGTAGATTTGAAACAAAACAACACCAATGACAATGCATTAAACCACGTGTTTTGCATGTATTAGAAAAATAAAGCATTCTATAAATCTCTTATATTTATTGAAAATAATCAACACTTTTAAAGGGGGTTCTTTAAATAGGCGCAACTTTATTGTATAGCATTAAAGTTTTGCTTATATATAAATAATATATTTATATAAACAAATATGTTATATGCAACAGCCCCATCTCCCAATAATTTGGATTAGCAAAGACAATTAGATCAAATTAAGACAGCAGCAACAAGAATCAATAAAAACAATCTTCAACTCCTTACCAAAACAATTGTCAACACTACTATTACCATGTCGACCAAGATCATTGCTGGCCACCTGTAAATCAAACCAGCTACGCATAAGCCAACTAAATCATCTGCAATCAAACTAATTAAGAAAACAATTAATAAAGAACCTAACTTTTGGGCAAATAATTCTCACTCTCTAAACGAAGCCAAACAAGAGGAACTGGTTGCAAAAATTGATAATAAGATAGCAGAAAAGATATCACTGAGACCTGGTTTGATCAATTGCTTTCACTGAGACCTGGTTTGATCAATTGTCAGACACTCAACTTCCTGGCTACAAACTCCATAACAAAAACCAGGGAAGCAGAGGAGGTGGTGTAACCGTCTACATAAAAGATGATATCCCAGCAAATGAAACAAAAGTGAACCAACTCAACTCAATCGAACAAGCATAGCAAGTAATAGCAGTAAGCAATGAATCTATCTTATTAAGCTGCATATACCAATCATATGATAATGATGTGGGAGTTCTAGAACAAATCATCAAATCAACTGATTCCGTTTGTCAACACTAGGCTGCTCATCTATCCTAATCTACAGCGATTTCAACTTCAGCCACACAATGTACAAAGTACTTGAGACTGATAGAGGTGAAGCAAAGGACAAAAAAATACAAAACGAACATCCAACTTACGTTAAATTTTAGCAATGTTTAAACAAAAACTTTCTCATGCAAATGGTCCCCACTCACCGCAGAAATAGAGAATAAAGACCATCTAGCACACTAGATTTATCAATCACCAATAAACCTGACTGTATAGATAATCTACATGAAGGTATATCACTTGGCTGCACACCAGCAGGAGAAGCCCACTGCTTTCTCAGTGGCTTATTTGCTACAAACAGCACTTCTGTTAAAGAAGAACAGAAAAGACTCATCTGGAACAGAGCAAACTATGAAGCAATCTCAACGCTAATCACATCCCATAATTGGGTGACAACTTTCAACTTCGGTTCAGTAAACGACAGTTATCTTGTGTTTGTTGACAAAACCAAAGAGGCAACCACCCTCACATACCTTCCACTAAAACACTGTTCAAGCAACAAAAACGAGCATGGAATATGCCAGAAGTTGAAAAAGCAGTAGAAAAGAAACCTTTGGGGCAAATATCTTGCAGCTGGTAGATGGACTCACAAAGAAATTCGAGAAGAGCATTAGGCAGCCTGCAAGTAGCTAGTTAAGGTTGTAAGATCAGCAGTTATTTAAGTACAAAAATGAAATTGCTAACTGTTTTTAAATTAGAAGCTAATAGCGAATGAAATAGTGAAATCACTGGAAGACAACAATGGATATCTTACAACAGACAGTCATAAAATTTCTCATTTACTTAACATACATATCCAGTCTGTATTTGTTGTTGAACTTTTACATTAGATGCCAACCTTTGAGAACCAAAGAGAAATGGAATGTGTCCTGAGTGAAGCCGAAATAACAACTAAATCTGTTCATCAAAAGCTAGAAGAGCTTATTGAGACAAAGTCAAAAGGCTATGATAACATACATACACGTGTTTTAACATTATGCTACTGCCACTAGCTATGATTTTCAAAAAATCACTGGCTGAAGGCAAAGTTTCTAACCTATGGAAGCTATCAAATATGACTCCTATATTTAAAAATGGAAGCTGAAGGAAATGCTCAAACTACAGGCCAGTTTCTGTCACATCGGTACCCTGTAAGATAATCGAAAGTTTTATACAGAATTTTATACAAGAGAATCATGAAATATTGCCTTGAAATAGGCTCATCAAAAATTCTTTCAAGACATGGCTGTACAACTTATCTACTAGAGGCACATGACATCTTAACAGAACCACTATTTCAAAATTATGCCTTTGATAAAGTAGTGCCTTTGATAAAGTAGTGCCTGGTGCTGCACTACTTTATCAAAGCCTACAGGTAAAACTTTATTTTTATATGATGGTTTTGCTTGTTAAATTTTGATTTATGAATAAACTAATTCAAATTCATTTTTTTTTCTATAAAAATTTCTAAATATTATTTGTTAAGTCAGGTGTATGGTCTTCATGATCACTCTGCTACTGGTAAAATTTAACCCAGTGAAGCCTGTTCCATGCCCGTGTCCTGCTGCCTTGTGGGATTCCTTTTCTATGTAAAGGATAGAAGAAGTGTACTTTCTGTCATCAATACTATTTAATATTTGTCATGCCTATAGTAATATATATTTTTTCAATTATTTTTTCATGTGCGTATCATTAATATAGTTGGATGCTTTAGTTACTGTGTTAGTAACTGAGGCATCTCCAACAACTGCTCCATTCACACTGAATTAAACCACCCACCTTGAGTAATTAGCAAGCAGATTCTTCTTTTCATTAATGAAAGACAATCACAAAAGTTTTCAGATTAAAAAAAAAGTCATTAAAATCTCATTAAAACTAGAATATGAAGAATCACTTTAACAAATTGGTTTTAAAAACTTCAACTTAAATTACAAACCAAAAAACTTATAAATGTAGGTTAGTGTTATTTTTTTCTTACCATTTTTCAGTTTTTTGTGAACAAAAATTTTTAGCACGAGAAAATTTTCTTGATACTGCAATTTGCAATCCTTTAATTTAACCCTTGATTTATATTTACTTATTTATATTTACTTATTTATATATTTATACATTTACATTATCAGTTTTCTCCATTTGACCAGATCTTCCCCACACGCTCACAAAAATTTTGGCAAGCGCTAAAAAAATGGCTTGCCAAAAAATAATGTCTTTTTTTAATTGCAGTAAATCTTTTTATGTTCATTATATACTTTTCCAAAAAATCATGATTTACACATTTATGTATGAATTATTGTATTTCGAATTTAAATAAAACATTTGATTTGACATTTTTATTTTAATTATCTTATTTAGAATTTAAATAAAATATTTGTTTTGCTGTTTTTTATAAAAACTAAAAAATTTAAAAAAAAAATACTATATATCATTTTTTTTAAATTTTATATAACTTTTTTACAAATTTTATATAAAAAAATTTTTTTTTTCACCGGATAAGGATAACAATACTGTATGTGAGAGCACATGCATTAACATTGAAACAGTTTCAGATTTTTGGAATCATTTGCCGATAACCACTAAGACCAAAGAGTGGTGGAGTTACACAAAAAGTTAAAAAAAAAAGCATTTGTTGAATGCCTAGGAAAAACATTTGACATTTTACATGCTCAGTATGGGATTATAATACAAAATCCATAAGATAAAGTATTTCTTTATGCTCAGCTAGGAGAGGGTCGTGGTAGAAGTTCAATGGTGCAAGTTGACAATAAGTTGGCAACCAAGGTACAAAGAAAAAAAGAGTACTTGCAAGTTGCAAAGAATATCATCTTAAAAATAAATCACTAAGTAGGATATGTTCCTTATTGAAGAGTGTTCAAAATGTTCCTTATGGAAGAGAATTCAAAAAAACTTTCCAGTCATCACGAGATTGACTCTCCTTCTGCAAACATGACACAGCAAATTCCAAAACATTTTTCATTATCACATTGTTGTTGAAAATTGTTGTTGTTGCAAGTACTGCTGCAACTTGTGTTGCAACTTGTTTACTTGTTGCGTATTGATGATATTCTTTGCAACTTATAAGTAAACTGCAACTTGTATACTGAGTGCAACTCAGTATACTAAATAAGCTGCAACTTGTATACTGATGATATTCTTTGCAACTTGCAAGTACTATTGCAACTTGTTGCAACTGATGATATATTTTGGCTGAGGTTGTTTAGATTGTCAGACTCAAATTAATCTTTGGAATAAAATCCTAAAAAAATAATATTTTTAACTCAAAGCTCAAATCTTAAACATTAATATATATATATATATATATATATATATATATATATATATATATATATATATATATATATATATATATATATATATATATATTATATTATATTAAATGGTATTTTGTATGAGTAAATAAAATACAAAAACTCTTGTACGTATAAAAGTGCTCAATAATAAACAAATAGGAATATTTATTTAATAGAGCATTATATATATATATATATATATATATATATA
Organism: Hydra vulgaris; assembly: GCF_022113875.1. NCBI lineage: Eukaryota > Metazoa > Cnidaria > Hydrozoa > Anthoathecata > Hydridae > Hydra > Hydra vulgaris. Next base: position 14,627,276 of record NC_061160.1, on the reverse strand, counting down.
TATATATATATATATATATATATATATATATATATATATATATATATATATATATATATATCATTGGCAATCATTTGCCATGTAATACAAAATCAAGAAATAAAAAAACCGTTAAAATATAAAGTTACAATGAAGTGTGCTCCGTAGTCATAACAACAAAAAAAAGAAAGCAAAAAGAAAAAAAGAAAAAACTATAAACGACTGCCTAATCACCCGAATTGAACTTTGAAAGAAGAAATTAGCTTTTATGTCTACATTTAAAAACTAATTAATTCCTCTTATTTAATAAGTTGTCATTGGTGTAAGATATTATGAGATATTATGACTTTTCATTTCCATCAAGTGTCAAGGTACAAAGTGGCTTGATACACTATGTTATTTACAAGGCAGTTTTGATTAAAAGGTATATATATATATATATATATATATATATATATATATATATATATATATATATATATATATATATATATATACATATATATATATATATATATATATATATATATATATATATATATATATATATATATATATATATATATATATATATATATATATATATATATATACATATATATACAGTATTGGACAAAACATTTGCAACCAACATCGAACAATGCCAAAAAGTGTTCCAAATTTTACATGTCTTAAAAAACGAAACGAACTAAACTACCACAGCAAACAGTTCAGGAGTCTGGAGTCATAGCATGCCATGACATTAGCAATCAGCTGACAGGTGACAGCACACAGACAGAATTTCATTGAATAATGCCATTTTGCAGCGGACAAAACAAGTGCAACTATTTTAGTTTGCTTCATTTTCTTAAGTCTGGTCCGTGTCAACGTCACAAAAGTTTTTTAATAATTAAAGGAAGCATCCAGAAGCTTCCAGAAGCATCAAAAAGAAGCATCTAGAATCTTCCAGAACAGGTTCACACAGGTTCATTTTACTAAATAAGAGACATGTAAACCAACATGTAATTCAGTCAGTATATGGAAGTCAATCAGTCAGTATTATCAAGACAGTTTATCAAAGTGAGTTTTATCAAAGTGTTTTATCAAAGAACATCAATACAAGAAGTGAAATACAACAAGTGATTCATAGGATCAATACAGTCCACATCCAACCAAGACGTTATGTTCCACAGAGCATTATTGTATCACCACAAGGTAAATGTAACACGGTGAGCCTTGAGAAGCGTGATTATTTATTTTTATTATTTTTATGACTTCAAGTGCAAATGGCTCCCGACAGTCCTGGATTAGAACTAAGAAAGGAGATTATTGGCGATTACGTAAGTGGAATATCACAAAAAAGTATTTGTGACAAACATCGCGTGAAAAAATGGACCGTATCAAGACTATGTTCCAAATATCGTTTTACAGGGAAGTTGGCAGCAGATAAAAAAGGTGAAAGACCGCCTTCCACAACTTCTAGAGAGGATTCTATGATGGTCAAATCAGTCAAGAAGGATCCCTTGATTGTTGATTAAAGACAACAATCCGAAATACACTGCAAAAGTAGTCAAACAGTAGTTTCAAGACAACCATCTATCGGTGATGGATTGGCCGCCTCAATCTCCAGATCTCAACCCTATCGAGAACCTGTGGGAGATCGTCAACTGCATAAATAATTGTGAAGTTGTTCATAATAAGGATCAAATGTTTGAACAAATCCAAAAGGCCTGGGCAGCGATTCCACAAAGCTTCATTGATCACCTGACCAGATCTATGCCTCGAAGATGCAAGGCTGTGACAACAAAGGATTCGCTACAAAATATTGATAGCAAAATACAGCTTGGTCAACATTTTGTGGAGTTGCACTTGTTTTGTCCAGAAGGAAATCAACTTTTTTTAATACTTATGATTAATTAATTTTTGTGTACAAATAATGAAGTTTGTGATGAATAAAACGTTATCTCTAAACAGTTACATAGTTATTTCTCTAAACTGAAAAAATGCAGCACTTTTATATAAAGAAACTAAATTAGCATTATTTGGTTGCACTTGTTTTGTCCGATACTGTGTGTGTATGTGTATATATATATATATATATATATATATATATATATATATATATATATATATATATATATATATATATATATATATATATATATATATATATATATGTATATATATATATACATATATATATGTATATATATATATATTATATATATATATATATATATATATATATATATATATATATATATATATATATATATGTATATATATATATATATATATATATATAAATATATATATATATAAATATATATATATATATATATATATATATATATATATATATATATATATATATATATATATATATATATATATATATATATATATATATATATATATATATATATATATATATATATATATGTATGCATTAATACACACACATACATATACTGATGAAGATATATAGCAAACATGCAAATAATAGCAAAAAAATAAAAAGCACTGAAAAAAATTAATGTTTTTTGCAAAAATTTAAAAGAATGTTTCTTAAACACTATATATATTTACTATGTAAATTTATATATACACATTAAGACACATTACATGATTAATTGATCATGTTATATTCTAAACAAATGTGTTGCATAGATAGGCTAAAATTTAAATACAAAACAACTCACTTTTAAGTATTGTAATGTTATTGGTTCCACTAAATTTGACATGATTAAAGCCTTTGAACTAATTTCATCACTATATGCTATTACACGATTCACCTCTTGATTGGTACCCAAAATAGAAAGTGTTATGCTACTAAGAGCTTTGCACGGTGGTATCAAGAAATCTGTTAGCAAAACAGGAGACTGGAAATCCAAAACAACATAATGCCATGAACTTAAATGCATCTTTTCAACAACCATACATTTTGGTAAAGGTAGCTAAAATGAAAATACACTAATTACTAATATATATATATATATATATATATATATATATATTTATATATATATATATATATATATATATATATATATATATATATATATATATATATATATATATATACATATATACACACACACATATATATATATATATATATATATATATATATATATATTCACCTTCCCAAGGCCAAAAAGGCCATTACAGACGAAGAGGCTACTTAATTGTGATTATAACCATTACGTTATAACCATAATATATATGTTACGTTTTACTTACTTTGTAAGTTAAACGTAAGCTATATTATTCTTATTTTTATTTTTTTTAAAGATCTTTGCTTCCAACAAGGCTGAAAGCAACAAATAATAAGAGTTGGAAGATTGTAGAGCAAGATAACGATTGACAGACGATTTAAAAGATTACAAATTATATGAATCAGGAAAGCAAGATGAAAGAAGCGAACTTTTATAGATAACACAAGAGACACTAGCTCATAAAAGCAGTGCCTATTATAGTATTTGTAGAAAAGAGAAAGAGAAGCAACATTACGACGATGTGACAAAGGTTGAAGGTTGACTGCAAGAGCAAGTCATTCTATGTTAACAGTGCGTTTTTGCACCTTGTCTAAAAGAGAAAGAGCATCATTAGAAGATCGGCCCCCTGATATGGCAACAGTATTCCATACAAGGCCAGATTTAAGAATTATAGACATAGAAAATAGAATCCTGGATATAAAAAAAGTGTTGAACTCGATATACAGAAGCAACCTTAGCAGATGCTAATTTTGAAACAGATTCAATATATAGTTAGCAAGAAAGGAAGTAAGAGTTAATCCTAGAAGATGAAGGGTAGATGACTCATTAAGTACATTACTGTTCATAAATAAAGGAAGGTCTAAATTATTGCGATAACCATTGGCTGAAAAAAATTGACTTTTATCTGAATTAAAGTTCACCAGCCACTGTGAGCCCCATGATGTAGCAGAAGTGAGATCCTTTTCAAGCTCAAATGCCCCCTCCAAGCAATCAGAAAGTGTTGGCTTCTTATAATGACAAGAATAAATGGTAAAATCATCAGCAAACAATGCCACTTTAGATGTGAGAATAATTGGAAGATCATTAATGTAAATTAGGAAGAGTATAGGGCCAAGGACTGAAACTTGAGGAACCCCTGAGGTTACAGAATAAGAAGAAGAGTGCTGCCCATCAAGGACAACTTTCATACTACGATTAAAAATCATAAACATCTTAAAGATGTTTCCAGATACACCATAAGAAGAAAGCTTATGGAGAGAGCAGCATGCCAAAATTTATCAAATGCTTTAAAAATGTCAAGAGCGATCGCCTTAACCTCTCCACCTTTATCTAATGCGCGATAAAACCTTTCAGTTATTACTGTTAGCAAATCAGCCGTAGAACGAGAAGATCAAAATCCATTTTGATGATCAGAAAGTAAGTTGTTAGATTCAAGATTCAAGATTAAGTGTTTGTTAATTAAAGATTCAAAAACTTTGCTTATGATAGGAAGAAGAATTTTTAAAAATAGGGATAACAGATGCTGCTTTCCAGCAGGCTGGAAAACAAGACTCTGATAAACACTTGTTGAATAGTTTTGAAAGTATAGACGACAGCTCTGGAGAACACTTCTGCAAGACTATAACAGGTATGTTGTCCGGGCCACAAGCTATAGAAGAGTCTATGCAGGAAATCCACTTTAGATACAGAAGCTGGAGTGATACGAATGTCAAGCAATGGATCAACCTATTTGACTGTTATATTAGGTAGAACGCAACTAGTGTAATCAAGAGATGATATTGATGAAAAGTTCTTAGCAAACAATTTAGCTTTGTCTTTAGGTGAGGTGACAAAGTCTGAACCATACAAAAGAGGTGGAATTACAGACTTGCCCTTATTATTGATACTATTAAAGATTCTCCAGAAGTCACAAGAGTCTAATTTATGTGATGAAATACAAGATTTCATGACCAAAGAATAGCGGGCTTTGGCGTTAGACAAAACCTTTTTACAATGGATTCTAGCAGTAATAAACAGACATCTGTTTTCTGGGAAAAACTTTTTTTGGTCAATATGATCAGAAATAACATTAAGAAGAGTGCAATCTTGAGATGAAGGAGACCAATATAGAACAACGAGAAATGTACTAGAGTGAAGTGGTGCTAAACGAAAGCACATAAAAGAGTAGTTTGTGGATTCAAACCTAATTTCTCAACAAATGGGTGAATTCTTACAAATGTAAATGCCCAGGCCAAGCATGTGACTATTGGAGTCTTAACAAATTAAAGGAAGATAACCATCAACACTAAGATCACAAGATGAGACAGCTGAACTCAAATTAGTCTCACAAAGAGCAAGTAGGTCTGGTGAACTTTGCAAGAGATAAGACTCAGCATAAAAAAAGTTACTTTGAAGGCCACAAATATTAGTGAATGATAGGTTTAGAGAACTTGGTGATGACAATGGTTATTTGTGTTTTATAGTTTTTAGTACTGTATTCATTTTTAAATTTTTTTAAGAACTTGACTCAAAGCATAGATAGTACTCAGTACACTGTTTAATAGCCCAAGCAATTGCATCATTGCTATTAATAAACCCTTAGTCATAACAAAGGGCTCCAAATGTAGTCTTGTCAATGCACATCAAAAATACAAACAGGGACACCATCCATGTGCAGAATAGCACTGTTAATACTTTGATATTTTTCAGCTGTTGATGGAATCAGCCTCTCTGAGAGCTACCACAGAGTTTGGGAAACCTGACTACCAGTCGATCTCAGAACCATAAAACTGAGTTTTAGAGCTGTACCCTCATTTGGAGATAATAGAATGAGTTGCCTAGTCATAAAAACAGAAAAACCCATGTATTAAGTCAAGAAGATTTAGCATTCATTATCCTAAACTGGAAACAATGTATTAAAAATACATCTGCGCCAGCCTAATAAATGGATCTGTTTACCCCTTAAGTCTTTGGTTAGTAGGCCTTCTACAAAACAGTAGCTGGATGCATTTAACATCTGTCCAAGATGAGTATTTTTATCGAGACACCATCTCTAGCTTTTAATCAACCAAGACCCTCAAGGCAAGGGGTGTTTTAAGTTGGCATCTCCTAGTCTTTGCCTAAAAAGGCGTATCCTACAAGGCAGCAGGACATGAAGCAGATTGTACTGGGTTACATGTTCCCAGTAGCAGGATAACCTGACCTGACTTTCTCAAAGAACAATTATTTCATGTTTATTTAACATAAACTTTGAAGTAGCATATTCAAAACCATTACCTGTTTATGGGCACTTCTGGGTAATACTTCAGGCATTTCTCTGATGTGTTTGGGCAGTATTTGTGATGGGCATTGTGAAAGGATTTCTTTTCACATATATTATGAGGGGTGACTCTATTATAATAAGGGGCAAATATAGTCAACATGCAGGTATACCAGTAGTGTAGAGACTGGTTACCTGCTACATAAGAACCATAGTGCTAATAGGGACAAGGGCTCCTAAATAATCATTGATTTTTTGTTTAACTTTTTTGTTGAGCAGAAATAGGTTAGTGACCATAATGAAACTTTGGCAGGGGGGAGGAGAGGGCAGAATTTCTTGATACACCACTGGTTGCTACCCATGCACCCAAACCTTGACTAAGTCCCTGTTTGTTAGAGCGTGCTTATTCTACATTTTTTCTTTTAGTATTTGTCTTTTTAATCTAACTTTTTATTATGGTAATATGACACAGAATAACATGTTTGATATCTGCAGGGGCATCGACTGCTAAAACAGTTTTAAGCTATAAGTCATTTAAACTATCTGATATAATCTTTCTGATAAAAGAAGTGTCTAAAAAAAGATGGTAAAAAAAGCCAGTCAATTAATGGTCAATTCGGTTTGACTTCACAAGTTTGTTGGTTGTCGATTGTCCTGGAATCTTGCAATTGATTTTTCACTACCTTCCAGACTAGGTAGAGCTCTGAAACTTTCAGCATTTGTGTAAATATGATAAACATGCATGCTAAAATTGTTTTCAGAGTCAATTCAAAAAATTGGAAGTCCAATTTTTTGAATTTTTGTTTTTTGATTTTAGTTTAACTTTCAGACTTGTTAGAACTCTGGCAGCATTTGTGTAGCCCTGATGAACATGCATGTTAAATTTGTCACCTGGGCAAGGGGGGCCATGCCTTAACTTTTTTTCTAAAAATATTTTTTTTTTTAATTATAAGTTGGTTTACAATTTTTTAGAAAGACTTTTTTCAGATTAGCTTTGAAAAGGCATTTTTTTGATTTACTAGTTTTATAATTGATTTTTTTTTTTTTTTTGTCGGGAGGAAATTGGTTAGTGGTCCTGATAAAAGTTTACAGTTAGGTTACCGGGCTGGAAGCATTTGGGCAAAACTATTGTCTGGAATGAACTAATTTCAAACTAAATTCAATCTTTTCTAAACAACAATTATTTAAGTTATTCATTTCCAGAAATAACTTTTATTTTGGTTAGATTAATTTTTAACAACAACAATGCTGAATAAAAGAAGCAAAATTACAAAACTTAGAATAAAATTGCAAAATGCAGCGCCATTTCCAAAGCAAGAACAATAAACCAGAAATAATTTTAAATTAAATTAAAAATTAAATTTTCACACTTTTAAATAACTGATGTAAATAACATCAAGATTAATTTTTTTTTTTTTTTTTTTCAACAAAAAAGGTAAAAAGGTAAAAGGTAAAAAAAATTAATAACTTTTGATAACCACAACAGTGGCTTAGTTAATGCATTTAATATAGTAGGGTGGTTCAAGAAAATACACTTTTTAATTTTTTTAATTATATGGTCAATTATGAAGAAAAGTGTTCTTTATAATAAAATAACATAATTTTTTTTTTTTTTTTCAGTAAATTTTTGTTTAAAAAATGCAAGCCACAATATTTAGCAACCATATTCCAATCACATATTTAAATTTAGGCCACTAGCAAACTTTTTGTTTTTGTTTGAGAATTTATCTTTACGAAACCACATAGAGCAAACTCCAAACATTCATATGTTCATGTTTATGTAAAATAAAAGCTTTGCAAAAATATTGCAATAATTAAAGTCTGTGCATAATAGACCCATAAAATATTTACCTCCCTCCCATGCCTTTAGCGTAAGAGCAATGAGTTTATAACATTTATATATACATATTTTTTAACATTTTAAACTAAATATAATTTTATTGTCAAGTCTCTAATGTCATCCAATAATGTCTTAGTGTTCAAAAATAATGACCAAATAAATTTTGAACAACCTCCCTAATTATTTAGGGGATTTAAAATAATATCTTTAATGAAGTTTTAAAGAATGAAGTTTCAAAATAATATCTTTAATGAAGTTCCTCTGACAATCAAATTCTGTTCCTTATTCAAAAGTTTGGAATATAACCCTTTTTACGTAAATAAGTAATTAAATGAGCAGACATCAGCGTTCGAATTTGTTGAAGAATAACGAAGAAAATTGAGTTTTTATAAGTGATTTTAGTCTATAAGGTAATTTGTAATTTTTAAACAATATTTTCAAATTAATTTTTTTTTCAAAATTAAAAGTTTCGTGTCTGTTTTTCAATTAAAGTTTTAAAACTTTTAGAAATATACTTGAAAAATTAATATATAAGTATCTGTAATTCCCAACTCTCCTGTTTTAGTATCTTATTTTAGAAAAAGAAAGGAGTTTTCTAAAATAACAAACTAAAACAGGAGAAATATTGAATAACAGAAATTTTGAATAATTTTATTTTTTAAACATAAAAATAACGATGTTATAAAAACTATAATTCATGAAAATATAAATTAAGCCAAATACACAATTTAATTTTAAATTGATTTAAATACGAGTAGTATTGCGTGGTATTTCACCACGCCAAAAGCACCACGTAAAAAAAGTTTTATAATTTGAACTAACTATAAAACTTTTTTTTTATATTGTTACACTAAACTAATTAAAACAACTTAATCAACAGCCTCTTAACTAATAGTATAGTTACGTATAAATGAGTTTTTCTGAAAACCTTTTAATGTGTTGTTAAAAACTATATTAAACTATATTATAGACTTTTTGGATAACCAATAATATAATGATGTCTGCTTGCTTAAATTTTTAGATGCAATATCAATGTAATTATGAAAAAGCAAATGATTTTGGTTGAAATAATTACTAACAGCGATTTAACTGTCATGTATAGAACAAACCAATACAAAACAATTTGTATATAATATTACAATGAAATTGAACCTGGGTACATTAAATCTAAAATAGTGTAAGAAAATAAAAATAATAAAAATTAGAAAATAAAAATAATAAAAATTAAATCCTTGCCCTCACATTTGGAGTAGGGATGGAAAATATTTTAGGGTAATTTTGCTACCAGGCTCCAATCAATTTTAATTTCTTAATCCACGTATAAATTATGTATATTACACAGTGGCATAGCAAATATTTTTGGCCAGTAGGCATTCGTGGCTATGGTGTTAATTTCTGTTTCTCTGGAATAATGACTTTACTTTAAAAAAAAAAAAACTCTTTAAATATATCATGGGGCTCTTACACCTTGCGGCCCTGGGCCCAGTTGATTAAGGGACCATTTGCTTTTATTGGCCTTGCGGTAGTTAATCCACTGGTACTACATGCAGATAAAGATATTTAAATAAATATTTCATTCCCATATAAAATACTGTATAGTTCTTTAAACCAGTGCCGGATTAAGACTTGCAAGGTCAGGATATTTAAAGTCAGTTTAAGGGTCATGATATATTTTTGAGCAGTTGAGCATTTTTCTCATTAAAATGGCAAAAAAAAACTTAAAAAATATGTTTCTCATTAAAATGGAAAAAAATGTCTACTTGAAAAATACAATTTTATTTGTAAATTTAATTTACATTTGGCAGCATTTTATTTTATGTAATTCATTTTTATTTGCAAGTTTTTTTTACAACTATGGTAATATAATTTTTTTTAAATAAGTTATTTTTATATGAAAATGTAAATTACATTTTGAGGAACTATTATATTATGCAATGTAATTTTAAAAAATAAATAACCTTTACATGTAAAAGTAAACAGCTTTTTCCTATGATTACTTTTTACATGTAAAAATAAATTACTTTTTGATGTAATCTTCTTTATATTACTTTAATATTATTAGTAAATTTTTAACTTGACTAATGTAATTTTCCAGGACATTTCAAAACATTCCAGGACACATGCAAAAATCTAGGACATTCCAGGACTGTGGCCACCATGTATATGTATATGTATATGTATATGTATATATATATATATATATATATATATATATATATATATATATATATATATATATATATATATATATATATATATATATATATATATATATTGACAATTTTAAAAATGTATTATACAAAATAGAGTGCTCAATGTTCTTAAAAGAACAGAGCAATTATAAATTAGTAGAAAATCACTTACCAAAAATTTTTTTTCATTTTACACTGTGTTTCATCAACAAAGACTCATCAGAAATGATAAGTCTTTGTTGATGAAACACAGTGTAAAATGAAAAAAAATTTTTGGTAAGTGATTTTCTACTAATTTATTTATATATATATATATATATATATATATATATATATATATATATATATATATATATATATATATATATATATATATATATATATATATGTGTATATGTATATGTATATATATATATATATATATATATATATGTATATATATATATGTGTATATATATATATATATATGTATATATATATATATATATATATATATATATATACATATATATACATATATATATATATACATATATATATATATATATACATATATATATATATATATATATATATATATATATATATATACATATACATATACATATACACATACACAGACACACACATTATATATGTGTGTGCATATATATGTATATCAACCCTTGGATTTAGGAAAAATGAGCAATAATTTGCCAACCTCAATCTTTTAGAGGTCGGCAAAAAAAGTTGATACAAAGGTTATACCATAAAACATAGAAATGCGGTCGACAATTTTTTGGGAGTGTTGCTACATAGATGGTCTATGTATCAACACTCCCTTGTAGCAGCAAGCTATAAGATGATGTAGGAAAATCCACGCATGTTTTACAATAAAAAAATAAAAATAAAAGCATTCAGAACGTTTTTATTTTTAAAGTATGCAAGATATTTGTTTTAAAAGTACAAGTAATAAAAAATAATGACATAAAATCTAATATTTTTAAAATTAATTTAATTATATTGAAAAAAATTTCATACATAGGAGTTATCTTCAGCATTCTCAATTCCAGAATTTATTAAGAAAGTCTTTTGATCAACATTTGAAATTTCTGGATTTGAAATCCCAAAATATGAACTGTCATCATTCTCTTGCAGCAGCTCTGATGGTTTTTCAAGATCAGTTTGATTTACAAGTTGTGGAATCCCCTTAAAAAAAAAAAGTTCCCACTATCAATATATATATATATATATATATATATATATATATATATATATATATATATATATATATATATATATATATATATATATATATATATATATATATATATATAGTTCTTTTAAATATTTTTATTCATTCAATCGTGTTCTTTCAGATATTTTTATCTATTCAATGTTTTTATGGATATTTTCATTCATTCAATCATGTATTTTTGAATAATTTTATTCATTCAATCATGTATTTTTGAATATTTTTATAAATTCAATCATGTTCTTTTGGATATTTTTATTCATTTAATTGTGTTCCTTTGGATATTTTTATTCATTTAATCTTAATTTTTTAATCTTAATCATTAATATATATATATATATATATATATATATATATATATATATATATATATATATATATATATATATATATATATATATTGAATATTTTCATTCATGCAAACATGTTCTTTTGGATATTTCCAGTGGTTAACTAGTAGTTGTTAGTTGCTTTCTAAGTCATAATAAGAGGATAACTACAGTTAACTCATTAAAGGTTTCACAGTTTTGGGTAACCTATGTTCGTTGTTGAGCATGTCATAAAGGAAGTTTTTAATATCAGCAGAGGTTTATTAGCAATATTTATCTGTTTTTAAATTTTGTTTCTACTTTGCATAGCATGGCATTCAAATTGGAGAGGAGGCTAATATTACTACTTTAACTTAATTTTAATTTTCAAAAAAAAAAAAAAAAAATACCTGAACTGCAGACCATGTTTGGTTCACTTTAGAAACATTGTATTTAGAGTTAAGCAGCTGAACTTTAGAGCCCTCACTTGCATCTGAGCAAACAAATCTTAGAGGTTGGGTTTCTAATATACCTAAATATTTTAATTTACAAATGAAATAACAAATAATAATGGTTCAGTAACACAATGAAAATTATAATACAATTGGGCAAAAATATCTTAAATAAATATGTAGAAATATGTTTAGCTTGCTCAAACAAAAATGTTTAAAAATAGAATCAATTTAGAGTTCATTGATTTGCTTACTTATTTATTTGAATTTTATTGATTTTTTGATGCTAGTATGATGACATTTAGTATGATAACATTTAGTATGATGACTTTTAGTATGATGACATTTAATATGATGACATTCAGTATGATGACATTTAAAAGACATTTTGAGGTCTGTTTGAAGACTTTAAATAGTGTGGTAGAAATCAAACCTTTTTATTTTTCTTTTAAATGAAAAAATATTTTTTCTTATTTATAAGGAGTTCCTGTAAAGCTTTTGCTTATAACTTTTTGACACATACTTTTAAATTTCTTTTGTTGAGTTTTTTTTTTTAATTTTGAGTGTTACAAGTTTCTTTATACAACTTTATAAAAAAAATAAAGCTTAAAATTTTAAAGCAAAAATACAAATAAATATAAATAAATAAAACAGTTGTTATTAACTAGAGGTATTAAGGTGTAAACAAAGAACATTTTCAAACCTTGAACATAAAATGCTGTTAAAAACATTATTTCCACTGTTAAATAATATTTTAAGTTCTCTTTAAAAAAATAAACATAAAAACCTGCCTGGAACATTATTTGATGAGATTCGAATAGTTTCAAAAAGAGTTGTATCACCAGTCTTATAAGATGCACCAATATGCAGCTGTAAATAATGCGGCTCTGTTAATAATGGTTCAGTAACCATTTCTGATAAACCATAACTAGATAAAGGCATATTTTATCAGTAATAACAATAATTTATTAATAATAGTATAATAATAGTAGTTATAATTTATTATTTTTATTATTAACAGTAACGAGAATAACTTGGTATCATTTTTTTTCAAAAAATTGTTCTTATTACTGTTTTAAACATTTTAGCGTCAAAAGATTTGAAACTCCATACGTAGTCATTACAAATAATAATAATAACAATAGAGATAATTAAAGATTAGTTTAAAAAAAGAGTTTTTTCTACCTATACCCACACTGAATATTACACTGTGGTGTAACTAGGGTGATTCTAAGGACAATTAGGGTGGGTAGTTTTGTAGTAATATTTTATGTCAAGATAAAATTCATTTGAAAAACAATTAAATCAATTTACTTAAACCATATTTTATTAAATAAATAGATTTGTATAGTTAACATGTTTGATAACATTTTCTGAAAATTAAAATCATCCAGGTATAAAAAAAATTAACATACAATGCATCCAGATATTTTTGAGTTTCTGTAACTTTCTGGCTGTAGATTTTACCAGTTGTTATCAACATATTTTTAAAATGAAGAAGCATTTCTCTGTTGTTTAATTCAGAACTTTCCATAATTTTACAAAACAGCAAAAAAGTCCAGTGAATGGCAGCAGAAGAAAAAGCATTATGAATATTAAGAGAAAGCTTTCTCAGCTCACAAGATAAGTCCACAATAAACGTAGAATTTGAGGAACATCTAAATGAAAATATATGATTAAATTAAAAATGAAAAAATGAGAATTAAATACTATAAATAATTATACTTAGACCAAAGACCAAATATGTGTTTTAATGCGCTGTATATTCTAGAAATGTTGATTAAAAGATTAGTTATTGTATTTTATTTAGTTACTGTATTAGTTATTACATGCTATAAAGTAAATTCTAGATAACTTGAACCTAACAAAGGAACAAAGAAAAACGGTTTGATTAAACAAGTGTTTGACTTAAGCAAGTAAAATTGTTCTTGCTTTCGAGGGACTATATATAAACAGTTTGCAATAACAAAAATTTGAGTTAAAATGTAAGAAGTTGAGGGAAGGCTAGACTATCTGAAATTCTAAAATAGTCTATTTATCTAAAATACCATAATTACCATTTTTTAAATCAGGTATTTCAAATTTTTACTGTTTTTTAAGTTTTTTGCAGTAATATTAGAATTAATATTCTGGTTGAAACTTGGGTAAAATATTTTAAATAAATTGCTAAATTGCTAAAACAGATAAAATATCTGAGTTTTAATCTAAAGCCACTATTTTTTTTAAACTCAAAGTTTACTACAAGATGTAACTCTTTTAAAGGAGATCTTTTCAAAAAAATATACATGATATGGACATCATTCAATTAACTAGAGCATTACACTCTGAGTGTGGAAAAATATCATTGCTAGTTTTGTCTCTTATTACAAAAAGTAGATTTATAAATGGCAAATAAACTCATTACGCAATGCAATATCATTTAAAAACAAGCTTTACTCCACAGCAAATAAATATGTTTTAAAAACATCCTTTTTACATAGTCAATACTCCACAACAATTAAATGCATTTTAATAGCACCCCATTACATAGCCATTTGCTCTGGTAAAATTCTGCCACTGATTTGAATAGCTAATGACTTTTAGATGTGATATCAAGTTAATATACAAAAAATACTAATTATAACAAATAAACCACACTTCCTCTTGAATAACAGCAATTGTCATGATTTGGTTTTATTATAAAAAATGCACCAAGCTACTATATTGCTAAATCCCTAAGCATGTCTTTATTTTTAATTCATCTAAATTGTCAAGTCAATGATCCTTTACATTTGATAAACTTATGAAATGACAGTGAAAACAATATTCTTATAATAATTCCCCACCCCTCCCACCCCCATAATATGTAAGAACACATAGCCAAAACCTAAATGTAACCACTAACAATCCAGTAAGATTAACACACAGATGTTGCCATACAACAACTTGGCACAGTTCTCTTGCAAACATCAACAACTTAAGCAACTAATTATAGCATTAAGTAAAATTAATGCCCAAGTAATGTGGCATTAAAAACACATTTTATTATATTTTATTAAGACATCAAATTTCAAAATTTTTCATTTCCTTCTAGCAAAATCACTTCTATTTTCTCTAATGTCAGTGATCAACTAAAACATGTTATCACACATAAATTAAATAAAACTTCTCTAACAACTGACTACTTTGCAATTTCTACAATGTCAACAATAAAAATGAAAAATAATGTAAAACATAGTCTTCCAAGAAGAAGAAAAAAAAATCAAAAATCATTAAATATCAAATTTGGTCCCGGTCCCAGCTATAAATAAGACTTTTAACAAACCCTGCCACGCCCCCTGCAAAATTATAAGATTTAGTAATGGTTGATTGCTGAGGCTAAGAAAAAATTAATCTTTATTTAACTAAAATTAAAACTTTGATATAAAGATTATAAAGCTTACCTGATTAAACCAAGCAATATACAAAAACAACTATAGCAGACAGCTCTATCTCCAAACATCATACTTGCTTTTAAAAACTGCCAAAGTTTCTTATGCACAATTGAAATAAGCGGCAAACTAAAAAAAAAAAACGTTAGAATAAGATTAGCTATGACTGTGGCAATAACAAATAAACAAAAAAATATATAACAACATTGTTAGTAATAATAATAACAAGAAGCCCAAAAAAAATTATTATTATTTTGTTTACACATATAAGCTGAAGTTGAATCAAAAGTACACTACATAACAGTACACTACATAAAAGTACACTACATAACAGTACATGGATAAAATTAAAATGGAAAAACACAAAATACTGTTGTACAAACACTTTAATTAAATAAAATAAATAAATCTCATGTTAACATACCTGCTTTTTGCAAAACAATTTAAATGAATGTTAACAATCACTGATAAAATTTTAAGTATCATTTTGAGATCTTTGCCAGGTAGCATTGAACAATTAGCGCTTACTAACTCCAAGTATTGGTCTAACAAATTGCTTTGAAAATTAGCATCACTTATTAAAATTTGACGACACCCAGTATAATAAAAAGGATGATCTGAAATTTGCTGAAATTTGTGCACACCAACAAAAACATCTTTCAAAGCACTTGAAATGGAAAAATTGGGTAGCAATGATTTACAACTAACTAATTTAACCACAAGTTTACCGCTTTGATACTGTAAAAGGTTTGGGGAGGTCACTGTAAATTTTCCTGACAACTTAGAGTCATTTACAACATCAGAGAATAACATGGGGCTGCATAGAAGTATTTCTTGGCTTTTATCAATGGTTTGGTGGCCTTCATACAATGCATCAAAATAAAATGAACACGAAAAATCTTCTTTATTTTTTAATGGTGTTTTCATGTTAACAACTACATCAAAATAGCCAATTGCTGTATTGACAGAAACACAGATTTCAAATGTAAAACTTGTCTTGTTTAACTCGCCACTAAAGAATATTAAAACAAACTTAATATACTTTTATCAATTAAAATAATAAAATCTCTATAAATTTGTACAACTTACATAAACACATATTAAAAATATTTGCATCAATGTACAACATTAAAAAAATCAATTATGTATAAATTAAGTAAAAATTACTCTGTTTCTTTTAATAACTGAGAATCCATCTCAACAGGAGAAAGATGCATCATGCAAGGTAACACCGGAGGAGATGATAGCAACTTTTTACCAGAATTTACACACCAATTCATTGGATAAACAATATTACAGCCTTGCATGACTGGCTCAAATTTAATTAAGTCACACAATAGTTGTAACTCATTGGTACAGAAATGATTTGGCCATCGATTAGAAACTAAAAATATTTTGTTAAATAATATTTAAAACTTAATAGTTAAAGCGTAATACAATAAAGTACACAATACAATAGTACAATAAGCGTAATACAATAATTAATAGTTAAAGCGTAATACAATAAAGTATAAATTTTTTTAATTTTAATTTTAGTAAAAGTAAACTTATTCTTGTGATATTATAAAGTATAGGATGATAGTAATAAAAATGATTACATATTTATATAGATATGTTTACAGGGCTCAATAAATCTGCATTAAGCATACAATTGACACGAAAATGAATATCAAGTTTGCTGACATTTCTTTATTTACATGACTTAAATACAGTATTCAGTAAGGATATTTTTTTATATATTTATATACAAAATATATATATTTTTATATATTTATCTTAAGCACTTGCAATATAAGTATGATAAAAAAAGTATATGTCTTTTTTAATTGCAATTAATTAATTTTGTTTTTATGTTAACTTAAATATAAATGAATTCTTAACTAATATTTAAAATTAAATTAATTAAATTTTATAAAAGTAAGAGTCCAAATTGTGTCATTAGATATGAATTGTTTGCATATATATATACATATATGTATGTTTATTAAAAGCAAGTAAGCTTGAATAATAAACTACTTTAAATTAAATTATTAAAAGTGTTGCTAAGTAAGTTAAATAAATTAATAAATAAATAAATAAATAAATATATATATATATATATATATATATATATATATATATATATATATATATATATACATATATATATATACATATATATATATATATATATATATATATATATATATATATATATATATATATATATATATATATACACTTATATTAATGTTACTTAGCAACAATTTTAATAATTTAATTACGCAGTATTTATCAAAAGCAAGACTACTATACAATACATATATAATAAAAACATCCAATGCCTCTGATAGTACCATGCTCAACTTTTTGCATAGCAGCCTTGTTAAAGGTTCATGTTTATTGTAGTTTTAACCGAAAATATTTGAACAGCTATATTTTTGTTTTAAAAAACTTTTTTGAAATTTGCTTTTTCTTCTTCAAAAAAAAGTAATTCTAACTAAAAGATGTATTTCTAAAAAAAGTAAAAGATTGTATTTTGATAAGTTGAACTTCTATGTTCATCCTGTTACTGTACTCCTACGATCATCTTATGTTATTGTTCTCCTAGGTTACTGAGCTCCTATGTTCACTTACTGTGCTTCTATGTTCATCCTATATTACTTTAATATTTCTAATAAATAAAACATTAGGAAACTTTGTTTTTAAAAAAAAGAAAACAATAATTTAATAAAATAAAAAAATAAAAAACGCTAAAAATAAACAAACTAACTTGAACTATTTTGAGCATGAACTTCTTCATTTTGTTCTGATGTCCATTGATGCAAAGAAAAACTTCCATTTTCATCACAAATAGCTATTGCAGATAAAGCAGAACAGTATGCTAACCTATGAATAGCAAAACTATTTGGCAAATTACTCTGTAATGGCAGCTTTTCTAAATCAGGAACTGACAAAAACGTTACAGAATTATTAGATAATGCAACAATAAGTACAGATAAAATTTTAGTAAAATTGGAATATATATTTTTAAAGATGTTCATCGGCAGTTGTAAAGGTGAAACACTGATAATATCATTAACTTCTGATTCTTGAAATGAATGAAATGCCACCTTTTTTAAAATAGTTTTAAATGAGTCGAACACTACAGAAATTATAAATATACTACTTTGAGGCTTCTCATCAGATTTCTCGTTTACCATAACTACTAAATAGTCATCTATGACAAGCAATTTTGAGATAACACCAGATTTATTAATGTTTTCACACAAATCAAACTTTTGAAAAGCACAATCTTTGTATACTGATTTATTATCCTCTGTTTTTAATATTTCTTCTTGATCAAACCCTGTTTTAATTTCATTAGCATCCATGGCAATGTTTTGAGTTCCACCATTGGTTATTCCTAAATGTTTGGAAGCTATTAAGTATTCGTCAATTATAGACAGCTGCGTAGTGTCACCATTTTCATAAATTCCAAAATCTTCATTCAAACCAAACCATGATGGTGTTGAATCTGAATCAAAGACTGTATTATTTAAAGGCATAGGAACTTGCATAAATGGCTGATATGGTTTTACAAAACTTTCAGAATTCTCTTCTTGACCATTTTCATTTGAAACTTTACTTTCAATTTTGTAGGTAAGAAGGGAAAGCTTGTGTTTTTCACTAAGTTTATGTTTGCTATATTTTACTGAGTCAATTTTCACACCTGCTACAATAAACTTTTGAGATGTCCTTGCATCTTTCATGATTGCAACACTTGTTATTTTAAATGACCTTTTAGTCCCATGAGATTTTGATTTCATCTTACTAGTATTTCTTTTGGATGAATCATAATATGATAATGGTTCAACAAAATCTAAATGATTTGAACTCTTTTTAAACAAATCTCCTAAAGTATTGTTGCATTTATTATTTTTTTGTTCATCATTGTCTTGTTTACTGTCTTGTTTACTAATATCTTGATTGTCAATATCTTGCTTAATATTGTTTTGATTATCATTGTCTTGTTGACTATTCTCTTTTTTATTACTGACTTGATTAGCATTGTCTTTTATACAAATGTCTTGATTGTCAATATCTTGTTTAACATTATTTCGATTATCGTTGTCTTGTTGACTATCCTCTTTTTTATTACTGACTTGATTAGCATTGTCTTGTTTATTACTAACTTGATTAGTATTGTCTTGTTTATCACTATATTGATTATTAGGTGTGAGAGAAAAGCCTGAAACTTGAGAATCTTTGAACTCTTTTAAAATTTCCAATTTTTCACAGCTGTGTAAAATGTTGTACGAATCTCCCACAAAATTTTCATTTGTTTGATCTAAAACAGGCATAGCACCTGATAGACTTTTAATATCCTCAAGAACTATGGCTGCTTCAGATCCAAGTTTATTGTTAAAACTTTCTGACTGATTTTTTTTTAAAATCTCTGTTTGCAATCCTCCAGATAACTTATTTTGGGTTTCAATATCAAAAAAAGAACTCTCATTATTTACAATCTTTGGGAAACTTTTATGGCTGCCTTTTGTTGAAGTAACAGATATTTGGTATTCAGAATGAATCTAAAAGAAAAAAAAAAAATTAAAAACTTAACTCTATATTGTTACATGATCATTGTTAAGATATATATATATATATATATATATATATATATATATATATATATATATATATATATATATATATATATATATATATATATACATGTATATATATATAATAAGTTTATTAACAGCATAAGTTTATTAACAGCAAAGTTTATTAATAATAATAAGTTTATTAACAGCAAAGCTGCAAACAACCACTAAATCATGTTAGGAGTACACAATAGAGATAATAAGCAAGCCGACAGATGACCGATGATTTAAAAAACTGAAAATTGTAAGGAAAACATAAAGATGAGTGTTTGGAAGAAAATTGAATTAGCATAAAAGAAAAACAACATTCCGATACCACGATCGATATAACCAGTAAATAGCGCCTATATGGCTATAACGAACTAAATAACAATTATGTGGCGACTATTTGAACAATAGTGTTTTTTTGTTATTGAACAAAATTTTTGTATAAATAGAGTTTTGTTGTTGTTGTTTTTGAGATACAAAAATAAAAAGAATATAAGTAATATAGTTAATGTAAAAACGGTTAAGATCTTAAAAATATAAGTTATAATACATATTCGGTATTATTTGTGATCGCCATCGGATCAATGAGAACCCTTAGTATTGATATTTGAATAGATTGTCACAATTATCAGATGAATAACACAGCAAACAGCAATCATTTTTTAATATTTTGACCAGTTGAGCTTATTTAAGTATGTCTTGAATATTGCGATTTAATAAAGTGATTTGTTACAATTTTTTGTTAAAAGCTTCTTAATATATTTTTTTATTTTTTAACAAAACTTGTTCTAAAAAATAAAAAAACTTGAATTATTTTCAAGTCGTTGAAAGTTTTCAACAAAATATAAAACATCTTGAACAAGTTTCTGATAGCATAGCCATATAACTATACCAACTGTGACTATATGGAAATGACCTATACTTAAGGATGAACCTACAATACGGAATGACCCTTAGACTAAACTAATACGAAAGCTACAAATCTTCTTTGTAAGTTATGAAATAAGAATGTATATATTAAAAGTGATTTTTCATATTTATTTTACTATTGTGCAGACTGAGGGCTGGCAGTACTTATAATAGGATGGAGTAAAAATAACTTTTTTTAGAAATTCAATTATTTTCCCTTAATTCTAAATTAATTATTACTTTTTATTGATACAAATTTTTACATTAAAAAAAATATTTTTAAAAGCTTAACATCTTTGTATTATTCATAAGTATTATGAACAAAGTAACCACAGTGACCAACATAAATAACCACAATAACCACAGTGACCAACATAACTTATGAACTTAGAAAACTAAACTTAACATTTTATGATAAAAACTTGTTTTTTGAATATTATAACTGTAAAGTCTTATCACTATATTTCGTACTATGATTTCTATATAATAAAATTGTTAAAACTATGTATGTTTCTATGTACAACTTAATACTTTACTAATACTATACGAAAACTTTGCTAATTACATTTCAATAAATAAAATGCTAAGATCTAAAACAGATCAGCTATTCTAAGGCTATTCGCAGAAGTATAACTTATGTGAGATTAGATGTCATGTGGCAAATGCTGTATTTGAAAGGAAATACAAGTAAGCTATACTACTTATATACTATACTATCTATTTATACCATATACTATATACTATATCCTATCTATATAATATACTATCATTTCTCAAATAATAATACAATTAAATATAATTCATAATTTTACAGAAACTTCCTGGAAAAATCAACAAAAAAATAGACAGCTTTAACTGTAATGCTGGTCTTAAACATTTGGGTAAAACGCAACATACTAACTGTATCATCAATGACATCCTTAACAAATAGACCTTTTTAAGCAAAAAACCTAGACTGCTGACATTGAAAAAAAAAACTGAACAAGCAAACTGTTTAATATATCTGCCTGCCAAATCAAAGATCTAAGGAATATTATAATAATAAAGATCTAAAGAAATCATTTTATCTTTGGCTGTGGCAAAGTTAATATGATACCAGATATGGATCATACTTTCCTGGAAGATTAGAGTGAACCTAAAATGGGCATTTGATCAAAAGACAAAAGATGATCAATAGACAAAGATGCAAAACTGCAGAATATCCAAAGCAAACAGAGCGCCATCTTTAAAACAGATGCAATTGTCTTTTTAACAGCTGTATCATCACCTATATTTAAGAATATTGGCATTACTGCACACAATGACAAAACACAAGTTATTTACCTTGATAAGGTAAATAACTTGTGTTTTGCATGATAAGGCATGAGTATATGAAAGCCAGGGAAAACCTGAAAACAGGGTTGAAAAAAAAAACATTTTTTTGGAAAAAAAAAAAAAAAAAAACATGGTTTTTTTAGTTGAAACTCCTTTTTTAAGAAAAAGCATTTTACTTGAGTAAATTGTATTTTCTATCAACATTACTGGTTTTTTAATTCATCAACCAATACATAATTATTTAATGTTCTGTATATAAAAACAAGCTTTGTGGCTTTTTCTACTCCCATCTTGTTTCTTAACTTGGAATAAAAAAGTCTAATAGTCAAAATTATTCTTTCAATTCCAGCACTAGAAACTGGTGTGTTTAACAAACCTTCAGTATCCATGATAATGTTGCAACACTAGAAACCGATGTGCTTAACAAACCTTCAATATCTATGATAATGTTGCAGCACTAGAAACTGGTGTGTTTAACAAACCTTCAATATCTATGATAATGTTGCAGTACTAGAAACTGATGTGTTTAACAAACCTTCAATATCCATGATAATGTTGCAGCACTAGAAACTGGTGTGTTTAACTAACCTTCAATATCCATGATAATGTTACAGCACTAGAAACTGATGTGTTTAACAAACCTACAATATCTAATTGTTTATTAAAAAAGTTACTTAAATTTTATTATACACGTTTGAAAGAAAAAATTTAAAAATGGAAAAACTTGAATATCAAGCATAAATTAAAACCTGTGCTCTACTTGGAGTTTCAGCATAAGCTATAACCAATAAATTGGTTTTAGTTTATTGTGACGAAGCTCCAAAATATAGTACAGTTGCTAAGTGGGCTACTTTATTTAAAGATGGTAGAGAGAGTCTTGAAGATTATTCTTGCTAGGGCACCCTCAAACCACGTATACAACTGAGAATATTGAACGTGTGTGAGCCATTATTGAAGAAAATCTGCATGTAACACATGATGTAATTAAAACCCTGACATCAATTAATTGTTTTACAATCTATGAAATCATTCACAATGCACTTAAAAAAAAAGAAAACTAACATCACTTTGGATACCCTATGAGTTAACCAATCAAAATTAAAAGAATAGAGTTAAGGCATTTAAGGATAATTTAGCCTTTTTCAGAAACACCCCATGGAGGCTATCTGATATTAATACAGGAGGTGAGTTGTGGTTTTATTTGAGACAAGTTGGACACAAGTCAGCTAACGCTAGTTGGGTCGGTGAAAATGAAAGTCCAAGAACTATAGTATAATGCAATAGGTTTCAGCCAAAAAGCGTGTTCTACATCTTCTTTAAAACAACAGGTGTTGTTCATTTAGGTTGTGTTGAAAAGGGAGACACCATTACTAGCGAATATTATATAAAAATTGTTTGAAACCTCTTATATAAATAAATAAACAAAGACCTAAAACAGGCGCTCACAATTTCAAATTTCTCCATGATAATGTTTGACCCCATGTAATTCAAACCGTCACAAATTGTCTAAATCTGGGATTACAGTAATTCTCTTGGAATGCTGGAATTACAATAATTCTCCACCCACCATACTCACCAGACTTAGCTCCATCTGATTATTGGCTGTTTGACTTGATAAAAAAAAATCTTGATGATGATACTGACATTGTAAGCCAAAAAACCCGCATAATGAAGCTACTTGAAAGTATACCCAAACAAGAGTATAAAAAAACGTTTCACAAATGGCTTGAAAGGATGCAACTTTGTATAGATAATGACGGACATTATTTTGAACATTTAATAAAATAAAATTAAAAAAAACTTTTTTTTTTTTTTTTAAATAGGGGAGTTCTATGAACTTTCCTAATGACCTAAGTACATTTTTTTAAACAGATTCACTATACAAATAGTATTTATCAAATGAGCAGATTTAGCTTTCAACTTTAATATTATTTGTAACAAGTTCTTAAATTCTTTATGTGTAAAGGTCATTGCAACTTCATTACAGTCTGAAGATATCTACTTTCCGATATTTTTTATAGTTTATAAAAATGATAACATGTTTATCAGCTCTTTAAAAATTTCAACAGTGCCACTTATTTTTGTTTGATCTCTTTGCAATTTATATATAGCAACTTCAATTGGTTTTAATATTTTTAATAAATATTTTGCATTTCACTTTATCTCTATGTTACTGACTTTTCTATTGATTATAGGATTTAAGTCTATATTTTTTTCAAACATTGTGAAAATGATGTTCATATTATTCAAGTGAATCACACCCAGCTTTCAGTATGAAGTAGTAATTTTGTTTCTCCACTTTCTCTATAATTTGCTGTAGCTGGATAATTATTTTGTATATATTTTATTATCTGTGTAATATGCTTGCTTACATTTTCAATGATCATTTGCTAAAAGATTTAGTATAAGAGCAGCACACCCATGAGTTATTATTATATCTCCTTCAGAATTATTATATCTCTTTCAGAGAATTATTATATATATCCTTCAGAAAACAATACTTGTTGCATTGATTTCATATTAGCTGCATTGCCTGTCACAAAGATGTTTAATGTGCATCCAAATTTATGTATTACAGATTTGTTAAATGACAATAAAAAATGCAACAATAAATTTTTTCATTTGACATTAAAAAAAAAAAAAAAAATTTCACAAAATGAACGTTTACAAAATAACACTTCTAGATTTGTTTTTATTAAGTAGTAAATTAATAAAAACAAATCTAGAATTGTTTTGCAGTAATTTATTTTAAATAAATAAAATAAAAAAATAAAGATAATTAAATGACCTCAAAACCACGAAGAGCTAATGTGTTAAGTTGCTTTTATTTTAAACAAAAACCAGGATGAGCTAATGTGGTAAGCTGCTTTCATTTTAAACAAAAACCTGGAATAGCTAATATCTTAATCATTGACTAAAATTAAATTAATAAAAAAATTAAATAGTAAATACGCAAATTAAATGCTTATGTTTTGATTCAAATAGTTATTGTTTAGATAATATATTATATTATATATAGAAAATAACTATTTGAATATATACACAATATATTATATTATTTATAGACATATTTTATTATATTATATATAGATATATACAATATATTATTATATATAGACAATAACTGTTTGAATAGAAGACATTAGTGTTTAATAGGCGTAATTACTATGATTTTAATTTTGCAAATACTACGCTATCAGGGGCTATTCTAGACTGTTTTCAACAGTGTCAACTGTATTTGGACGCCACCCCATTCAGACCTTTTTTTTTTTTTTTTTTTTACATTTTATATAGCAAATATTGTTTTTGTTGCGAAAAAATGCAAATTTTCTGCAATATTTCTGCTAAATTTCTCCAGGACTGTTAGTACTACAGCCCAAATGTTTTTCCTAGGCTATTTGTAAATATTGATCAAAAATTATTCCTATTATGAACATTTAATAACTAAAATTAAAATTACCTAAATATAGTTACTATAGTTACTAAATGTTTAAAATAGTTTAACCCATGGTAGTCACAAAGTTTTTCCCATAAACTGTTGTTTTAAAGAGCGCGTTAATAAGCCTGACCAGAAAATGTTAAAAAACTTCAAAAAAAAGCGAGTCAGGCTATTTGTCAGTCGATGTAGCAGCACTCCCTTGCGAGTCAGGCTATAAGATAGTCGATGTAGCAACACTCCCTTGTAGCAGCAGGCTATAAGATAGTCGATGTAGCAATACTTATGCATGTTTTAAAAATGTTTTTTTAATAAAACAAAAACAAAAACACCACTAATTAAAAAAAACTTTCTAGTCATTATTATTGTGGTTTTTTTTAAAAAACAATAAAATTTAATGTACTTCCGCATTAATTTAATTGCTTTGACATTTCGACGACAATAAAATGCAGCTTAAGAGACGAGGTAAAAAAATTGTAGTCGAAAGTGACTTTTTTTTACCATAAAAGTCTCTTTCGACTAAACTATAAGGATATATATATATATATATATATATATATATATATATATATATATATATATATATATATCAAATTCTAAAAAACAAATAGGCCAAATAAATAACATACTGTAAATTTAATATAAATAAGAAAATAATTTTAAGAAACATCTTTATGATTTTAGCATCTTTATTATTTAAATAAGTGCATTCACATTTACATAAAAGTATTTACATGAAAGATATAATTCTATTTGTGAACACAACCCTGGTTTACTTTCCTTCTGAAAATTTAAATTTGTTTAAAAAAAATAGTTTGGTTTAAATTGATATTTTGCAATTGGTTTAAACCATTTGGTTAAACCCTGCCTGAAAAATGATGAACTTCAAGTAAAGGTATTGTATTTTGAAAAAATACTGGACAGACTATTTTGCAATTAATAAGAGAACCATAGTGATGGAAGAGCACTTATCTTTAATTCAGAAACCTGGAGAAGGTTATTTGGGATACTACATTCTTCTTAGTGGCACTGCTGAAGCATTAAAATATGCAACTTTTCAGTATTCCAAAGAACACAATATAATTTTTGAAAACATGTAAGTACTGGACTGTGATAAAACTAATGCAAACACTGGAAAGAAAAGTGGTGTTACTAGATTGTTTTAGTTAAAACTTTAAAGGCCTCTACAATAGTTAAGTTGATTACTAAATGAAAATGTATTTCTACTGCACCCTTTGTTTGAGGAGTTGAATGGACCAACATCTGGTCTAAGGCTCCATTGGAAAGTTCCTTAAAACTTGTGAGAACTTAAAGATTGCTGACAAAATTGTGATGCTCAACAAATCGGACAAATTTTTTTATAAAGACAAAATTTTAAAATATAATTGCTTATTGATGAATATATTGTGAATATATATATGACTGGCTACAATTATAATTAAATACATTAGTACTCTGTTAATTACCACAAAAAACTTTATATTTATATAAAGTAGATTTGTATACTTTTTTTGTCTAGAGTATCTTAAAAGAAAATAAATTTTTTTATAATTTTTTTTTTTTTTTTTTTTTTAATATTTTAAATTTATAAAAGTATACAAATAAACAATAATTATAATTTAAAAATAAAAAAATTTCAATTAGGAAAATCAAAACTTTAAATATTTTAAAGATCCTAGCAGACATTTAGTTTGACATTTCATTTCTGAATTTGTTTGAAGTACAAAAAGAAAAAATACTTTGAAAGAAGGATGCATCTCCCAAACAACAATATATCCTTCTTCTGTACCAACAGCAATAAGGTTGTCATAACAACATCCACTCACACATACAATCTACATAAAAACAAAAAAAAAGGTTAAATGATTATTTCTATATATCATTTTTTTTTTTTTTTTTTTTTGTTGCAACAATGAATGAAAAAAAAGGGAAATAATCTTTGTACAAAAACATGAAAGAACATACATTTGTAAAATATACAGACCAAAAAAACACACTTTAGATAAAAGGCAAAAAATTTAAAAACCATAAAACACTTTTTTTTTAAATAAGAGTACATACATAAGAGGTAAATGCTAAAGGGTTTTACACAATAGTACCTTTATAATACATTTTATATTTTTCATTTTACAAATATTTTTTTTTTGTTATAAATTTTAAATACTAATTTTACTTTAACAACTAACTTACAAATATTAAAATAAAACAGTATTAAAAATAACATTTTTAAATATTTAAAGTGATTTTAAAAGATTGAAATAGAAGAATTAACAACTAACCTTATCTGTTGTCCTTGACAGTTGCTTAGCACTTGATGTAGCAGCATAATCTAATAAAAATAAAATAATCTGATCATGCTTTACAACATGACAAATACATATAAATAATATATTTGATATCACATATATATATATATATGAATATATTATATGAATATATATCACATATATTACATATACAATATATATAATATATATATTCATGTATGATATATATGTATATATGCATGATATTACATATGACATATACACCATTAATTTTAACATAAATAATAAACATAAAAAAAACCATAGTTTTTTTATGTTTATTATTTATTATTTACCATACATAAAAAAACCATAGTTACCACCAAATTATTTCAATCTATCTTTTACAAACATTCATAGTTTTCAAAACTATTTTTCATCTATTAAATCTTAGTTCTCCCAAAATCCACCAGACTTGCTCTTTTTTAGAATAGTTTAAATTTTAATGTTTCTCTGTGAACATAAGTGTTGATGGCAATAATCAAATGACTTACAAAGACACATATGAATGAATCAAATGATTAGCAATTACTCTAATGGTCACATGCTTGGCCTATACATATACTCATGCATCAATTTGCCTATTTGTAACGAATCAAGTTCAAATTTTCTAACAGTTTATTTACGTGCTTTCAATGAGTAGAGTATTTTTTTGCTCAATCAACTCTCTCTTTGTTATTTATCATTCTTTGTCTTCCCAAGACTGCACTCTTTTTTAACTTAACTTCTGATCAAATGGATGGAGGTATTTCAAATATTGAGAACTTCAATATTTTCCATTATTAGTTGCTATAAAATTTAGTTACTTTTCTGTAAATTACGCTTCCCACTTTAGGGCATTCTTTTTAGAGAAATCTTATACAACAATACCAAGTAAGCTGTTAAACTATTTACAAACTTTTTTATTTAATATTTTGATTTTTATTTAATATTTTGACAAACTTTTTTATTTAATATTTTGATTTAAGTTTTCTGTTTACTTAAAAAAAGAAACAAAAAAGTTGTTAATGTCTTCGATCAGTAAAGATATAACTTTGTTGTTGATTTTCTGCTTTGGTATCATATTTATACATATTTTGAAGTTTTGTAGTCAGTTTTGCCACGTCAAAAGTCTCGTAAAGAGCAATTCTATGTGAAAATATCCAAGGCATGCAACCCTAAGACTCAAGTTTTGCTGAGTCTTAGGGTTTAGATGTTGTTCTGATTACTTTAGTTAGAGTTATTACAAAGAATTGGAGAGAAGTCTTTTCTTAAACAGAAAAAAAAAGTATTTTCTTAAACAGAAAAAAACAAGGTCAAATTTAATTAAATTTCTTACTTTGAAAAATAAGTTTTTTCTTTTCAATTTGTTTAATTGAAAGTAAAAAAAGGTGGTACCCTTAATTGCATAATACACTGCAATTGATGTTTAATACTTTTCAAAAAAAAAATTAATATTACTGATAATCATAGTTCTAACATTTATTTGCTAATACCATAACTATATAATATAATCTTAACAAAGTCATAAATTTATGATTGCATAGAACATGTAACAAATCTCCCTACTAAAAACAAACAGTTAAATTAGTAGCAGGTGAACTAAAAAGTTAGTCCCGAACCGAAGTCCTGAACAAAAGTTGTTTGATGCTAATCATTATAACAATAATGTCAATATCAAGACTCTTACTAGGTTTACTACTTTACATCTTGTCTTGGAACTCTTTTCCATCTTTATGTATTCCTGTATAATTTACAGTTTTAAAGTTTTCTGTCAACTGTTTTTTTGCTCATCTTTTCACTACTTCCTCCTAACTCTCAACTTAAACAGTGGGCAACCTTATTAAAACTAAATTTTTAAATAAATATATTTATATTAATAATAAAAATATTTTTCAATTATTACCTTGTAATGACACATTTTCTGTATAATCACCTTTTAAAAAAGGACAATCTGAACAATGACGCTTATGCTCAGACCTATAAAATAGTTTGTATATTTATAAACTTATATTACAAAATAAACTTTTACTTCATTAAAAACATTTTAACATCATGCCAACCTTAATATACAGAACTAAATGTATACATATATGTATATATATATATATATATATTTATATATATATATACAAATAGTATTGCATACTAAGGTAAGCAATCTGACATCATACTGAAATAGCCTGCTGCTGGGGGCTTCAGTACATACATCGACTGACACATAGCCTGACTCATAGAGGAGTGCTGCTACATCGACTGAGGGTTTAGGATGGGGCAGCAGTCGTTTCATTCATCATTCTTCGTTTTTTTTATTTGAAAAATGCTTATTAAAATGCAATTAATGATGCATTTTCTTTTTTCCTAAAAAAAACAAACAACTCTTAGTATAATAAAAAATGATTCAAACATTAAAAACATGTTTTAAACATTCAACTAAATTAAATTTGATATAAGATTGATTGTGAATAACAGAATAAACTTCTATTTATAAAACGTTTCTTTACAGTTTTGGCTTTTAACTTTTTTGCTTCTTGCAGTGAAACCTTTGTTAAGATTAACAAAGAGAAACGATTTAAAACAGATATCGACTATGACAAAAATGATGATCATTAATTAATTGAATTAATAAATTAATTAATTTAATTTTAAATAAACTGTTTCTTAAAGACGTATTTTAGTAGTCAGGCATTTAACTTCATTTTTCATCACCTGAGAAAAAATACCCCAAAAAAACTATTATACCGGGCTACTATTTTCATAGCAGACAACTCAAATAATTCAAACTGTTTCAGTCGCCCGAAGGACGATCGGGAAAAAACTGGAGGGTACACCACTGTGTATGTATATATATATATATATATATATATATATATATATATATACAGAGCCGGCGCGAGTAGGTGTCACGTGGGGGGGGGTGCCATTACATTTTGCCGACTTAAAAAAAAAAAAAAAAAAGTCCTTGTTTTCCAAAATTTGGAAAACGAGGACCTTTTAGGGTCGACATTTGCCGACTAACTAGTCTAAAAGGGTCCGATTTGCCGACTAAGGGTCCAATTTGCCGACTGAAAATCATTGATGGGGGGGGGGGGTAACACCCCCCACACCCCCCTATCGCACCGGCCTTGTATATATATATATATATATATATATATATATATATATATATATATATATATATATATATATAAAACGCTGCACCAAATTAACTTTAATAATAATTTAAGTTATTATTTTATCAACAATTTTATATTATTAATTTTGTAACTTTGTGTATATTAAAATAAATATTAATTTGTTTTTATTAAATTTTTTTTCTAATAGTTAATCAGTGCAAATAGAAACCAGCTACTTTTTTGCTTTAACGTTTTTAAGAATATAATTTATAACCTTATTAAACTTAAAAAAATATAATTTGATTTATTAAACCAAACTTTTTTGTTTCACTTTTTATTGGAGAACAATTTGAAAAAAACAAATTGAATGAAAACATCAATTTAAAAACCATTTGAATGAAAAACTTGATTATACTTAAACTTTTATAAGTCCTCTAGATCAAGAAACAATAAATTATAAAAAACGTAGTACCTAATTTTTTTTCTTTGATCTTACTCATTTGGTCTATAGATTATAGACTTGTATGGTCTATAGGCATGTTTTTGCGCAAATATTGAGTTATATGATGTCAATTTTTTAATTTATTAATTAGAACCATTTTATTTAATTGCTTCATTTTATTTTAAACACGTTTTATGTTATTAAGGTTATAAAATAGCAACAACACAGTGTCACAAAATTGTTTTACATTATCACAAGATATTTATTTCTTAAAACAACTTAGCAGTTTGTTTAGTTGTTATTTTATAACTTTTTACAATAACAATTAAATACTCTTTAAAAATAACACGGGTTTTATCGTCAGCATGAACGTATTAAATAGTTTTCTATAACTAATTAAAGTTGTTTACATATTGTAATGTTTGCTATTTACTCTTAGTTTTTTACTTTTACTTTTTTAAGTATCATGTTAAGTAAAAACAATTACTAAAAGTAATATTTTAATAGTGTTAAATACGTTACTTGCTCATTACACTTTAACTGCGACTTAAACTTTAAATTATAAATTAAGCTGTAATTTATAACAGTAACTTACTTATTTTAAAATACCTGCCAAACGACTAAACTATTAGATAATACTATAATATGAGAGATAATATG
This sequence comes from Hydra vulgaris, assembly GCF_022113875.1. Lineage (NCBI taxonomy): Eukaryota > Metazoa > Cnidaria > Hydrozoa > Anthoathecata > Hydridae > Hydra > Hydra vulgaris. The sequence goes on along the minus strand of NC_061160.1, from coordinate 14,594,870 downwards.
TTAAACAAATAACAATTATGTGCAAAAGATACTTTTTTGTTGTAACACAACCAAGTATGGGAATATCTAATTTTAATGAAATAAATAGTAATAAAAATAAAGTAATTTATATTTTCTTTCTATTTTTTAATATAATATTATTTAAATAATAATAGAGCAAAACAAAAATCTTTCATTATCGTCCGTGAAAGTAAAATCAATCTATGTTAAAGTAGGCCATTTATTAATTTTAAAATTCTGGGAAAAGCCTGCAAACAGTTTTATTGTACCTTTTGAGCAAAATACAAGAACAAAACTATTTAAAATGCCGAATCAAGCAAAAACTTATGATGACAACAAAAAAACTGTCTGTTTTCTCTGTTTGAAAAAAGCTAACAGGCAACTGGCTGACTATGATTAAATTCTTTTAAGAAGTTTTTAGTCAAGCTATCAACTTTGAAGATCAAAGAGTCCATTAGTATCTGTGAAAACTGTTGAGTAGGCCTTAGAAAAAGAGACCATGGTGAAGATGTTCAACTTCCTTACTGCCTGACTACCAAAACATGAAGATTCATCCAGCAACAATAGAATCACCATGTGATTGCATAATTTTTTATCTTGGAAAAGCCAAGTTTGAAAGTCCTGAGCCAATCAGAATAACAAACACAACCAGTCAGCGGAAGAAGAGCCAGTTGTTGAGAACCGCTATTCAGCATGCTTTTCACTTATTGGAAAAGGGATTTTACGTAACTGTACAAAAGGAATGCTTTGAAAAAACTTGCCTGAAGTTGTAGCAAAAGACATAAAAGCAGCTGTAGTAGCTGCTTTTGTTATAGCTAACAAGGTTCCTTCACCCCATGGCATTGTGGATCAAGGAATAGGAAGGCATCTTCCAGTTACTTCAGATAAAAAATATTTTCTTTTAGTAATATAGGTGGGAATTAATGGAGGATGGAGGGTTCCTAAAAGTGTCTCTAGGGGTTCTTTACTTAGAACCAAATGCTTGCCTCTGACTAAGAAACCTCTCTTTAAGGACTCTGGAGTGAAACATCAACTTCTGGTGGAAGTTGATGTTTCACTCAACTTCCACCAGAAAACCACTCTAAAAAATTATGACAAAGAAATGAAAATTATGTAAGATCATGGACAAATTGAGCCTTAAAAGATTACTTTTTGTGTTGTCATGTGACATGAAGCTTGGAAACATTATTTGTGAGTTGCAGTCTCACTCAAGTATTCCCCCTTGTAACTGGTGTGACATTGAGTCAAAGAATCTCTTTATCAGAGTGGTAAGCTCCAAACATTTGGCTCCACTAAAACTGATAATACAGGTTTCCAAGCAGCAGGTGCCTTTCATAATGTTTTGTATAAGTCAGTTATTAAGTTACCTGAAAGAATCTTGGATTTCATTCCACCCATGGAACTTCACTTGCTTCTTGGTGTTATTAACCACCTCTTCAAGAGTGTCTGCAGTGGAAAAATGTACCAGAGTGGCTAAAAGTGATGAACTTTAAACAAAAACCTTTTCAAAGAGGACGATTTGCAGGTAATGAGTGCAAAAAGCATTTTACGAAATGTTGACTTGCTTCATCAAATTGCAGAAAAGCATGCCTGTTTTTTAGCGTTTATATTCATTGACACATTCAGAATGTTTAATGCAGTTGTTCATACATCCATTGGAAATGTTCCTCAAGACAACTATCACATCTTAATTGAAGAATTCAAGGATTCCTACCTCAAGCTTCTAAAAACCAGTATCACTTCCGAGGCGCATGCTGTCTTTTTTTATGTAACACAGTTAATTGATCGCCACAACCACTTACTGGGCATCTATTAAAAGCAAACAATTGAATCACTTCATCATGACTTGAACCATCACTGGTAACGATTTAAAAGGCCCAGTAATTATCTGGACTACCCAAAGAATCTTTTAAACTGTTTGATTGAATAAAACAGCAAGCATTCCTTTTAACTTCCTTGTAGAGAATGCTGTATTGTAATATATGATATATAAGAAATTACCTCTCAACATCAATTTTTAAGAGCTATATTTAATAAGAGAATTTTTTCAAGTTGCTTGATCTATTAAGCTAGAATCTAAATTCTGAAAAAATATAATTAAATGTTTTTTTGTTTGTTGTTGTTTCTAAGTTGTAAGTACACTACTTACTTATAGAACAAATATGTTAGAACAAGATTCAAATGTTTTTCAATAGAAAATGTAACTCATTTGTTCAGAGCAATAAATTGAAAAATCAAATTAATTTTTTTTCTCATACAATGATGAAAGATTTCAAAACCAACTTAAATGTACTTCTACATACTTGTACTATTATATTTCCAAAGGTTTTTCCTGGGAAAAGAGGTTCGAATTAAAAGTCATTTTGTGACACAGTGGCGGTATATCAAAAAGTCATTACAATTATATTTAATATAACAATTAATACAATCACATTTATATAAATGTGATTTTATAAATGACATTTATATTTTGGGCTTCACAATTTAGTTTTGCTCAAGTTTCCTGAGCCAGCTTAGAGCAGCCCTGAAAAGTAAACAAAAAACTAGGTAATGGTTATAGTAGTACATACTATTGTTATTAAATGAACAAACAAAAATAAAAAATAAAAACAATTGAATGAAAAGATATAAAGATTTTAGGATTTTTACTTTACTAAATCAACTTTTAGTCAATTAGTAGGTCAAGTCCATTGTCTATTAAATAGACTATTCGATTAGAATTAATTAGACAAGTCCATTGTCTATTAAATAGACTATTCAATTTTTCAAAGTTGACTCATTTCGAATTTAAGCCGATTTAGTCAAAGTTGAATAACACTAATTTCTACACATTAAAATCTAAAATAACTATTTTTATATAAAATGACAATTTTTTTTTTCAATTTGAAAAAAAAAATTATTAATTTTATATAAAAAAGTTGAGGTAGCAGTACTCCGTTGCTTGACTTGCAACGGAGTGCTACTATCTCAACTGACTAATAGCTTGACTCGCAATAAAGTGCTAAAAAAAAAAATTTTCCTGCCTTAAAAATAAATAAAAATTTAAAGCTGATATTTTATGGTAAAAACTTAAAAATGACCATGGAAGAGTGTATATATATATATATATATATATATATATATATATATATATATATATATATATATATATATATATATATATATATATATATATATATGTATATATATATATATATATATATATATATATATATATATATATATATATATATATATATATATATATATATATATACAGTAGTACCAGATTAAAATACTTTTAAACAAATCAATTTTTTTTTTTATTAGGGACCAATTAAATGTTTTAAGGCCATGTGGTACCCCTGAAAATTTTTTTTTTTAAGCTAATGTATTTAGTTTAATTTTATTTTACTATATATGGCACATACAAATGACGTGAGAAGAAATTAAAAAAAAAAAAATACTGTTTTTAGCACCATTATTCTTTTTCATTTCATTATTTTTACCATTTTTTAAGTATCTTTAAAGTAAGAATAGAAGAAAAAGTTTGGGAGAATGGACAAGCTGTCCATGGAACTTCATCTGTCTATCTTTTTTTTTTTTACTGAAGTTACTGGAAAAGAAAAGATGAAGATTGTAGAGCGAGATAACAATTGACAGACAACTTAAAAGATTGTAAATTTTATAAATCAGGAAAGCAAGATGAAGGAAGCGAACTCCAAAGAACTGATGTTTGAGGAAAAAAAATGGATGAATAGAAGTTTTTGGAGCACTTAGGAACAGCCACAGAAAAAGGATGAGACTTAATTGAATGACAAGTAACACGAGAATGAATTTTTGTAAATAACACAAGAGACACTAGCTCTTTAGAGCAGTGCCCATTATAGTATTTGAAGAAAAGAGAAAGAGAAGCAACATTACAACGATGTGATAATGGTTGAAAATTGGCTGCAAGAGCAGGTCAAACTATGTTTACAATGCGTTTTTGCACCTTGTATAAAAGAGAAAGGGCATCATTAGAAGATATGCCCCATATATGGCAACAATATTCCATACAAGGCCGGATTTGAGATTTATAGATATAAAAATAGAATCCAGAGAAAGAAAGTGTCGAGCTTGATAAAGAGATGCAACTTTAGCAGATGCTAATTTTGAAACAGATTTAATATATGGTTTCCAAGAAAGATCGGAAGTAAGAGTTAATCCTAGAAGATGAAGGGTAGATGACTCATTGAGTAGATTACTGCTCATAAATATAGGAAGGTCTAAATGATTGCGATAACAATTGGCTGAAAAAATTGAGTTTTATCTGAATTAAAGTTCACCAGCCACTGTGAGCCCCAAAGTATCTGAATTAAATAGCCAATATCTGAATTAAAGTTCATACCCCACTGTGTAGCAGAAGTGAGATCCTTTTCAAGCTCAAATGCCCCCTCCAAGCAATCCGAGAGAGTTGGCTTCTTATAATGACAAGAATAAATGGTAATATTATCAGCGAACAATGTCACCTTAGATGTGAGAATATCTGGAAGATCGTTAATGTAAATTAAAAAGAGTATAGAGCCAAGGATTGAACCTTGAGGAACCCCTGAGGTTACAGAATAAGAAGAAGAGTGCTGTCCATCGAGGACAACTTTTATACTACGATTGGAAAGGAAGGACTCAATAATCTTAAAGATGTTTCCAGATATACCATAAGAAAAAAGCTTATGGAGAAGACCAGCATGCTAAACTTTATCAAACGCTTTAGAAATGTCAAGAGCGATGGCCTTAACCTCTCCACCTTTATCTAATGCATGATAAAACCTATCGGTTATTACTGCTAGCAAACTATCCGTAGAATAAGAAGATGGAAATCCATATTGATGATCAAAAAATTATTAGATTCAAGATGAGAGATAAGGTGTTTGTTAATTAAAGATTCAAAAACCTTGCTTATGATAGGAAGACTAATGGGACAGTAGTTAGACGAATCAGATTGCTCTCCAGAATTTTTAAAGGAGACTGCTATAGAAAAAAGAGAATGGGTGAATTCTTACGAATGTAAATGGCCAGGCCAAGCATGTGACTATTGAAGTCTTTACAAATTAAAGGAAGATAACCATCAATACTAAGATCACAAGATGAGACAGCTGAACTTAAATTAGTCTCACAAAGAGCAAATAGGTCTGGTGAACTTTGCAAGAGATAAGACTCAACAGAAGAAAAGTTACTTTGAAGACCACGAATATTAGTGAATGGTAGGTTTAGTGAACTTGGTGATAATTTTGTTACTTTATTCATTTTTAAATTTGTTAAAGAACTTGACTTGAAACATAGATAGTACTCAGTGCACTGTTTAATAGCCCAAGAAATTGCCTTATTACTATTAATAAACCCTAAGCCGTAACAAAGGGCTCTAATGTGGCCTTGGCAATGCACACCAAAAGTACAAACAGGGACACTATCCATGCGCAACATGGCACTTTTAGTACTTTGATATTTTTCAGCTGTTGATGGAATCAGCCTCTCTGAGAGCTACCACAGAGTTCAGGAAACCTGACTACCAGCTAGCCTCAGAACCATAAAACTGAGTTTTAGAGCTGTACCCTCATTAGGAGATAATAGAATGAGTTGCCTAGTCATAAAAACAGAGACACAAGCAAAACCCATGCATAGAGTCAAGAAGATTTAGCACTTAACATCCTAAACTGGAAACCATGTATTAATAATACATCTGTGCCAGCCGATTAGATGAAGAAGGGGTGCGAGGCTGGTCAACAGATAGAATCTGTTTACCCCTTAAATACAGATAGAATCTGTTTACCCCTTAATCTTTGAAAAAACTTTCATTCAAGCCAGCTTCTTAATTGATAGGAATGATGAGCATATTCCATGCCTTGTTGAAAGTACATACCACGTTTAATTGAGGCCCTAAGTAATCTTCAAGCCTTTGTAAAAATGGACTTGTGACAGAGACCATCAGAAAGTATGGAGCAATTAAAATGTGATTCAGCACCACATCAATCCAAAGAATCCAAGAATTTAATGAGGCCCAATAGCAACAATTATGACAGTTATCAATACAATTCAGCATGAATTGTCTGACAAAATAAATTTACTTAGCAAGTTTTGCCTAACACAGCTGTTACTTTATATTATTCTAGGAGTTGTATTCACTTATCACATTAATCCTGGAGTTGTATTCACTTTTTCTTGCTATACCTAGCTGTTCTATAATATTCTAACATAATAGTTTTTCTATTACATGAACAATTAATTCTTATTATTTTAACTGTTAATTTGGAAACAGTTTATTTGAACATAGCTATAAAAGTGAAGTTATAAAAGTAAGTGCTAAACTGGAAAAAGTAAAAACAATAAATTATTATATGCTGTTATACATACCATGGCTGATCTGAAGATTCCCAGTAAACCAAACTAACATTGCAAGTGAAACACATAGCACGATCTTCTGTAGCTTTAGAATCGATTTGCTAAATAAACGTAATTCATTAAAAAAAACTTTTAAAATTTTTAACAATTTGATTATTATCGTTACCATCATGATTAAACTTTTTCTTTTTTTTCTTTTTGAAAAGTATAAAAAAATTATTAACATATTAACAATATTATTAAAAAAAATATTAACATGCATTATTAAAGTTATTCTATTAATATAAAGATTTGTTAAATAATGATGTTAAATTATTTATTCATTGTATGTAACATTTTACTGTTTAACATATATTTGAATAATGAATTTAAAAAATATTTTTGAATAAAATTTAACCGGATGGTAAAATCCTGCTTCTGCCATTGGTCCAGGTAATGCCCATCTGAAAATTCAAAACCAAGAGTCAGAAAAAGGAGTTTAATATAATATTAGAACCAAAATAAAATGCTAAATAAAATTAAATTTAATAAAATTAAAAAAATAAATATATATTTAGCAAACTTACTTGTAATTCATGTGAGGCCATGATGTAAATGTTTTTAATCTGTCAATTTCATTAAACATCAAAAGCTTTTCGCTGCATACATTTTTGCAATTGTGTTTTTGCATTGAAGTCAAGCGCTGAAGGACATCACCAAGTACAGGCAATGCAGGGCCTCGTTTTTCTTGCTTTAGTAATAGTAACGCAGTATCGCAAACTTCAGTTATTAAAGAATGCTGGATTGTAAAACAAACCGTGAGCCACTTTTAAAAAAATATAAAAAATTTTATAAATACCATGTGTATTGTGTTGCTATAAAATAATTATTATATATTATATATATATATATATATATATATATATATATATATATATATATATATATATATATATATATATATAAATATATATATATATATATATATCTACTATAGCATATTTATATGCGCAATTGCTCACTTTTTTTGCTAGCCTAAATTAAGTGAGCGTTTTTAGAAAATGATGAGAAAATATTTTTTTTAATATTAAATAATTAAATACATTATTGCATTTTTAAAAATGTTTGATATTAATAAATTTCTTTCTTTTCTCAACACTTGCATAAATGAATTGAGATTATTAAATTTTTGAATTTTTAAAATGATTTTTTCTTAAATTTCTAATTGTGGCTTTGCAACTACAAATGATTTTTTATTTTAAAAAAATTAGCGAGTAACAAATTAAAAAATTAGGTTAATTTATTCACTTTATTTATTAAAAGTTTATTAGTTTATTATTTTATTATCAAAAGTATATTGCTGTATATATTGTTTATTAAAAAATAATCACTGCGATTTAACTTGCATTATATAAAAAAAAAGTTAAACTTAAGTTTTGTGCAACTTTTTGATGCAGCTGTTTATTTTAAACTTAATTTTGAGTAAAAAAAAAATGTTTAGGAAGGAAAATTGAAAAAACAATTGCGATAAAAATGAGCTTATTTTTTTTAAGAACAAATAAAATTTCAATATTGAATAATATTTAGAACATTTTTAAATAAATTTGACAGTCAAGTTAAACTCAAGCATTAACTTAAATTTTAATAAACATAATTACATTTTTTAAATTAAAATTAAATTATATATTTTTAAAATCTAAATTAAATTATATATTTTTTCATCAGAATAAAATTATACATTTTTATTAAATTTCAATATATATATATATATATATATATATATATATATATATATATATATATATATATATATATATATATATATATATATATATATATATATATAATAGTATGCGCAAAAATTATGCCTTAAAAACTGAAAAAAGTTGGCTTTTCTAAACTTTTGCATGGTACTAAATGTTTGTTTTTTAAAATTTAAGGCAAACCTCAATATTTGAACAAAAAGACGTGACAAAACTTAACATAACTTAAATAAGAATTTAACTTTTTGTATAAAAAATGATCACCTGAATTTTTATAGTTATACTTAAACAACAAAAAAAAAACTGGTTTTAAATAATTTTTGAGTTATTCTATCTCAACAAGATTATATGATGCAATATTAGAAAAATATTTTAAAACTTCAGTTCAATATCTTTAGGGAGACAGTGCTAACTTTTTTTTTATTTGTATACTTAGGGCAACCATTTATGCTAAAAATCAATATTAAAAGTTAATTTAAAGTTAAGCAACTTGTTAAAATATCACTTTTAAAAAAATACAATAAATTGCATTCGCTTTGCAGGCATCGCATAAAGAATGCTTAATAAAATTGAATAAACATTTAAAATATATTAAAAAACTTATTACTGTAGAAGTTTTATAAATAGACAACCATCAAAAAAAAAACTTATACTTTATCTTATAACGTATTTGTAGCCTTTTGAGTGTAATGCTTTTTTATTTTAAAAGGAGAATTAAAAAATAGCAATTAAGTAATAAAGAAAAAAGCAGAGGTAAACAAGACACAGAAAGCAGAGGGTAACAAGATACAGAAAACAGAGGTAAACAAGATACAAAAAGAAGAGGTAAACAAGACACAAAAAGAAGAGGTAAACAAGACACAAAAAGAAGAAGTAAACAAGACACAAAAAGAAGAGGTAAACAAGACACAGAAAGAAGAGATAAACAAGATACAGAAAGCAGAGGTAAACAAGATACAGAAAGCAAAGATAAACAAGATACAGAAAATAGAGTTAAACAAGACATAGAAAGAAGAGGTAAACAAAATACAGAAAGAAGAGGTGTATGCACAAAAAACACAATTTTTTATTTCTAATTTATAAAACTCATAATAATTTCATAATCATTGTTAGCAAGGTTGTAGTCACAAGTACTTCTAATTTAATGAATGGACGATAATTTGAAATATTATTTTTTCAAACAGAATTTAACACATTAATATCTTGGTTTCTTTCATAAATATGTAAACAGCTCATGTGGTGTTACAATCTAATGTGTAATTGTTTGTTTGTGTTGCTTTTTTTTTTATAATATCTCTAATTCCATTCCAAGGACTTTTGTTATATTTCTAAGAGATGATGCTCAACATTTATTTTGTAAACTTTCAGCTGATACAACATTTTTATTAGACATTTGTAATTTTTTGTGACGCATCACTGTCACTGAAATATTTTACTTTATCAATTGTAGATAGTTAGATTTGAACATAGGGAATAACTTTATGAGATAACAATAAAAAGCTGTTTGGTTATTGTGATGACGGTCAGAAATCATACAAATAGCATCCAACCTAGAGTTGATCTTATTCATTTTGTAATAAACAGCAAATGGATATAAGGAACTTACTCCCGTTTGCTATTAAACTATTTATTTGTAATAATATTTATCTAGTTTATTCATAATAAACAACGCTTTAACATATATTTTTATCAAATCTTTGTAATATATCAAACCACCTTTATGTAGAGCAACGCATATCAACTTAACGCTTTGAACATAAAAACATACACAAACCAAGTGGCTTCCACTATTGTCAACTCTAATGTATCACTTTGGCCTTAGTTCTCAGAACTTGCTGAATCCAACTTTGTGTTCAGGGTATAACTTTCTAAATTCCAGATGAAGTTTCTTTAAACAAACTAGTATTAGGCGTTTTTGCTTATGAATTTTTACATATCTAGAAATATAGGTTTTTTTATGGTGTAAACATATCACCTCATTTGGTTCAAAAGTGTATCCAACCTTTAAATGAAAACTTTAATATCTGCGTTCACAACAATTTTTATTCTTCCTGCTATTCTACAATAAAATATTTTACCACAACCTTCAAAACTTTCCCCACACACATCATTTTTCAGTCATATTTTTACTTATAAAGATTAAAAAGTTGTGTTAATTTATACAAAAACTTTTTTTTAATATTTTACTATTTCCAGTGTTAAATGTATTTAAAACTCTATCCAAATTTGTTTCAGAATGCATTTAATTTGACTTGATTTCTTTGTAACTTTTTCTACATGCACAAAACTTTCTAAGTTTTTGGCATTTACAATATCATAATACAATACTACACTACTAGACAAAAATCCAGAAAAGGCAATGTGTAGATTTAGGTTACAAACGTAATAATGTGTAGATTTAGGTTACAATACATACTGTTAATACAATTGAAATGATTTACACTTAAATTATAAATATAAATAAACTAAATGTAAATCATATAATTATAACTATATATGCATAAAATAAAACAATTATTTGAAAATCATATCAAATAATTTGAATTTAGACACTAATTATATCATTTAAGGGAAAACTGGTTATTTTCATATATTTCAACAGTTTACCCTATTTTTTATGCTTACGAAGTAAATGTAACTTGTCATATATTTTTATAAACTCTAAAACAGCTTTAAGTGTTTAACTAATTTTTATTGCATAATTTTAATTTTTACTAAGTGGCTACCTTAAGTACACAAATTTAAAAAAAATTGTACAAAGTAAAAAAAAAAATTGAACTGCCTGTTTGCTATTGAACTAAAGCACATTAAAATTTTGAAAATTGTTTAAATAAGTGATATAGCGTAATTTAACCACTTTAAGGTAGAACAACTCAAAAAATATTTTAATTTTTTTTTTATCTATTTAAGTATTACTATAAAAAATTTCAGGTGATTATCTTTTTCTATTTATGTCTTATTTTTTCCAATTTTAGTTAAGCGTAACTTTATTGAATTGCTCAATCAAGCTGAATATTTCAGGATTGTGTTTTTTTCATAAAATCTAAGGTCAAATTTTGAAGCAAATCTGAGGTAGTATTCTGTGCTGTTTTTAAAAAACTAGGTGGTTTCATATGGAATCGCCCTATATACATATACAAACATATATATAAATACATACATACATACATACATACATACATACATACATACATACATACATACATACATACATACATACATACATACATACATACATACATACATACATACATACATATTTTCAGGTATAACACCTGATAATATATAAATATATAATAATATAACTATCATAATACCTTTAGACTGAGACCAGAAGCATCTTTCATAAGTAGGACTGATTTTTCATATTCATCCCTTAAGGTATTAATAACTTCTTCAAACTGCTTTTTATGTGCTTCACTACTCATTCCAGGAGCAGATGAAAATCGATCGGTAGTTTTTATACATTTTTCAAGAGCTACAAGTAATAAGCCAGCCTAAGGTTATGAAAAATAAAATCGTGAAATTATTTTTGTTCATAAAAATAAACCCTGATTAAAAATTTGCGAGTTACATGGTTACATGGTAATACATGGTTAACATATAAAATACTACAAAATACATAAATTGTATCCTCAATAAATTTAAAATCACTTAATTACCTTGGCAATACCAAGCTCTATTGTAACTACTCCACTACTAGGTATTTGGGATAATTGCAGAATGGTGTGCAAGTAAACTTGCTCATTATTTGTTGCACGGCAACCAATAATATGATTAGAAGTAACAACAATCTTTTCTTCTTTTTCAAAATAAGCACAAAGCTGTGGACTTGCTGATCTTGCTACAATATTAAATTGAAACAAAATTTACATGATATAAAAAATTAATATATTGTAAGAATGTATGCCAACAAAAAACATCTCTTTTATTCGCTTATTGTAAAGAATGACAATAATAAAAAATAAAATACTTTGGAAAAACAAAACAATTTTAAAAAACAGTTAATAAATTTTTTCTTAAATTAATGAGTTATTAAATATTGAAATGTAAAATACTTCAAACATAAATAAAAAAAATTTGAAATATAAATTTAAATTTAAGTTTTTCTTTTTTTTTAAATTTTATTAAATGGGAGAAAATAAAGAATTATAGAGCAAGATAACAGTTGACAGATTGACACAAAGCAATTGATAGAAAGTGATTGACAGAAAGAATGAAATTTCAAATAAAAAAATAAATAAGTATTTAAGTATTTGTAAGGCACCTGTTTGTAGCATGCTGAATAACTACATTAGGAAATCAGTTCAAAAAAAAAAATTTTTTTAAGCGTGGGAAAAAAAATTGATATGTATTTCTACAGTTAACAAAGTTTATAACATTTTAATTTTGAATTTCAGCCTTCCCAGGAAGCACGTGCAGCCGCATGCCTTGTTCAACCACGTTTAAAATAATTTTCTTAGACATACCGACCACGGCAGTTCGCAACTTTTAACTTATAAAGCATTTTAATAATTTGTGGCAAAAAACAAAATTTATTTACTGAGGAAGAAAAAACAACAACCGCTCTAAAATCATTTATTTTAGAGTGGTTGTTGTTTTTAGTTACCGAATTTTATAGAAATTGATGAAAAAAACATTGATGATGAAAATTATCTTTTATAACAATTTAACAACAATTTTGATATACAATTTATTCAGGATTTTTATCAGTCCGTTTAATTAAGAAACTAATTTGCTATGTACGCTTGAACTATAAGAAACTTTGGCAATTTTTTTTCTTACCTTTATTAGTTTTGATGTCTTTTCATTTTTAAAAATGTTTTTGCTATATTTAAGGTTTTTTCTTAATACTTATATAATAGGAAAATGAGAAAATAAATTGTTATTTATTTGTAAAATATATTATTTGATTATTCAATTTTGTAATGACGGAACAAATTAAATAAAATAATAACATGGTTTTATTTATAAATGTATTTACCGCATTTGATGCATGTCTGAAATTGTTTCTTTTATATTGCCCAATTTCCAATGCTAATATGCATTACTAGAGATAATGAACATAACGATTGCTTTGTTTGAAAAAATATTTAAAAACAATAAAAAAAAAGGTTTTAAATAGGCTCGTTAAAAATATTTTATAATTAAATATTAGTATTAATGACTTTTTATTTTTTAACATGAAAAACTTAAATAAAAAATTTTTTTTACAAATAAATAGGAATTAATTTTCTTGTTTTTCTGTGCATTGATAAAAACAGTATAGATTAGCAAAAACATTTAAAAAACAAATTTAAAAATTGTCCATTTTTAGCACAAATTATAAAATATACTGACTGAAAAAAGTTGTGAAAAAATTGTATATCAAAAAATGTTTTTATTTTCATTGTATTCTCATCTGGTTTTTTCCTTGACTTGTATCAATTTTGGTAGTGGAAAATTGTATCAATTTTGGTACTTGTATCAATTTTGGGCTTTTTTTAGACTTGTATCAATTTTAGACTTGTATCAATTTTGGACTTGTATCAATTGGACTTGTATCAATTTTGGTAGTGAAAAATGCCCTTAAAAAAAAAAATAGTAAAGTATTTAGGTATGTTATTTTTTTCACAAAATTTTATTTTTTTTAATTTTCAAATTTTTTTACTTTATTTTATTTAGATTTTCTATTTTGTAAAGTACCATTATTTTTCTTTGAGTATTACTGTTTTCTTCTTTGTAGTTTCTTTTAAGCTTTATTTTGCTGCAAATTCTTAAAACTTGGTCAAGTTGTCTAAAGAAGTTTTATTAAGCGCGTATGAACAAGACGTGCAACAACACGCGCTTACCGGAAAGGCTTGGTATATTATTTTCCATTAATCATAATAAAAATTCAGTAAATATTATGGTAATTACATAAAAAAATTATCTAAGTATTTTCATATAACTTAAACAAGAAACATCTAGTTTTGAAAGAATATTTATATACTTATATATTACAAATCAGTAAATACCTTTCTTGCAAAGTCACACATGTAACAAAAAAACAGTGATCATGGGCAATATTTGTAAAAAAGCTAAAAAGATACAACCTCAAAATGATGCGACAGTGATTCAAGCTTGGTAGATAGCAGGTCCAATACTCTATCTGCAAAGATAGCTTTTTAATACTTTTAATAACGTTCTTTTTCCTCTAGACTTTGTCTAGAAGATAAAGAGAATCATTAAAAGAACCAAAATATGACAAAAATATTTTATACAAGGATGAAAAAAAGATTTGTAGAGGAAAAGAATGGAATCAGAAGTAAGGAAATGGCAAGCACAATAAAGAGAGGGAACCTTAGCAGATGCTAACTTTGCAATCAACTTTATATACGGTTTCCATGAGATGTCAGTCATAAATAATAATCAAAGAAAACTTAAAGTAGCAAACGCAATAAGAGAGTTGAAATCAATAAAGAAATGTCAACAATATTGTGATAATTGTTTGCAGTAAATAACTTTTCAGAGCTTGCAGTAAATAAAAATTCAGGGCTGTTGCATAGAAGAGATCAAATCCAAGATTAACTGTTCTAAGTTGTCAAAAAGTGATTACATTTTGTCAAGAGAGCAGTATATAGTTGAGCCATCAGCTTAACTATAAGATTCATAAGACATCAACTCACTGTAAGATTGTTAGGAGGATTATTAATGCATCTAAGAAACAATACAGGACCAAAGAAAAAACTTTGCTGCAACTGTATAATGAACAATAGGACTCTAAGATTTTATTAGAAAATTGTAAATTAAATACACAAAAACCTTGCTAATAATAGGAAAAAGACTGATTGAATGATGGCTAGAGGGATCAAGATTTTATCCAGAGTTTTTTAAAATTGGAACCACACATACCATTTTCCAGCTGGCAGGAAAATAAGGTTCCGTCAAAAACTTATTAAATAGTTTAGAGGGAAACAGAGAGAGTTCTGGAGAAAAGTTTTTTTGAGAAAACGATAGGTATGTAGGGAGATATAGCTTTAGCAATGGTAATAATTTAGATGTCTAAAAATAGGGTTAACCTGTTTCTCTGGAATGTTAGAAAGAGAGCAGCCATTAGATTCAAGAGTCGAATTAGAGGAAAAGTTTGTTAATGACACTACTAAAGATTTACTGAAAGAAACGAAAGATCCAAGGACCATCACAACGAAAATCACAAAAAGAATCCCAGTCAGCTTTAGGGTAGTAGTAAATACTTTGATGAAAGGGTGAATCTGAAGAATTAGGAGATAAAAGATTTAAAGAGATCATTACATGGTCCAAGCCATCTAAAGCAGAATAAGGAGAAACTAAACACTAACTAAGGTCAGAGATGTGACACAAATTAAGGAATGAACATAAGGTTAAGGTTTGTTTTGAAAATAAAATTTTTAAAACAACCCTAATCACAAAGTTAACTATCTGAAGAAAAGATTGAGAAATATAAGAGATAAACGCATTACTAAAGAAAAAGAAAGTATCCAGTCTTAAAGTATCAGTTCTTAAAGTCTTGCAGTATAATTTTTTTACAGATTTAATAATAAAGTTTTATTTTTCTTTTAAATATATAAAAAGTTATTTTCTTATTACAGGCACAGCAGGTATAGTTGAGTCAAAATTCTATGGCAAGTATACCATCATCTATTTCATTAACTATTAGAACTAGTAAAACTTCAGTTTCAATAGTATATTAGTGGTAAGCAGTGTTTTTTTTAGGGTCAGTAGTGTTAGAGCTAAGCCATTCAGTATTATAAGCATTAAAGTCTCCAATAATAACAAAATTAGCTGATGGATAAAGAGAAAGGGCATAATCAATTTGATCAGGAAATGTCAAATGTCAAAAGGAGAGCAGTCTAAAAAAGAAGGAGAACAAAAAAGAACAAAAAGAAGGTGATTCAGTGAAAAGGTGCTAAATGGAAGCATATAAAAGAATCTTTAGGGGTTTAAATCTAATTTTAGGACAGATAGGTGAATTGATGCATAATTATATGCCCAGGCCAAGCATGTAACTTATAGAATTTTTGAAAATTAAAGTTGTCTTGATAAATAATCCAGAGTCATGTGCAGAATACACACCAAAAGAACTAACATAGTCACTATCCATGTACATCATGGCAATGTTAATAATCAGATATTTGGCACCTCATAATGCAATTAGTTTCAGAGAGTTTGAGAAAACTTATTACCAACTGACCACCGAACCATTAACCTGAGTTTTAGAGCTGTACTTTTATTAGAAGACAACAGAAATACTTGCATAGCCATTATTTAGGAGGGACAAGCAAAACCCAAGACTAGAGTCAAGAAGATCTAAAATTCATTATGTTAGGCAGGAAACAATATAACACAAGTTTATATCTATGCTAGCTTATTAGATGAAGGTGCGTAATGCTGGTCAAGAGAACTATTCTGCTTGCCACTGAGTAGAGAAACAAGTTAAGTGTGGTACTACCAGGGATATAGTGGGGATCGAACTTGAAACTTCTTTTTTTATAAAGCAAGCACTCACTACATCACTACCTCTTTAATATATATTTTGAATAATTACAATTAATAATATAAAATTATTTAAAAAATTTTAAACTATTAATCAAACCTTAAATTAATAACAAATTTAATTTATTGCAATGTTGTAAATATAAAAAAAAGATAAAAACCAGGTTGTGCACTTTAAATTTGGAAAAAAATTATTTTAACATCTTTTTGTGTTAAACAATCCGCTATCTATGGATTTTTTTAATGTTTTGAAACCAATTGTGACAGCTATTCTCTATATTAGCAAGGTGCTTTACGGTTAGGGTTAGGTTTATGCTATTTTTTATAACAATTGACTTAAGAACATTTGATTTTCAAATAAAAAACATTTAAAAATAATTAACAATGATTGGTGCCTTGTGCAGAACAATGATATCAATGACAATGTGGTTGGATACCTCAGTTGGTTGTGGTTGAAGAGCTCAGTTGGTTAGAGCATCAAACGAAAAGTTAAAACCCGGACTGTTGTACAATACGGATTCAAATGCTTCCGCCACCAACTCAGCGCTTGATTAGTACTTCTATACGCAAAAATGTTGGTCAATGACAGACACTACTTTGGATTAGTCTTAATGATTATTTGTGGCTGTTCCTATCATAAACCAACAATATCTTCGCATTAGCATATATATAGCCTTGTATAGAAATAACATTGTATAGAATAACATGAAAATTAAAATAAATAAAAAATATATATATCATATATCGAGGTAAATTAAGGGTTAAAAAGTTGAAACTTGAAAAAATATATCAAATAGAAGTGCTACTCAGTTCGAATTTTATATCAGTATATGTATTATGTTTACAAAATGTGAATTTAAAAAAATGTTATTAAATTTAATAAACTACTAAAAGTTTGTACAGTGTTCCACACATACTAAAATTTGTCAAACACAAAACACTAAAAATTATCATTTGTTGTTTCGAAGTTGGTTAAAATTATGATAAATGAAAATATCAACGTGCAACATAACTAACAATATCAATATCAACATGCAACAACATAAAAAAGAATCATTATAGTAATCACAACTATTTAGCAAAAAATTTTAAAGTTTAAAATTCAAAATTATACTTTTGTAAGAATAAACAGGAGAATCGCCAAAACTCAGTATTAGATCTCCTATTTAAACATATTTTTTTTACTAATGTTGATTCATTTTTATCAGAATATTACAAACTAAAAAATACTTTGAAGGTTCCCAGTCTTATTATTTACAAACTTTAATTTTTAAAAAACAATATATTTTTACTTAATTATTTTTGACAACTATGTTAACTTTTTTGCTTAAAATTTACAATACATTTATTATCCATAGTTTTAAAACTTTGCAAAGGAACAGCTATAAATAAGCTTATGACTAACTTAAAATCCTCTGCTATATTAGCCTCTGCTATAGAACATATTATATTATAAGCTATATTAGCTATATATTACCCTCTGCTATAGAACAAGTGAATTTAATTGTGTCATATTTTAATCAAAAACACTTTTAATTAACTACAAAAATTAATATATTAGAGAAGGCAGTAAAGATGTACTATTTTAGACTATAATGTAGTAGGATTATAACTATTCCTAAATATTTATAAAAATATCAGTTTCAGAAGTAACTCAGCCCCTGACAATTGACTTACTTTTACTTTTCTGAAAAACGCAAAAATCAAAAAAAGCAAATACCACCTCCATTACAACTGATGTTTTGATAAGATTTTTTTTTAATTCTAAAAACCTATAACAATTCTAATCTAAGCAACTGAAAGTTCGTTAAATGTTCATGATCAAATAGCACATTTGATTGTATATTATTAATAATTGGTTAAATTAATATTATTTATGCTGTGTCATAATAATAATAATAATGTGTAAACCTTTTTATGTTGTTTAAGATCTTTAATTTAAAAACAAAATACAATTTTCATCCAACAGTTAAAATGTTTACGACAAAAGTCTAATTGATCACTGTATAGTTTGACAATTCAGCTAAAACATAATTACTGTTTTCTTATTTATTTTTTTATTTTTTTGGACACTTTATACTTTAAATTAAACATTAATTATTTTTCTTTTTAATTGAAAATACTACCACATTTAGATCTTTTTTCTAACGAGAATGATCGACTAAGCTATGTCCAACATTTAACGATAACAAAGGGAAAAGAATTACGGACAAACCTTTATCATCGGTATTAAATGGAATACATGATTTCTTTCCAGAATGGATATCAATTATTTCAAATCCAATCTCTTCTGAAGTTGCTATAATACAATTTAAAGGCTGAGAATACTGAAAAGTTGATGGTAACTTTGAAAAGCTTATGTTGGTATCGGAAAATGCCATTTTCCTTCATCGCAAACGGATATTCGGACTGATTAGAAAAGTTCAATTCGCCCCTACAAAAAAAACAGGTTCGCAAAAAATTTAAAGTGAGGGCCCTTACCTCAAATTTGAATCTCGTGTTTTCCTATTGAAACATTTCTTAAATTTTTCATAATTGCCAAATATCATTCCCAATATATAGTATAAAAAATATTTTACTCTATAGTATATGGTATAATATTTTTCCAAAACATAAAACTGATTTTAAAAAGGGTTGATTACATTTTTTGTAAAGTTAGCCTTTGACAGTAAAGTTTAACTTTAAAGTTTAAAGAGTAAAACGTTTATTTATATCTTAAAAACGTTTCAAAAAGCGAATTTTTTTTTTTTTTTTTTTTTTTTTTTTTTTTGAAATAAACAAAAGATCCGAAATAATCCATATCGACTATTAGAGTTGCCAACCTGACAACAGTGAAAACAAGTTTGAAACATTAATGAGACTTTGTTTGGACAAATTTGTCTATACGATGATTCGCAAAGTTTGAATATAATATACTTTGTTCTACAATAACTTAAAAAGCCTACTATAACTTAAAAATCGTCTTCATGGGGAGGGGGGGATATCACCCCACAACAAACACATCGTACTCAGGTGGTTTAAGGCCAGTCTCCATAAATTTTAGATTTCTTTCGTTTATGTGCGGGTGACGTGTTTTTTTATTGTTCATATCTCGCGAGAGAATTTCAAAACGCTGATTTAAAATAACGACTTTTTGACTAAAATTAGACCATAGTTTCCTGTGCTATCTTAAATTCCCAACATTATGAATTAGTGTTATGGTCAGTATTTAATATCAGGGCCGACGACACGGGTTTTGAAGTGGTGGGGCACAATCATCAATATGTGAAAAAAGTCATCTATATTAAGATTTTTCTTAAAAAAACAAAAAGGTCCTCATGAAAAAAAGTAGGGGGCAGGCCCCCTGGTCCCCCCGGTGTCGTCGGCCCTGAATATGATGAATTCATAACATAATTCATTTTTTAATTTATTACTTTATTGATAAAAATTCAGTCATCGATATTATTCTATTTGGTTATACTAATCAGTGTCATATTAATGTTTTATATATAAAATACAATATCGTACAAAAAAGTACACAATATCGGTTACAAAATACTATCGGTAAATGGCCCGATCTTGTTTGTTGTGTTCATAAATGACCTGCTGGACAGAATACAAAATATAACCAGGCTCTATGCAGATGACACGAAAATAATGATTGATGTGAACTCAATAGAGAAAATAAACAGTCTTCAACGAGATATAAGCAGTGCTTGGGACTGGTTTAAAGAATGGTTAGTGAGATTCAATAAAATAAAATGCGAAACAATACACTATGGCAGTAAAAATCAAAAACACGAATATTCTATGGATACTTTTGTCCTAGAACAAACCAAAAATATAATACGTGAATAATACGCCTAAATCTTCAAAAAGATTTAGGCGTATTATTCTCGGCAAACATGAAATGGAGACAGCTAATTATATTTTGGAGCTCGAAGGTATGGGAATGATTAAAAACACATTTGTGGAACTAAATGTTCAGACTCTTAAAGCCTTATACGTGACGTTTGTTCGCCCATTAACTGAATTCGCGGTTCCAGTGTGGTGCCCTCAGCTTAAAGGAGAAATAGAAATGCTCGAAAAAGTTCAACACAGACGGCTACGAGAAAGACAACACAAACGGCTACGAGACTCAATTCGACTCTGGAAAAAATGAAATACGTGAAAAGACTGAAGATTCTTGGCCTCACCCCATTATATGAACGCAGAATTTGTGGAGATTTGATCCAGACTTATATGTTATTAAAGAAGATTGAAAATGTGGACTTTATAAACGGTTTCAAGCCAAATGATTTTCAATTATCGAAAGGAAACGGTGTCAGGTTTGAACACGAAAAAACAAAGTGCAACTTAAGACACTCATTCTTTACTAACAGAATAACAAAAGCATGGAATAAACTACCAAGAAAAGTGGTTAATGCAAAATCAGTGAACAGTTTTAAAGCACAATTAGACAATTGGCTCATTTTAAATTAAGTTAATACTGTCACGGCTGTCTAAGTGTGATATTAATACACACACTCGTCGTCTTCGGGCGGCTACAGCATCTACTACTACTACTACTACTACTACTACTACTACTACTACTACTACTACTACTACTACTACTACTACTGCTACTAATATTGTATTTTTTTTACAGGTGAAATATTGGGATAAATAAAAAATGAGTCACTACCCCAAGTGTCTGTATATAATCTGGAACTGTTATGGTATTCATTAGATTTTGTTGATTCAATTTTTTATTAAACACCGGTTTTGTATCTTATTTGCTTTTTGGGGTTTTTTTTTCCTTATTTTCCAATTTTTTATAAACAATATCAATAGGCTGAATCATTATTATTAATAAATGAATAAGATAGTTTCAATAACAATGAATTAATTAAAATAACTGAAGACCACAGGTATATATATATATATATATATATATATATATATATATATATATATATATATATATATATATATATATATATATATATATATATATATATATATCAGAAAAAACTTCACGGATCTTTAGTTTCTGAGGTAAGCTGCGATACGGCTGCCCATTTAAACCACAACCGGCAAAAAAAAAATTAAATGCCCTAACAAAAAAATAAGTCCGTTAAAATTTAATCACTAAGCGTCGTCACTAATCACTATTAATTATAAAAACTGGCTACCTCTATAGTAACATGATTTAATTCATTAGTCTTTGTGGACTGAAATAAATAAAAAAAATTATTATGAAAAAACATTTTTTGACTTTATTTATTAGTTTTTAACAAATTAATTTATTATTAATTTAATAATATATAATTCAGTAGTTTAATTTTTATCATAAACAATTCAAAAAATTATCAAAAGCTTGTGCTTTTTTAACTTTAAAAAAACCCTCTTAAAAAAGAAATATTGAAAAAAATTTATATGATATTACTTTAATCAGGAACCTAAATTGGTAAAAAAATATTTAAAAAGTTAAAATTGGAAAAAACTTTAAGAAATAAGTAAAATCGTCTTTTCGCATAGTGCAGCGAATGGCTGCCGATGAACCATCACCGGTGACTACTAGCACAGGTCATCGCGTTGGTTTGACAAGGTTCTAACTAAAACTTTTGCCAAAATTTTATTAGACTATTAAGTCATGACAAACAAAATAAACTAAAATTTACTGCGATATATTTAATATAATATATAATATATAATATATACTATACTGTTTATTTTATATTAGTATACATATAATATATACTAATATAAAATATACTGCGCTAGAGCGTATATATATCGCTTGTTTTACGCTATAGCGTAAAACAAGCAAACTGCTAATGTGCCAAAGTCTATCTGCAACTTTAGTAAACTAAAATTTGGTTTGACAAGGTTTTAACTCACCCTAACTGCATATTCTCTTGCCGGTTTTTACTAATTAATTATTATGGTAGAGAGTTTTATGCCCATCAAAAATCATATAAAAAAATAGGTCCGAAAATCAACATAAAGTGTTCTGATTTGACACCGATCTACAATTAAATACCACTAAAGCGATTATTTGACATTTAAATTAAGAATCTTTTCTGTAACGTTTTATAGCTTTACTCAAGGTGGTTCATACCCTTAAAAAAAATTTCAAAGAAAACTAGTTTTCTAAGTGCTTTTTTTAGTTAATCTATATGAATTAATTAACAATTTCCATCAAAATAAAAAATAAAAATATGTATATATATTTTTGCCTCATTATTTCATAGTTTTATGCTTAAAAATGACGAAATTTAAATCTGCGAAAAAGACTTGCTTTTTGAATCTAAAATTTATTATTATTAGGTAGACTATCATTATTAGGCAGTTACACAGGAGTTGAAGCAGAATTAGGATTTCCTACTTGTTTTATAAAAATTATTACAAAAATTGTAAAAAAAGGCAAATAATTAATAGGGTGTATACAAAAAAAGTTATAAAATCTACATTTTTGAAAAATTTACCTTAGTTCTGCTTTAACTCCTTCACAATACCACTACAATTATACCCTGAAAATTTCAAATCATTTGGACTGTCAGATCAAAGGTATTTAAAATATAAAACTGAAATTAACTAAAAAAAGAAAAGAGTTTAAAAGTAAAAAAAAAAAATAATAAAGTAATTAATAAACCCCAGCTACATAGACTGGTATAGTTTCACTTTGTTTTTCTTCATCCACAAGTTTAATGAATAAAAAGTGCCTTTTTAGTGCACTTTTTATTCATTAATGTCATCCTTTTATTGGCAAATGTAAAGACTGCAAATTAAACAACTCTAATTTCACGTGTCAAAAAAAGTTATTTTAAAGTATGGATTTAAATAAGTATTGCCTTGCTTTTTCAGCTTCAATAACACTTTTTCCAACTAGATTATGCAAGTTTTCAAGCTTGTATGTAATTTATTTCAATATTAAGGAGTCGTTGCTATGGGAGTGATTTTTATAGGGTTGCATAAAAATGAACTTTAGTCAACATGCTCAATATTTTTATAAACTCCAATAATATATTTGAATTTATTATAAAACTTTGCTTAACAAAAAAACAAAAAAAAATTTTTGGATTTTTGATTAAAAATAATGGTATGAACCACCTCAAACTGACATCTGTAACATTGCGAAACAAAAAGCACTGGTTTCGATTAGAATATAAATAACTATACAATTCAAAATAAAAGAGGATTTATGAACTAAAATTATTTTTTAATTTTAAAATAATGATTTTTTTGCAT
The DNA here is from genome assembly GCF_022113875.1 of Hydra vulgaris. Classification (NCBI taxonomy): domain Eukaryota; kingdom Metazoa; phylum Cnidaria; class Hydrozoa; order Anthoathecata; family Hydridae; genus Hydra; species Hydra vulgaris. The sequence continues at coordinate 14,571,066 of NC_061160.1, read as the reverse complement.
TAATAAATTTACAAACTTACCGCAGTCAATGTAAGTACAGTTTGCCGCGCCATTCCCTTTAAAAAATACTTTTTAATATGTTTAAACAGAAAGAAGAGGCGTTTTAATTTAACCAGAACTGCACAAGATTCTAAATGAAATATTGTCGAAGAAGCTTCTGGAGAATAATGTCAATAATGTTTATGTAGCACAGACTGAAAAAAATTATGAGATAGGCATGAATGTACATAAGCGATACTGAATTAGTGACAAACAAGAAAGCCAAATATATACTTCCCTCTCGGTCCTCCTCCTATAAATTATAAAAATTTTTGTAAATTTTTTTGTGAAATGTTTTTTTTTTTTAATTATTCATGGTTTGTTTTTACATCTACAAAGTGATTTTGGCATTAAAATCTACTATTATATTCAAAGTGAACCATTTTTAACCATTTAAGAATGGTTCAATTAGTATATAATAGTACACTAGAGATATTATTATCTACTAAGTACACTAGAGATACTATTATCTATTAAGTACACTAGAGATACTATTATCTACTAAGTACACTAGAGATATTATTATCTACTAAGTACACTAGAGATACTATTATCTACTAAGTACACTAGAGATATTATTATCTACTAAGTACACTAGAGATACTATTATCTACTAAGTACACTAGAGATACTATTATCTACTAAGTACACTAGAGATACTATTATCTACTAAGTACACTAGAGATACTATTATCTACTAAATACACTAGAGATACTTTTATCTACTAAGTACACTATTATCTACTATTATCTACTAAGTAATAATACTCTTTTAGTGATCAAGCTCAACAAACGTTTAAGAAAAAATTTCGAAAACGTTCCGGGGATGTAATAAAAAAAAGGCATTCCAAGCTGGTAAAAATTATACAAGTCGAAGAGGAAAACAAGTACCGAATAAGATCATTCAAAAAAAAAAAAAAAACTGTCTGGCAAACTGTAAGTACGAATGTGCTAAGAAAATATCAGAAGATAAGCGAAACGATATTTTTTATCATTTTATGGCTTAAATTCAGCTACTGAAATGAGGCATTTCTTTATTACTTCGACTGATCGCACAACCACTGCTAGACCAAAAAGAAACTACGAGGAAAACAATTATAGTGATACTGAAAATGAAGAAACTGATGACCATGCTGAAAAACAAATTTTTTCAAAAAGACGTCTAAAGATAATTTAAAAAGACGCCTATAAATAGACAAAGTACGCCTATAGATATTTTTTTCATGTAAAAAGAGATAAAGTCCGTGTTTGCAAAACATTCTACTTAAATACATTGTCAATTTCACAAAAGCGAGTTTACACAGCTCATAACACCAAAGATGTTAAAACAAATACTGCTGCACAAGATCTACAAGGAAAAATTATGAAAGGCAAACGTACACCGCACAGTGATGCCAACTCAGTTAGAGATCACATAAAATCTTTTCAACAGTTGAGTCACATTATTGTCGGGTAAGTACCAATAGAGAATACCTTGAATTATACCTTAATTTTTCAAAAATGTATCATTTTTTTACAAAGAGAAAGGTATAAAAAAAAATATTGAGCCAGAAAAAAATCTATGTACTACCATATTTTCTCATTCCCAAAAAAGATAGATGCGACATTTGCGAGAAGTTTAAAGTTGCTGAAATAATTCTCTGCAACCTTCAAAAAAAAAGCCATACTGTCTAATTATACGAATTTATTATTTTACGAGGTTATCACTTCTCAAAAAAGCCATGCAAAAGAAAAAATAATTTTTAACTGAGCCTAAAAATAATCTAGCGTTAGCATTTTCTCTTGTGATACTATGTCTGAAAAATTAAGATAAGGCTTTAAAAGACATCAAGTTTTTAAAAAAGAAATGAGAGATATACGTGCTGAAGAAAAAAAGTATAAAAATGCCCCGGTCTTATTTTTCGACCTTCAAAATGTTATTTTGACTCCGCATGCAGAAGTTAGTTCCCTTTTTTATTTGAGAAAGCTAAGCGAGTATAACTTGACAGCTTATTTTTCAACAACCCAATAAGTGTACTGTGCATTATAGACTGAATCAATGGCGGGAAGAAGCGAAAATGATCTTGCCAGTGCCTTTTGCAAAATATTGAGTGATGTGGCAGAGGAAAACGACGTAATTGACTTGATTTAGTATGTGACTTTACTACTTGATCTGACTTCTGCGTTCCTTCTTCTTTTTTTTTCTTTTTTTTTTTTGTTTATTTATTTAGCCATAAAAATATTTACAAGCTTCGAGCTTTATAATATATATAAAAATGGCAAGGACGAGAAGAAGACAGGTTTGCCTTATCACCAAGTCCTTTGTTTTTTCTAGACATTTATATAAATGCGTTGTAACTAAAATTAAAAATTAAAAATGAGAGAAAAAAGCAATTTTTTTTTTGTTTTGTTTTGTTTCAAAGAAGTTTATATAAAATGCAAAATAGTTTTATAGAGTCTTTCATAGTTATTTTTAAAAAAAGTAATTTAATCTCAATAACATGAAGGTTAACTTATGGTCATGCGATGCTATATATATTTAAATTTCAAAGTTATTCATTAAAAGAAAATTTTAAAAATTCATTCAAGAAAACAAAAACCAAGAGCAACAACAACAACAAAAAAAAAAATAAAAAAAATGAAAACATAAAAGTTAATTTACAATCAAAAGATACTACACATATATATATATATATATATATATATATATATATATATATATATATATATATATATATATATATATATATATATATATATATATATAAACACACACACATATACATACATACATATACACATACACATGTATGTACACATTTATATATATATATACATACATGCGTATGTACACTTATACATGTATACATTTATGTGTACATAAATGCCGTAAATCTATACAATTATCTATACTATTATTATGCCGTAAATCTATACAATTACCTTTTTCCATAGATAGATATAAAAATTATTCTCTGTTTGTTCATTATTTAAAAGTAATAGTTTTAGCTTTTGTTTATTCCTTAAAATCGGAACAGTATATTATCAAATGCTGTGCTATATTTTTAAAAGACAATCCTAACACCAACTCAATCACTATGAAATATTCCTTTCCGGGTCATTTATGCGTCCAGGAGGTGGATCATGCCCATAGCGAAATTTAAAAGCTCATGAAGAAAACTAATTTTTATAGTCTAATTGGATTGATAGGGATATTGAAACAAGTTAGCAGAGAAAATCCTTATCGTATCATTCAAATGAAACCACATAACTTAAAAAATTATTCAGAAACAGCGAAGCTGTTTAATTACAAGTTAGTTCCTTTTTCTAACGTTGCTGTGCTAAAATTTACTCAAATACCTTACATTATGAACCTAAGAACTGTATTAATATCAAGTTCAATGAAAAACCTAACATAAAGAATGCAGCAACAAGTCCATCAACTTCCACTGTTTTGAATGTAAAACTAAAGGTTCAAAATTGTACAAAGGAACTTGCAGACTTAAAAAAAAGAAGATATTTAAGCTGCTTTTCCGTTTATGCCTCTAGGACAGAGATTACTATCGAGTTGTTCTTCACTTATAAAATAAACAGATACCATGAAAAACTTTTAAGGTTTGTGCTTAATGTCAGTTACGGATTATCATTGAGGCAAATGAGGCCTTGGTCTTAGGTCTCACAATTTAAGGGGCCCCAAAATTAAATTTTTCGGAAGAAAAAAAATTCTAAACACATACTATTTTCTTTATACAATTTCTCTGCAACCTTCAAAAAAAAAACCATATTGTTTAATTATACGAATTTATTATTTTACGAGGTTATCACTTCTCAAAAAAGCCATGCAAAAGAAAAAATAATTTTTAACTGAGCTTAAAAATAATCTAGCGTTAGCATTTTTTCTTGTGATTCAATTCATTCAAAGGAAGTGTGTAAATATTTTATTTAGGTAATATTTTATTTAGGTAAAAAAATATTTTGAAGTAAAACATTACTATCATACAATGAGTTTTGTTTTACATGAAAATTTTTTTGAAATGTCGTTTGTACGTCGTTTGATGTACATTTGTGTAACATAGATAAAATAAGGTTTGACGGTATTTGGTTTCTGTTAATATTTCTCTTTATTGCATGTTTAAGGTGGCTAAATAATGTTTGGTTTCAGTCGGACTTATAAAAGTGGTGCTGCAAATCAAAAAAAAGCTTCAGAAAAAAGTGAAAGAGAAGAAAATATATTATAGAAGACCACCAAACTTGATACTTTTTTCAAAAAGTCAAGAATAATGGATAATGCAGTTCCATTAGTAAAATCGCAGTCTCATTTAGAACCAAACAACAACATAGATACTTTGTTACATACTAATACTATGGTTGTTGTCAAGCAAATTAATAATCAAACCGTCGAAGAACATTAGGACACATATCAAACCGAAATAGGATTGTGGAAAAGTGTTTCTAAAGATGTGCAAGAGTACTTCATCAGGAAAGAAAGTGCTGGAAGTCAAAACATAACCGATAATTTTGAAAATTCAAAACGGGTATATGATAACCCAAATCAGATTTGTTATTGTTTATCTGCATTATTTACACGGATACATCCTCTAACTAACAAAAAATCCAACCGTACCTGGCTTTGTTACTCCCCAACAAATGGAAAGATATACTGTTTTATTTGTAAGCTTCTCTCATCTACTCAAACAAATTTATGTCATGAATTCAATGATTGGAAGAATGCCAACCGCGCCATTGAAAAGCATGAGAAGAGTCTGTGCCACTTAGCAGCAACTCTGACGTACATTAAGCGATCGCGATTGGCTGGAAGGTTTAATATCATTCATAAAGGAGGCCAAACAAATTTTTTGAGATCAGTTTTGGAGTGCGTAGTAGATGTTATTAAGCTTTTGGCTGCAAAGGATTTGCTGTTTTGAGGTCATGTAGAAAAGTTTGGTTTACATGAAAAAGGTAATTACATCGGTAATTTAGAGGTAGTGGCAAAGTATGATCCATTTTTAGCAATGCATATAAAAAGAAAAAAGAAAACGCAGGGCGGGGGAATGTATCATACTTGTCATCAACTATTTGTGAAGAACTTATTGCTTTAATGGGTCAAGCAGTGCTAACTTTTATAGTTAATGAAAAGAATGAAACAAAATATTACAGCGCTTCAATTGACTCAACACCTGATATATCACACGTTGACCAATTGTCTGTTACAGTTCGGTATGTAAAAAAAATTGTGTCTATAGAAAGATTCCTAACATTTATTAATTTAGAAACTCATACTGGTTAAGAATTAGCAAGAGTATTGCTGTCTTATTTAGATGATAATGGTATAGATAGGGGAAAGGCGCCCATGATGGCATAGCGCCTATGATGACATAAGTTTATCTTTAAGTTTTTCTTTTGAACAAGGCAGACACAGCTTGTTTTAATGAAAATGATGACTTCTTCCCATGATGGCATACTAACGACTTGGGTGCGTCGCAATATTGACGAGTTGGGAAAACGTTTTTTTTATAAAAAAAATTTATTTTTAAGTAAATTAAAAAGAAAGCAATGCTCCAAAATTTTTTTTTTTCGGTCCAAAAAATACACAAAACTCAATATATCCAATGCGCATGCGCAAAACTTTACAGTGCTGCTATGTACCATAAAATGGTAAATTAGGATGCTTCCGGATTATTTCTGGCTTTTCTGAGAGAAGACTCTAAGATTAAATGGAATCATCAAGCTACCCTTGGTCCTAACCAGCCCCATCCTCCCTATGCGATCATAGGAGCGGTGGTTGCTTATGATGGCATACTTGTGCTTTTTTATAATATAGGAATACTTTATAAAAAAAACAAAACTGATGAAAACTCCGAGGGTTATTATTGTTCTACATGTAACAAGAAATGTATCCATATCAAAACTTTTATTATTGGTCTTCAGGATACTATATAATGAAGCTTAAAAGTTAAGTATACAATCATAGGCGCCTTTCCCCTATCAATAACAGACCTATGACAATGCCTCAAATATGTCTGGTTGATATAATGAAGTTCGAGCAAATATTCAAACGGTGAATCTACTAGCTATATTTATACCGTGTTTTGCGCATTCATTAAATTTAGTAGAAAGCAACGCTGTTGATTGTTGTCCAGCTGCTGTAAAATATTTTGATTTTGTTCAAAATGTATACATGTTTTTCTTTGAGTAATCACGTACCGTTACCAAAGCAACTTTCTGATACACGTTGATCCAGTCATGCTAATGCAACACAAGCACATTCAAAGGGCTACAAAAACTTTTGAGAAAGCTGTTACTAGGCAGTAAGCTGTTATTTTATTAAATTGGTTTAATAAGCTAGAAACTGGAATTTTAACTGCGATTTGGAATACAATTGTTCAGAGAACGAACAAAACTAGCAAGCTTCTGCCGAGTTCAACACTGGATGTAAATACAGTTGCATTTCTATTGCATTCCTTGAAAGATTTTATAGAATCACTCAGCACAGAATTCAGCCTGTTTGCGGAGCAAGGCATGATGTTAAGTAAAATAAAGGTTTATAAAGAAGATAGTAGTAGAAAGAAGAAAGGGAAAGTTCAATTCGACGAAGGATTAGTCAAAGATGAATACTCTCGGGACTCGGGTCAGACTAAATTCAGAAGAAACGTATTTCTCCCAATTCTCGACAAACTTATCAATGTCCTAATTAAACGTGCAGATGCATTTTGTATTTATTTGATTCTGATGGTGTCCAATTGTACAGGAGAAAGAAATTTTTCTAAACTGAGTAGAATTAAGAATGAACTGAGATCAACAATGACACATAATAGATTAAATAATTTGTCACTGAAATTGATCGTGAAATATTGAATGAAATAAATTTCGATGAAGTGGTAGAAACATTTGCTATAAAGAAAGCGAGAAAAATGATGTCAAAGGAAACCTAATAACAAACTTATTTTTGGAATTCTCTATTAATATTGTAGTCTAAAATAAACGAAACGTAAATAAAAGATATTCATTTACGTTTCTTTTACTAGTTTTTAGAATGTATGTTATATTCTGCAAACTTTATACTAGATCGTTTAGTGTATATATTATGAACAACGCAGTTAATTAGCATGATGGATTATAGACAAGAGACTCAACTTATAACTCATATTATGTTGGGGTTTCTTAATTTATTAGCTTTGTTCCTTTAATGCAGTTTTGCTTTTTTTTTTTAGTTACAGTCGCCAAATACGCCACCTTACAAATGCTGGCGAGCGTCTACATACTCGGTGTAGGTAAGACGATTTTTAAATTATTCGGCTTCTTTTATTTTAAATTTGCGTGATTTTGTCAATGTATTATGTCTAAACAAAAGCTTTAGATGTTATAATTTTTTTGCTTTAGGTTTTTATAATGTTTAAATAAATCTTTCTCTATTTTATATAATTTTCAAAAGTCTTTTTACTACATCTAATTGTGAAGCGAAAGAACATCATGTCAGATATATGTCGTGGTCAGTAAAATATCATACAGACGCTGTAATATTTTTGAACCGCTCAAACTACACCGAGTACGCTATAATACAGTCATTTGGATATGTCGATAAGTACTCTCCCCCAAATTTTTGACCTAGTTTTTTAATTATTGTTATTTTAATTAAAGTTAATTGTTATTTTGACATTAATAATAAAAATTTGACTGATTTATTATCAAAACAAAATTGACAAATATTAAATCCAACAACTATTAGGGTTTTAACTCGTTAAAACCCTAATAGTTGCATATTTTTCGATTGAATGTCTAAGGTGTGTGCCCACTACGGAGTAGTAAATTAAATATATCTTGATTCTACTTTTGGTTATTTATTAAAGATAATATAAAAATACAAGTAATTCATGTACTTAAATCTAATATTTTAATTCATTTCTATATAAATATATAAATAACATTAAAAATAAATATTGTGAAAATTTATATCTATATAATAAAAATTATTTATTCTTTAAAATTTAAAACCATAAACAGAAAATAGTTTGTTTTGATGTTTTACAAAAATGTTGGTTTTATAGAAATGGTGCTTTATACAAAATTTATTCTCTGTTATTAAAAAGTTTAGCCAAGTGACTTTCTCTGCAGAGTTGATTATAATTTATTCAGATTATTTTATATACAATTAATAAATATTTACTAAATAATAATTTTTAGCTCATAACTTTCTTCTTCTTTATATTTATCAGAATCATTTGATTTTAACTCGAACTTTCCTGTAAAATTACTCATCTTGCCGAACCTGCCGTAAATATCTACGGCACATACGGCAAACTTGTATTTAATGTTACGTTTTAAGTTAGCAACGTTGCAAGACATCGGAAGTGGAAGAGCGTCAATAACACCCATTCTTTTCATTGTGCCAAGTTTTTGTCCAAAAAGCTCACGCGCAAATAACTGATACGACTTGACTAAAGAACTATCTGTATTCGATGTTGCATTCCACGTCAGTGTAACTCCGTTTTTATTTTGACTTTCAACTATGTGTAACTTGGGCGGCAATTTAGTAAAAAACTCGCTGTCGTATTTTTTTATTTCTAAACTTTCTGAATGTTTTGCATTGTAACAACATTTATCTAAAAACAAATTACTGTCGTTTGATTTATGTCGGGTATGACAATACCCTACATGTTTTACTACTTTCTGTTGAACACTTCTACCGAATAAATATGGTTCGTAATGGTTTTCGCACCGAAGATCACTGGCATAAGGATGCTGGAGTTCCTTTTTAGCTTCGTATCTTTGTGGATTTGGAGATGCTTTGTTTGAATGAGATTTTTCGTTTGTAGGAGAATGTTTATCTACTAATGGAGTTAGCAAGCTTGGATACGTTGGGCGAATGTTTCTCAAATGTTTTAGCTGCTCTTCATAGTATGTTGAGCGAAAAAATTCGTTTCTTTTTTCCATTTCTTCGGAGCTAATACAATTGAAACTTGCATGTTTATCCATTGAAAATGTTCTAAAAAATCCAGGCACTTTTTCATAAGGAACTATCTGTTTGCATTCTCTTAGACTGGCTTCATGTTTTGTAGGACTTGTTCTAGGTGAAACTGCATAACTATAACCACTTACTCTATGCTTCGAATTGGAGTAGGAATAAGATGCTTTTGTATCACAATTGTTGTAGATTTCGTATGAGGCAAGATCGTCGGTGGCATTGTTACCAAGAGGTTTAGAGCCAATAAACTTTTCGTTAACACCGGGTGACTATATATATAAAAATAATATAATAAATATATAAATATTTATATACACAAACATGAGTGTATATATATATATATATATATATATATATATATATATATATATATATATATATATATATATATATATATATATATATATATATATATATATATATATATATATATATATATATATATTATATATATATTTATATATATATATATATATATATATATATATATATATATATATATATATATATATATATATACACTCTTGTAGCAATTACGCTACCAGATTACAAATTTATGACACATTTTAATTCTTATTTGTTTTTTTACTTGAAATTATCATGATACAGCAAACACATTAACAAAATATTATATTTTCTTGGCTAACAGCGAGGCTGGCGTGAGGAGAAGGGTGTGTGTGTGGACGGGGCTATAAACCCATTCAATCAATATATTTGCACCATTTGTAAGCAAATCGGGACCTTTATGTACTTCCAGACAGGAACCATTTTTTTTTAGATACAGTCATTAAAATGGGGCTTAGACTATTTATCACTAGTTCGCAAATTAAAAAACTTGGGAATTTTTTTTTTTTAGTCGACAAAACTTGTAACCCACCTCTCCACTTCCAACTCAACTTTTTCTCGCGCCGGCCTTAAAAACATAAAAACACATTTTGAAACACATTTATAGTCTAGTAATTTTTTAAATTGTAAGGACGAATCAACTTATGTAAATCAAATTTTAAACTTACTTTGCTTTCTTCTTTGTTTGATAAAATTTGCGTTACTATGTTTTCCAATCTTGTGCAACGTTTCCTTAGATCTTCGTTCTCTCGTTCCATTTTTTTTAATCTCTCGCTATCAGTATTTTCTTGAGTATCCTAAATAAAAAAATTGTTAATGAAACAGGATAAAAAGTCAATAAAAATTATTGAGAAAGAATGTATAAAAGCATATGCTTTTATCAATAAAGCTTCAATCTAAGCTTCGATCTTTTTAACTCTCTATTAGATTCTTTTGTTTGAATTTCATATCATTAATCTATTTTTTATAGCTAAGTTTAAGATCATGATGTTCACAAAACATTGTTAAAACTTTTCATACAATTTTCAAATTTGAACAAATTGATAATTTTTTTCAAATTTAAGGTTTGTTGAAAAAATTTTAAATTTAGCACCACATTTGCGTCTTCTAAAAAAAAAAGAGTTCTCCCTTTCTAAGATATTTTACAACTTTCAGATTCTGGGGAGAGGGGGAACGGTGATGCATTCCCCCTTCACCTCCCCTCCCCCTGGATCCGTCACTGGTTAGATTATAACTTTTTTCACGCCCTCGCGAGGGCTTGAAAAGTGTTATAATCTAACATTTCTTTTTATTATTTATTAATGTATTAATCTAACTTTTGTTTTAATATTAATATTTTTATTGATATATTTATAAGCGTGATATATTAATAATTTTGTTGTTATAATGATAGTGGTAAAAACATTATATTCTAAAATATATCCAAAAAATATTTAATATAATATTATTTAGAACTTAGCTTAAAAAATAGGTGAAAATTTTTAATTTATAAAATGTATTCTACACAAGGTAAACATAGCCTATTTTATAGGGTAGACGTAGACGTAGGTAGACGTAGCCTATTTTATGAAGTGATGCAAAACGAAAAAAAAAAAGATATTACTATTAAAATTATCTAAGGAATAATTATCTTTAGTTCTAAAAATTGAACTGGACAATTACTGATATTTACCTTCCGTTGCGCTTGGTACTCTGTTCTTCCGTTGCGCTTGGTACACTATTATTGTTGTTATATTGTTATAGTGCCAATATTTTTATAGCGTGTTATATTTATATATTATTTAGCAGAACTATGCAATAACTAATTTTTTACAATTTAAATTTTAGTTGCAACTTTAAAACAATAGAATTCAAATAAAATTTGTCACAAAACATGTATAATTGTTTGACAAAAAATGTATATTGTTGTGACAAAAGCTTATTTCCAGCTTATTTGACCATTAAGAGTTTATTTAGATCCTACCATATTTTTTGTTGCGCTACATTCTCTTTAATGAAACTGGTGGCGTTATAGCTAACTGTTTCCTGCATATAAGACTAGCACTGATGTGATCGAAGTTATATGAAAAAAAAAGTAAATTAATTACCTCCATATACAAAACGTCATTTTTAATTTTAGGTGTTGGACATTCATCATTTTTTATTCTTTTTGTTTCATAGTCAACATTTTTTGACAATCTTTTCATTTTGACCTGAAAAAAAAATATTGATGCTAAAGTTAAAGAGCATAAAAGGTTTGTAAATAAGCAAGTTAAACCAACAGATTTAATTACGAATATATAAGAACTAATGAAAATTTAAAAATAAAATAAGAACGCTGAGATAAATAATAGAATTTCAGTAAAGTTCTAGAAAAAAAATTCTTTATTTTATTTCACTCAGTAAGCTTTGAATCATTCTTAAAATCAAACTAACTATGAAGGGCTGTTTTATATAATATAAATTTTAAGGGGTAATAATTTATGCATAATTTTCTAATTTATGCATTATAAAAATCTTCGCACTGTTAAACAGGAAACGCCACAGTGTTCTTCATATTGCAATAGCTCCCGCAAACTGATTTATATACTAGTCAAAGGCTTCTCTAGTGCAAATATAAAAGAAGATCAAAAATATGTTCAGAATTACATTCACAGGATATAGTAAAAACTCACACACACATAAATACACTGATATTATAAAATCAAAAGAGAATAATAGGAACAGTATAAAATCATAAAAACGATAAAAACGTCAATCGCGGTAATCACATTAAAGCGGTAATAACAACAAAAGCGGTAATATTACAATAGCATTTGAATATTTAAACAAAGAGCAATAATTTCTTGCAGTTATGACGATACAGTAGAAAACAAATTATAAATAGTTTCTTAAATTATAATAATTATAATCCAAGCAATAGTAACAAGTGTACATACAGTTATATATACAACTTTTAAGTACAGATTTTTTTTTTTTTTAGTAACTTGAGTTATAACCAATTAAGAATAAAAATCTATTGTTAATAAGTATCATAGTTAAATATATACGAATTTTAAAATTAGCTATTTTAAATTATAAATAGGAATTATAAGATAAAAATTTGTGAATTAATTTATACTTTTTAAAACAACTATTTAGAGGTATTAAAAAATTTAAGAGCTTGTGTTCTTCTTTGTAATTATATAAAGAATTTGCGTACCTTGTTGCAATCATATAAAGAAATTGTCAACCTTGTTCTAATCATATCTTTAATCTCACGTTCTTAAAACTAATATACAATGTAAATTTCAGATGTAACTATAGCATCAAGGGGGCCATTTTTTGGATGCCTTTTTGAAAAAAAAATGTTCTTTTTTATGAACTGGGTCCACTTAAAAAGACTGTATGCAAGTTTGATGTTGTTTCTCATTTTTTTAGAATGCTTTAACAGTTGACTAACACGTGACTTGATGTAGCCACTAATTGTACAAATATACAATAACAACAACAACAACTACTACTACTACTACTACTACTACTACTACTACTACTACTACTACTACTACTACTACTACTACTACTATTACTACTACTACTACTACTACTACTACTACCACTACTACTACTACTACTACTGCTGCTGCTGCAACTACAAAAACAACAGCAAAACAGTTTAAGTGATTACAGCAATAGGTTGCAGCCGTGTTGACACAGAAACTGATAAATAAGTGATTGAGAAATCTTCCTTAATATCGATGTTCCAAATCAAATTTTTACAACATTAAAACATCATATGCAGTATCATAATATTTATTTCTTTTTTTTTCTAAAAAAAAAAAAAGAAATAAGTACCGAAAATGATGTTTTAATACTTATATTATTATTACTACACATAAATTAAAGATTCATATACTTTATATATATATATATATATATATATATATATATATATATATATATATATATATATATATATATATATATATATATATATATATATATATATATATATATATATATATATATATATATATATGAAAGTATGCATTTAGTAAAACAAAATCTCACTGCAATAAACTCACCCATAAATGAATATTTAAAGGTACCAAATGTTTAAACTACATATTTTTATATATTTATTCATAAATGTAGAAATGTACAAGAGATTATAAAAAAAAACTTTTCTTCCATAGAGCATTAAAATAAAAAGTCAGCGTGATCTATTCAAATTGGATCTTTTTGCTAGCACGCAATTAGAAGTTCACTACCATTCTGAATAACGCTGCATGAATAAATGCTAGGCAGGAAGACCGGTGCTGAGGATTATTGAATTCTAACACATTTCAAAAAACATTTTTCAAAAGGTGAAAATATGTATGACATTATGAACCACAGCAATAACTGTATTTCATATTCAGTATAATAGTTTATTTAAACCATATAACTTGTATATTGAAACATATAACTGTATATTTATATAATAAACATAAAACTGTATATTGAACGCAATACAAGACTTATCAAGTATTAAAAAAATATCAAAAATTAAAATGCGTTTTTTTATGTAATTTTTTAAATAAATAAACTTTGATTTTTTACAATTAGAAACTTGACTGTTTTATTTATGCTTTAAATTTATATATATAAATATATATATATATATATATATATATATATATATATATATATATATATATATATATATATATATATATATATATATATATATATATATATATATATATATATATATATATATATATATACATGTACATATAAAACACACAAATGATATATTCTATTAAGAAGACAATTAAAATATGTTTTTTGACACAAAAACAATTACTTTACATAACGATATCCTATCATGTTGTCTTATAAATGTTTTAGAGATTCTATTTCACGTTTTATAGCAACCCTATCGAGCTTTGAATAACAGAATCATTTAATTGAAAAGCTTTTTTAGTTCAAACTCGTGCTGTGTCATTTTTATCGAATCGTCTTAATTATTTATGTCATTTTGTTTATTAAAAAAAAATTTTAATGTGAAGTTTACCCACCCACATTATCAGTGAGTACATTTATATTACATAAAATGTTTTGTTCTACAGATGGAAAAGTAGATATAATCCTTTCAAAAAAAAACAATTACAACTTGAGGTGCAATAGGGTTGCAAATATGGGTTTATGAAAAAAAATTGTAAAGTAAAGTTTACCCACCACGTCATCAGTTAGTAAATTTTTGTTTTAAAGAATTTCATTGTAATCTCTGGAACACGCTGTCGCAACCTATAGTCGTAACAGGGTTAAAATAATAGTTTTTTTAATTATATAAATTTTATTTGGTCAAATAGAATAAGATAAATTTAAAGATTATTAAATATCTTATGCTTTCGTTCTATTTAACAAAGTGTTGTTTAGATCTTTAGGAAAACGAAGCGAATTACTCAGTGCTTTTTAACTTCTTTGGTAATTAGTAATAGACCTGACTGAGTCTTGAAATATAACGGAAATTGTTAGATTAATTTAAAAAATATTTTTTTTTTAATTTAAAAATAAAATTGTCACAAGCTTGTATTTATACATAACTGTCTTTATAATACACAATTTTAATTTATTAAATTTAACATTTAACGTTTTTTAAATACCAACTTCATGACAGAAATATTTTTACGCATATTATTATTTTATGATTATATTGGTATCCGAAGTAACCAACTTCAAGAGCAAAAAACCAATTTTTAGCAGCAAAAAGCGTCGTATTTTAGGCAAAATTACTCTTATGAAATAAATAATATAAAATATTATACATGTCATAAAAGCTATGAAATATAATGTATTATAAAATAAAAACAGTCAAGCAAATTTTAGTTATGTTCAGTGGCGTAGTAAGGTTTTGAAATGTTTGAAATGATCAACTTATAAACAACAAGAATATTCCAAATTTTTTTACGTTCATATGTATGACGAAAAGATTCTTAAAAAAAAAATTACTGAGAAAGAAGAATGGGAACAAGAAACTCTAAAATCTTAGCCCCCCCTTCCCTTTCCCCAAACGTGAGAGCAACAAGTTGATAAAATATTTTTTGTACTATTTTCAACTAGACATATATTTATCGAGAAATTTTAAATTTCATAGTAAAATATTTTAGTGTTCAAAAATGATGACCATATAAAGTTTAAAGCCCCCTCAATTTGAGGGAGTTTCAAATATTTGAAAATCTTCCTACGCCACTGAACATGTCAACTAATGAACTCATCATTTAGTGCATGTTTAAACGAAGGGTTAGAAGTAAGAAATTTATATTAAAAAAATCAACGAAAAAAAGTTGTTGTTGTTGTTGTTGCTGCTCTTTTTAGATTAAAGTTGAAAAAAAAAATTGGACGCGCGTTACAAGTATACTTGTATGTCGTTATAGTAACATTATAGCATGATAGTAGTATCATACTAAATTGTTATTAATATATTGTAATACTGGTACTAATATTGTATAGTGCTTATAAAAGACATCAGTAGGTGTAACCAATAATATGATACTAAAAATTCTTTCTTTTTACACTTAACTAATGCAAGTTCTAAAAGATATAAGTTAAAGATTTACTGAAGCTATTATGAAATACATAAAATTAATAAATGTATAGAACATTTAGGTGGAAAAAAAAACATAAATAAGTGTCATTTAAACAAACATTACTGTCAATAAAAATATAAAAGTCTTAATACTATCAAACATTGTAATAATTCAAAACAAAAGTTCGACAAAAAAAGTTCAGGGTTCTTCTAAACTCACCCACTTCCCCTAAATAAAAAGATTTTTGAAAACTATAATAAAAATTATCAATGACAGTAGACCTCATGGTCAGTAGACCTCATGCAGAATTCTAAATAAAAACTCTTAATAGCTCTTCAAGGTATTTAAAATTAATTGTATATTTTCGGATATGGTTAAAAATTTCACACCAGACAAACTATTTACTTTCATAAAAGAAACCGCATAGGTTTTAAACTATCGCTTTTTAAAAAAGGGCAATAAATTATTAAGAGTTATTCTGTTTATCAGTCACACGAAAAATATCAGATGCTATCTTTAGTCTTTTTTCACATTGTTTTCCGTTTTATTATTTGTTAACTTGAATTTTTTTTTTCATAATGTGTACAACTTATTATAACTTTAACAATAAATATATCAATAATTCTAGAATAGATTATTAATAGTGTTTCAGAAATATATTTTAAATATGTAATAAACAACTTTTAGGAATACATAACTTTATATTGTTTAAAAAAAAAAATTTCTTTTGCTACTTTTTAAAAAAAATAATTAAACTTTGCCGTTAAATGTTTTTTTTTTTTTTTAAATACTTAGCAGTTTTTTTATAATAATTTATGCATATTTTTAACTAACATTTAAAAATAAAAATAATAACCAAGCATATACATTTTACTTATTTTATAATTATATTGTCAAAATTACCGCCATATTGTCTGATTCCGTCAAATAGTTTCATTTTTAGTTTTTGAAATTAAGTTTTTAATTAAAGGTAAAACATTTTAAAAGTCAAATATCATCTATATCAAAGTCAATATTTTCTAGTGAATTAGAGAAAAATAGTTCTTCATTGCTATTATTTAAAACATACTGGTAGTTACCATCATTGGACAATGAATCAATTATTTTTTAATTTTACTAATTTTTTGTTCGCTAACTGGTTTGAAATTTGTATCATTACATCATTTGTATCATTGCTAACTGATTTGACAGTTGAAGTTTGCGAATCCACTTTTTATCACTGCATAGAAGGTTTTAGTAAAAATAAAGCCAGTGACCTCATTTTTTTTTTTCTTCTTGTGTTAGGAGTAGTGATTCGATCTAATCTCGTACTCTGAGGAAGTTCTTTAAAGCTGCTGTAAATGGTATTTTATTATAATACTTGCACCTAGGAGCATTAATGAAACCTTATTTCTATGTAAAAGAGCAATTTTGATTTTCTTAAAACCGGCAATAACATTTCCTTCTCTTAAGGAAAAACGCAACTTAGCAAAATGGTAACTTATCTTTCGAAACAGTTGCTGCACATTTTCCTGGACCCTTTTTCCATTCTTCTAAAAATGCCACACTAAGTGGTTTTCGATAAGAAATTTCTTTCCTTCAAACTTTTTAAAATATGAGAGAGTTAAGATCCAATCCTCAAAGTAAAGCGAATCAAACCACCCAGACTATGTTTCTAGTCCTAAGATTTTGTCCTATTATATCGTGCTGGTTTAAATCCCTCTTCTGTCCTTCAACTAATTTAATATTTTTTTTGGATATTTTGTCCCTCTCCTTGTTATAGTTTTAAATTTTCCTGAGTCTGCAGTAAGATTAGTTTTGTCGTATTTGAAAATATTTAAAAAATCTTTAATTCTTTCATTAACTTTTAATTAACAGTTCGTCAAAATTTTGATTGTTTCAGGTGTCGCGGTAGTAACATTATAGCATACTCGAACGCTTGATGTTTTGAAACATTCTAAAGATGACAATCATGCCCAAATGATAACAAACTGTTATCATTAAACTAATTTGTCTGGATTTTGGATAAATCTTCTAATTTTCTTTAACGGAAAAAACTTTTTTTATTAAAATGGCCTGAGAATTTTTCTTGGCTTTGTTACCCTAAAATTGAAAAAAAAGTGCATATTGTCCATGCACTCTTTTTGATGAAAAATTTATCAAACAATTAAAAATAAGGTATGAGCAAGCACCAATAGCACTACTTTTTAGAAAAAATTATTCTAAATATAAACATGCTATTATGCTACTATTAATTATGCTAAATATAAACATGCTATTATGCTATTATTAATTATGCTAAATATAAACATGTTTGCAGAATTGTATGGGGAGCAATAAAAATTGTAGCATGTGAGCCTCTTCTACCTAATTAGGTAGAAGAAGCTCACACGTATTTATGTATGTATTACTTCAAATCATCTAAACTTTACTTAACCTTTGTCTTAGCTATCTATTGCTAAATGAACTATATAACTAGGTGTATGTTTTCCAGTGGGCACAGACCTAAAAAAGACGTCTTTTAAACGTCTTATACACGTTTTGGACGTCGTTTGAACGTTTAGGACGTCTTCTGAACGTTCAAAAGACGTCTTTTTTTGGTCCGGTGCCCACTGGGTTTTTTTGTAACATTTAACCCTCTAAGTTTTGCTAAACTTAGAAAATAAACATATACCTAGTTATATAGTTCATTTAGCAATAAATAACTTTGACAAAAGTTTAGATGGTAAAGTTTAGATAATTCGAAGTAATAGTTTGAAGCTACAAAATGGTATTGGCATAATAGAAGAGTGGCTTTATGAATGGAAGATGCAATTAAATTTAGATAAATGCAAGGCTATACACATCAGCTAATTAAATCCAAAACATTTATATACTTTTGGGCAATGTGAATATAAACAAGTACTAACACTAATGATTTAGAAATACTACTGATTTGGCAAAAGTTTAAGTAGTATCAATTTCACGAGATTTAAATTGGGAAGCTCAAATTTAAATCAGTAGTAGCCAAAGCAAATAGTATATTAAGTTTATTGTCAAAAATAATTAAATACAAAACCAAGTCATTTTTTAGAAAGCTGTAAATAACTGCATAAATTAAGTGTTAAAACAAGTTTAAAATTCATTTCATTCGTTTTTTTTTTAGTTTAAGATTATTTTAAAATACTTTAACTTGATATGTAAAAGATATCTTGAAGATCGTATTGCTCAAATTTTGATTAGTTATAATTTTTTTTATCACAACCAGAATTTCTTAATATATATACCTTCCAGAAAGTAATTTGAGTTTCTTATTTAAAACACGTTACAATGTTTTACAAATGTAGGGGAGACCGGGGCTAGTTGGCCGCAGGGGTAAGTTGACGAATTGCGTTTATCTTTAAAGCCTTTCATCAGAAAGTGATAAAAATTACACAGAATCTTCCTAATTGACTGTTTCATCATTCAATGTAGTATTGTCAGGATTCGCGCATGCGCATGGGAGATATTAAGATTTAAGTGTTTTTTGGACAAAAACGTAACTTTTGAAACATCGCTTCCTTTTTACTTTACAAAGAAAATAGTTAGTCAAATGGAAAAAAAATTATTGTAAAAGTTCTAGCCACAATTGGTTTACTATATTCAGTTTGACTTTTTTTAAAAGTTGCCGTTTTTCAGGATCTATAGACTGTTTATTGAAAAAAAAGCCTTCGGGGTAAGTTGACAAAATTTTTACGGGGTAAGTTGGCTCATAGCATTTACTATGGAGAAAAATATTTATTTTTATAAAAATAATTTTTTTAATTTTTTTAATTTTTAACAATATTGAAAAAACTTATTCTTACAAAAAAATTATAAAAATTTTTTTTTTAGGTTTTTTGTAACAGGTAAAAAGAGGGCTGCTGTTTTGGCTGTTATACGTACTAATATTTAGCACAAGCTAAAAATAATATCAAATTATTAGCTTAAATTGTTGCCAAAATTAATAGGTAAAAAATTTCTATTAATTTTGCACTTAATAGTACATTAATAATCACGTTTATAGTTTGCGTCAACTTACCCCGTGGTGGGGTAAGTTGGCGCAATTTTTTTTTTTTTTTTGAGGGCCCCGTAAGGCCCCAAGAATTTTTTTTTGTAAATCCATGAAACTTTTATAAGTTACCCAAGTTCATACGCTTTGAGACTACACTTTAATATTTTCAAAAAAGTGTGCTATTAGGGCTACAGAGCTCATAGAGTAAAAACCGAGCCAACTAGCCCCGGTCTCCCCTACAATTGAACATTGTTCAATGTTTTCCTTTACGGAAGTCGGAAAACTCGTCCAACTCGTTTATAAAGTTTTTTCCTCGATCAAACTCTTTTAAAACCTGATGGAAAATAGAATTACTTTAAAGCTCTTTCAAAGAAATTCAAGTTTTATTTTTGAAAACTATTTTACATAAAATATTTTCAGTTTCCTCTCAAAAACCATTTTATCTAAAAAAAAAAGATTTAAAATAAGAACTAATTTTTTTTAAAGTGCGCGTGAAAACATGTAAAAAGATATAAAGTGCGCGTAAAAATAAATAAAGTACGCCTAAAAAGATAATTTTGAACAACTAAAATGATAAAAGAAAATAGTTTAAATTTTACAACAAAAAGAAATACATCAACTCTGCTAATGATAGATTAAAAACAGTGGCGGGTTTAAGATGGGGTGAGGGGGGCCATGGGTCGGAGCCCCTCCCCCGCTCCTTGGGACTATGATACATATTTCTTAGCGCAAGTAAGAAAATATATTAATAATCTTTATATGCATAAGTTATGCATATACGCATATACATAAGTTATGCAGCATAACTTACTTTTAGTTTGTTTTATTGTAACTTACAATACATTATGGTTTTTGTAAAACCCACGAAGCATTGGTGCGTTTTTACAATAAAACAAATTAAAAATAATGCTGCATAACTTATAGAAACAATTTTAGAACACTTTAAAGCGGTCGTAAAGTTTGCACTGTAGTTTATTTATTTTGTATCAGTTTAATCAATATAATTGGTCATTTATAATCATGTATTTATTTTATTTCTTAGTTCTTAATTTAATTTTTAAAATTGTAATATTTTAAAGTTTTACGCAATTAACAAATGAGCAACGCCACTTCAAGAATTCTCACTTCACGAAATTTTTTTATGTTTCTATTATAAAAATGGTTTCGGGTAAAATAGTTTTGTTGATAACAAATAAAAATTAATAAACAGGCGGTCTTAATAAGCTTAGTGTAAGCAGGTAAATTTTCCCAAAACTTATTTAACGTGTAAAAGCAGTCGTGAAATACGTAAAACCATATTAAGGGTCATCCATAAATTACTTCAAGCAATTTTGACCATTTTTTCACCACCATCGTGGTGTTTTTGTGACAAGTTCCGAACAAGCCTTTACAAAACCACTAACCCCTTCCCTTTTAGAATGTGGCATAATTTAAAGACGACCCTTTAAGTTAATTATAATGTTATAGATGAAATATGGCTAAGTAAGTTTTTGAACTTTAATGAATGCACTGCTGCCATAAATTGCAGAAACCCTTTTATTTACCGGAAGAGTACACTGAACTAACTAGGTCAAAAGTATCTGTATTAGATTCAATTTATTAGCTTTTAAATTTTTTTGAAGAATTATTCAAAATGAAACATGTTCCGCTACCAGAACTGAAATTGCAGCTATTGCGATGCCTGTATTGGGAAAAAATATTGAAGTAGTAGCAGAAAAATTGACGCTAAAGCGAGCACGAACCTATTTGAAACCAAACTTCCCGAAAGAGAACGTGTTTAATGAACTAGCATTGCTGCGCACAGTCAATGAAAGATTAGGACATGTGGATGAACTTGCGTCTTACGTTTCGAAATCGCTATTGACTTTCAATTAAAACATCCTAGATTTTTGCCGAGATAACACCAAACGTTACCCAAAGCTTGCTATTTTAGCGCGCAAGTACATGTACATACCAACAACTTTTGTAAAATATTTTTATATACATAGGTGCATTTACCATAAGGCAAATTTAGGCAACTGCCTAGGGGCGCCAACCAAAAAGGCGCGCTTAATTTTTTACTTTCTTTGAAAAACTTTATTTGACATTTTTTTTAATCATATAATCAGAAGTAATTTTGAATTCATTTGAATCTTTTTAAAATGTTCGTATGATTAGTTTAAAATAAACAAGAAGCAACAATAAGTTGTGTTATTACGCGAAAAACATTTGCTCAATAAATCGCGTTACAGAATTGTTGTTACGTTGCGTAATAGAAAGTACTGGTTTCTATTACGCCAAGTAAGTTAAGCACATTTCCAAATTCATGCCCTGGAAGATTGATTTAAAATACTATTTTAGATTGCTTTGACAAGTAAACTGCAGCAAGAAAAACTAGTTTTTATTGAGAAAACAGTAAATGAGTTCAAAAATACAAAGAAGTATTTAGACAGCATGAAGATAGACATTGAACTTGAGAGAGTTTCGGTTAATGTTTAAGAGATCGCTGAAAAAATCAATATTGATTTGATTTTCTAACCAGATATAAGAAAGATAAAAAGGAAATTTTTCACTTGTCAGAAGATGAACCTCTTGATAATCTCAAATAGAAGATCAGAGCTAACTTCTTTTTTGCAATAGTTGACACTGCATTTAATTTCATAAAAGAGCAATTCACCTAATTGAAGGAAATTACGAAATTATTTGGTTTTCTTTATAATATTAGTGCACCTAAAGAAAAAAATTCAAATGAATCGATGTTTTTTTCTATAAGTTTTTAAAATCCACTTTTACGCAATATTGTCCTAAAAAGACTACATCTTTTCCAAAGAACATAGATGCTACAACTCTCTGCTCCAAATTTCAGGAAAAATGAGAAGGCGGAAAATGTGCTGCACTACCTATTTCAAAAAAAAAATTTAAATGGTTTCCAAATTTGTCTTTAGTTTATCGTATCCTATTGACTTTACCAATTTTGGTGGGAATTGCAGAAAGAAGTTTTTCAAAACTGAAACTAATAAAAACCACTCTACGCAGTTCCATAAGCCAAGAAAGGCTTTTAGGACTTGCCACAATTTCAATAGAAAAAGAAATTAACTTAAAATTAAAGATTTATAAAAGAATATTTCAAAAATAAAAGCCAAAAAGATATCGTTGGGTTGAAAAAAGAAAATCATATTGAAGTAAAATAAACAAACAGAATTTAAAATAAAATCAAATTTCTTTACCAATGGTTTGTTTGCTTTCTTAGCTTTTGTTATTTGCTGTTTGATACAAGGTAGTTTAAATTATATGCGCCTAAGCTGTATATAACAATTTATATATAAATACTGACTTCAAAAAACATGCTTTAACTATACCAAACTATGCATCAACTTATTAGTATTGTTACACTAAACAAAAAAGTATGTTAAAAAATGTTTACAATCAGAAAAGGGCTGGACAACTGAGTATAAATCCGATTAACCTAAAAAAACTCTTTTACTTTGCGACTAGTGTGTTTCAGGCCATTGTCTTGTTGGAAGACTCATTTTACCTAAAACCAATAAAAAACACCAACCTCTTGATAACTTTGCAGGATTTTAAATATTTAACTTCCTCTTGACTTTGTCAGTTTTTTACCTTTTTCCAAGCACTCACGTTCTGTCAACACCAACTTTTCACCATCTTTACACTTTAAGATGTTTTAAAAATAATGATTTCTATTATACTTTGTGTTCATCGTCGACAACAGCATCATACACGTATGTTGATGTCCCTTTCCTCACCTTTTCATCTTTTTCGACGGAAGCTTTCACTACGAACTTTATAATCATTGGTGCCATATTGAGTCGGAATCCAAGTCGCGTCAAACAGTACCTTATTTTCTAAAACGCTATTGTTCATTACGGTTCAATACAGTACATTGTCTATATCTCTCCATATACATTTTGTTATCCAAATCTATTCCTTCAAACACTGTTTCATGTTTCCGCTTCTTGATTTTAAGTTGTTTTACCTTTTTCTACTGCCGCACATTTATTCCTAATAAAAGTTACTTCCCGTGAAAGAATGAGGCTGACTTCTCTTAGTAACCATATTGAACTCATTCCAAGCACCGCATCTTCTTAAAAGAATCAAAAGCTTACTATCAGAACTTGTTTCTGAGCGAGGGCACCGTCGACCTTAAAAAAAAATTGTTGTCGATCTAACATATCTGTAAAATTTGTCTGCAAATGCTGTCACCTTTAAATTTAAATTGTTCGACAGCACAAGTCCGTCATCAAAAATTAACTTTCAAAAAATTATCTAAATGATATTTTGTATCTACAATGAATTTCATAGCATTATATAGCATTCTACTATTAACTTTAATTTGAATAACAACAATTGCGCCTAATTTATGGCTTCTTGAGTGAAAATTAGCGCACAACACTCACTCTCTTAACCGTTTCCCTGTTGCTTGGTAAAATTTGCTGTCACATGCCTTAGTTCATTGTATTTGAAACATTGAACATTTTTCTTGGGTGCTGCGCAGATCTTTGCAACCAAGAAGTGGGTGCAAAGAACATTACACTATCAACTATCGATGCCTTGTGTATCTGTGAACACCTTGGTTCGCTGCAACCCAATTGCTGCATCCGACGTGCCATTGTATTTTGTTATAGTATTTATTATTTATATTTATTCTCAATTTTTATCTAAATATTTTGACTATATCAATATTTTTTCTAATAATTAATAATTTTATGCGATTATGTAAATTGTTTCAGAATAAGTGCAGCAAAAAAAGAAATCAAATTTTATAAACCTTTGAAGCAACAATAAAAAAAAGAAGAAAAAAACAAATTTAAATATAAAGAAAGAGTACTTCCCTTTTTTTAAAATTTGATTTTAACAATAAT
This sequence comes from Hydra vulgaris, assembly GCF_022113875.1. Classification (NCBI taxonomy): domain Eukaryota; kingdom Metazoa; phylum Cnidaria; class Hydrozoa; order Anthoathecata; family Hydridae; genus Hydra; species Hydra vulgaris. Next base: position 14,546,355 of record NC_061160.1, on the reverse strand, counting down.
CCATTCTACGAATCACAATGAACAATAATGCCTTTGAAACAAAATTTACAAGATGGATAAGTTGAAATCAGATATTAATTTTTATAAAATGTTCTTATAAAATCAGCTATGTTTTTTACTATATCTTGCATCAACTCTATAACATGAAATGAAGTGGAACTTTTATGAGAATTCTTGAATGTCCATTCCAAGCTAATGGAATATTAGTGGGTGTTTTGCAATTAATAATAGTGGGTGTTTTCCGTATCTTAATCACATTCAATAAAAGAATGGCCACGTTTTGGAAATGTGGCTTTAATGAATAGCAGTCAAACCTTTTTTTGATAAATAAAAAAATTCATTAAACAAATCACGAAATCACAGATCGAAAGTCTTATTATTTTATTAAAAAAAAATTGTATATTATTAAAGTTATCTCATCTGCCTCTTTTCTAGCATCAGCCTCTTTTCTATCTATACACATTGTTTTTTTTATAAGAAATCAAGCAAATGGGCTAGTACTAGAAAATTTTCAGTTTTCCCAATCTAGTACTAAAAGTTTCTTTAGGGTCTTAAATTTCAAAAAAGAGAAAAAATAAATAAAATACAATTTGAAAACATATTAGTAAGTAAGATAAAATCTTTACAGTTAGCCAACTAAAACTATTTGAATTTCATCAGTATCATTCAATGTAGTATATAATCCTTATTATTATATATATAGTATATAATCCCTTTTAACAAAACACGATATTCTTCTAATTTTGTGTTGTACCGCGTAATCCTACCACTCCTTATACGTTTAGTTATTAACATATATCAACTTCTTTGTGACAAAAAAATCACCGTCTTTCAAACTTGTAATTGGTATTTTCTCTGCTCTCATGAAAAATACAAACTTAAAGACTACATTGTTGTTTGCATAGTCATGGCCCTGGTTGGCTTCAAATTCTAAAATCTCTGCGATCAGTTTTTTTCATGTTTATATCTTAGGTTTTCTTCTGATCCGAATTAAGTACTTGAATCGATGGCTAGGTGGAAATCTTCACCATTAAAAATTTTTTGATGTTTTTTTGTTACCAGGTTTTATTATGTCTTCGGAAATTTGGGTATGAATTTTTATCAACTCCGTCAAGTATTTGCTTCTATTTGCTTATAATTTGATTTTTAAACTCAAGTTAAGAATAATTGCAATGATTGCACTTTTATGAGTTTTTTCAGCGTTTGGGTGTAATTGTTTGTAGATCTTTAGCTCTTTCATTTATCCACCAATCAAACATCATTCAACTTTATGAAAACACTTATCACTAAATAAACTTATCATTCAACGTTATGAAAACAGTGACATCAATTATAAAACGTTGATTGATTTTCCATTTAGTGAATTAGGATTTGTCAATGCCATATCTAAATGTTACGTTGTCATCAAAAAATATTGTAATTAATCACATTTTGTGATCATATTTGAATTGATTGTTATACAACTAGCACTTGTCGGCAATACAGTGAGCCTTTTTTTTTGTTCTTTTTTTCATCATTATTGTCGGACTCGCATATTCGCAGAGTTTAAGATTTCTTCGTTTATAAAATTCATGTCTGAATTGATGTCACTCACTTTATCGAGTCGGGAACAGTTAGTGTTACTTTTTTAATCGATACAAGTTGATGTAGTGTTCTGACACAAAGCTTAGTACACTTTACGATATGCGTTTGACTAAAATCATTTCATACATCCATTACATCCGAGCTAGTAAGACAAACTTACTTTCTTTAGTGAACATAGGAGCAGAAATAATAAAAAAAGAGATGTTTGATATTTTTACTGAATTTATATTTAAATAAAATTTTCTGCTTTTTGCGCTTATCCATGATTGAATGAGATTGCGGCATAAACAGTTTAAATTTGTTTAAAAGTATTTTTGCAATATATTTATAATATAAATATTTCATTCGCAATCAAATGAAATTCTATTGCTAATAAAATGAGTTTCTTTTTAAAAATTAACTTAGAATTAAAAGTTTCTTAATTATTTGGGGCTGCTAGTTTTTTATATACAAATTTCCTTTTTTTTTAAAAAAATTTTGATAAACAGTATTTACTCATTTAGCGTTAAGTTTATCGTCATTTATTTGTTGTGCATTTTGAAATGACTATTAATAAAATTCTAGGTTAAAATTGAATTAATCAATGTCTAGAATAAAATTAGTAGCATTTTTGACGGATTTATAAAAAAGGTATTTTAAATTTTTATATTTAAAAAATAGCTAACTGTTTTTAAACCCACCAAAAATACTACAACAAAAAATAAAGTTTTTGCCAAAAAAATGTTCTTTAAGTATGTAACAAGCTTACGGCTAAATAGTCCACTGGATTAACTAAAAAAATCACCCCAATCTAAAATAAAATGCTCTAAAGCTAAAACAAGTAAACATAAACATAAGATACTTGACCCAAAAAAAAAAGCCCCGTCAATTGGAGCATCATAAGGAGTACTTTTAGGCCTAATTAAAAAGGGGTAATAATTTTTATGGTCAAGTTTTTTTTTTTAAATATACTTTTCATATATCGTTTTTTTTTAAAATATACTTTTCATATATCGTTGGAAAGATAATTTAATACTGATTCATATTTGTATAAGAACTACGGGTTGAAAATGAAAAATTAATAAGATATGCTTGTTATTTTAACGCAACTTTTTATAGATTCAATTAATTTTACACTGTAAAATTCATACTGTAAATTACAGCACCCATGGGCATTATAACATCTCATTATATGCTAAGTTAATCATGTATGTTGTAAAAGTTTATATTTTTATTAAACGATTTAGTAAACAATTTCAAATAATAGTTAAAAATTAAATGTTTTAGTATTTTATGTTTATTCAAGGTGTACGACTATTTTTTTTAAAGAAACGATAAAAAATATTGTTTAGTAATTTATTTTACTTATTTTGAATTTCTTTTACTCTGAATACAACTTTTTATTTTTGGTATTAAATTAAGTTTATATTTAATTTATAAATCCACTAATTATAAACATGGTTTTAGTTTACATGATCTTTATGATCTTCCTTCTGACAACGATTACTCATAAGTCATAAAGTCGGTATTCTGCATTTTCGTAGATGCAAGTATATATCGATTTATTTTTAGGTAGCTCAATTTGCCGTCGAAGAAAAGTGTTCAATATGCAAAGAACGGTAAATCATTGACAAAATCTCAGTAAAGAGTCACATGTCATTGTTCAGTTAAAGGGATTAAGCGTATTTCAATTCTATGAAAAATCAGAAACCGATAGGTAGAGTTCTAGTTCATTATAGCTGCAGAAGATCATTTGTAGATCATAGAACTCTGCAAACAAACAAAAAATCTAAGTTGTTACGATCTTTGGTATTACCTTCTATTCTTGGGAACTCTTTTGGCTGCAAACAAGATTGTTTTCTTTGCAAAAAAAAAATGGTGACAATAAAAGAAGCCCTGTTATTAAAGTAACAACTTTACCGATTCGTGAAAAACTTATTATGTGTTTAGAAAGAAATGATGCGTGGGAAAAAACAGTAATTGGACGTCTTGAAAGTTACATCGATCATAACACATATATGACAAAGTTTACTAGTTTACAAAGTTTACAAAGTGGCTAGTTGATCATCTTTCAAAATTTGGATTCTCTATCACATCAGATGAAACCCTTTGCTTCAAACAATCTGCCATTGACGCAAATAACACAGTTAATCTACAAGAAAGGCTGCTATCTGTTGTTCAGTGGGTTGCTGATAATGTAGACCACAATACTGCCACACGTTTAGCTCGGTATCCGGATGCCAAAAAAATTCTATAAAACGTTTAAAACAAAAAAAAAGAAAACACCTGATTTAGTTACGGATCATGGTGTTAAGATATTATCTTATTTAGGTTTTTTGTGGTATTGGCTTTCAGATGATTAAATTTAAACCTTACAGAGAAATGGCATCTCCGCTAAATTGGTCAGGTTTTATGGAACTAGTAACTGATACAATAATTTGTCAGCTAAATTAATTAGTTTTGTTCTTTCCAATAATTGATCTCAATTCTTCTGATGAAACATGCATTTACTCCACCCTTCGTTATGGTATAAATCAGGCTGAAAAATTAAACATACTAATACTTTTTGTAATCTTTGACCAACTGTTATGGATAAAAGCGACAGCAATCATTAAAGAAAAGAATCTCAATATAGTATGTAGATTGGGTGGATTTCATACTATAATGAGTTACATTGGAAGCATTAGTAAACATATGGGAGGATCTGGTTTGGAGGAGTTGTTTAAGAGATATACGCAGAAAATAGTATTAAACACATGATGTTCGGAAAAGCTATTGCACGGTCGCTTCGTGAGCACATTATAGCAGAAAGTGCCCTTAAAATTATACTGCTGGGTATCCTTGTTAATGACGGAGAGATATATCTTTTCTCGTTTCAACCTACTTTTGAAAAAGCAATGAAAAGTACTTTAACTAAAGACTAATTTGAGTTTGTTTTTTTTATTCGTGTTTATTTTACAACTACAAAGTATTAACAAGTAACCAATCACAAATTGATGGTAAAGATATACAAATATAAATATCATAAACATAAAGTTCGTAATAATCGAATTAAATAAAAATAAAGTTGCAAGCAACTCCAAAACATGATTAAAAAAAATACCAATTACAACAATATAATAATTTGAATGTAAAAATAATCCGAAAAATATATCTCTATATTCATCCAATTAAAATAAAAAATACAATAAATAAAAATAAATCTGCTGATTTTTTGGAGGAGTGTTTAGATGTTGCACTATAAGTTTGTTTACTACATTTCAAAATGATGTTTGTGTATAAATATGATAAAAACAAAATTTGTGTAAGATTGATAAGAAAAATTACTTGTTAGTAGTTATAGGAAACTCGCAGAAGACTAAGTCAGTTTTGTCATCGAGTACCTTTTTCTAGACGTGTAATACACATAAAAAATCAGTTGCATACGTGTTATATATGTATGCGTTACATATATACCTTGTTATTAATATTACTGTTTATTTATTTTTGATCGATTTGTATTAACATATATATATAAACAATTTAGTTAATGAGTAACTAAATAGATACACCACATTTTGTTTTTAGTAAATTTAAGTTGCTTTTGTAGAAAGTTTGTAAAAACAGAACAATTTATCATTGTTTCGAGTAAAGTAGACAATTTCATCAATTCTTTGAAATCATAATCTAGAACTCTGGCTTCAATATATGGAGTATGTTGCAATCGCTTAAAACTTCATTATTGCATCAAATTAGTCTCTCCACTTACATACAACAAAGTTTATGCTAAATTTATTTGCTGCAACTGGGCACATAAACTACGCCAAGAGTGCCAGAATTTATGTTCAAGAAATGGAACACTGGTGTCTTAAAAGTTCTTGGTTTAGTGACTGCTTTTATAATGGATCAAATGCTGTAAGAAGAACTAGTCGTTATTGGGCGGGGCTTTGTTCTGATTTGGTAATAGAACAAACATTAATGCGTTCTGTAAAAAATTGAGGCGGCTTAACTCGAGGACGTGTACTAACAGAAAGTGTCAGAACTCTTTGGGTACTACAACTCCATTGCGGCTATATACGAAGCCATGATAACCTTAACAGGGTGTGAAATAGAAACAAGCGAACAACATAATGGGGTCAGCAAGACGTATAAGGGATTTTTTAGACTGCAAAAAATTTGTAAAAGGTTAAGGAGACGAAATCCGTTTATATATCAAGACTCAAACTTGCATTTTCTATCAACAGGTCTTGTCTGCATTATTGAAAATGATGATATAAATTGTGAAAAATCTGAGGAAATAGGATTGATGATTCATAACAAGTTAGACAACTTAGTTATCACCAAAACTAAAATCAGACGTCGCAACCAAATAAAACCACTGTATGCGTTGCATAATGTAATAAAACTGAAGGAAGGCAACTCTATGCATGTTAACCCAACCATTCTGTTAACAAGACTTGCTGCATCTTTTTAATTAGGCCCAAAATAGCATGACTTTTTATATATTTCAGTTGACTTGTACAAAGTTTCAACTTTATAGTATTTTATTCCTGGTTGTATTGAAATTCTACTAGACTAAAACGAGGAAGCAAAAGATACACGTGTTTATTGAGATTTTAAAGCCAAATTTTAATGTCGCATGCTCTCATCAGTGGTTTAACATTTCTTACGGAAAGTTATTATGATATAATACTATGTTTTCGTAACGGTGAAACCATAAATATTTTAACTAGTATTCATGGTAAATAGTAATAGTTCACGTACGATAAAAAGTAATAGTATTTTTCACGGAATGAAAATATCAGTACGATATAAAACGATGAAAAAAATTGTTTCGATAAAAACAATACAAAACGAAACAAAAATTTTTTTCGTAAATGATTAGAAAGTTATTGTTTTGAACTATGTTAAACCAAACTTCCCAGAGGATACGTGATGCTTACAAATAATTTTTTTTTAAAGTATAACGCTTATTTTAGTAAGAGGCTATCCATAAAGTACGTACGCAGGTATGGGGGGAGGGGGGTTTCCCAAAAGCGCACGAACGCGCACAAGAGGAGGGAGGGTTAAATAGCACGTACGCGGTTGACTACATAAACTTGATTTTATTTTTTTTAAACATTAAATTTCACGTGTGTAACAAATCAGAGTTGATTTTTTTTCCTCTGACTTCACAATTTTTTTTTTAATAATCTCTATAATCAATGAGGATAGAAAAAAAAATCGAGTTCATTAAAAAAAAAAATTATACGTACGTACACCAAGGAGGGGGCGGGGGGGGGGCTGCGAAAACGTACAGGTTCGTACAAGAGGAGGGGAGTTCTAAATTAGTGGTTTTACTGCGTACGTACTTTATGGATGCCCCCTATAGAACTTACCTCTGAATAATACCATTTAGTTTATTTTTAAATGTTTTAAAGGAAAAAGAAAATAATGGAAACAATAAAATAAAAATTTACATTTTTTATTTCACTTTATAATCTACACAAAATTTCGCTTTTCCAAATTTATTTTTAAAACATTACAAAAATTTTATATATTGATAAAATAAAACTGTGCTACAATAAATACCCATTAAAAATCAATAAAAACTTAAAATAATAATAATAATAATAATAGTAATAGACTTAAGAAAAAAAAGTAGAATCAGAACAAAAAAAAAAAAACACTTGAAAACTTTGATAAAACTTTTCATTTTAGTCTTTGATGATAACTAGATTAAAAATTAATAAAAATAAAAATTATTGTTTGCAAAATATTGCTTGCAATTCGCGCTAAAAACA
>NC_061160.1:14506530-14536530 GCF_022113875.1 Hydra vulgaris | reverse complement strand
CTGACCACGGAAATATTATTTAGTTGTGAAAAACCGGCCAGATTTTTTAGTCGTTTTGAGAACATTTCAAAAACAAGCAAAAAGCGCATTAAGGTTAACTGGACGGACGAGAGACAGTTAAAAAAAGAAAAATAGCTTTTAATGCGAAAAAACGCGAAGAGCAATTATTTTTGAAACGTCCCTCTTTTATAACTTTTTTTTATAAAATAAAGCGACATTTTTTATATAAAGTAACAACTATAAAAAAACAAATATTCTTCGATTTATCAAAGAGTATATATAATTTTTATTTATATACTTATGTCTTATTTCCAGTGCTGGATTGAGGAAGTGGGGTGGGAGTAGTAGGGCTATAGCCCCGGGATTCACAATGTTAGGGGAAATAGTCAAAAGGACCATTTGGTACTTTTTTAAGTCATTTTTACGTTGTGGCACATAAAATAGGCAGCCAAAATAATGCAGCCTCTGGCCCTGAAAAGACCAACAAGATTCAACCAGATGATTTATTTATAAATAAAAGTTTTTTCAATAACTGCTTCCCGTAGTTTAAAAAGTTTAACACATTTGAAACAATTCTTCTTAATAAGATGAACAAATGAAATAATTAAATGATTGAGTTACTGTAGAAATTCAATTAGCTAGATAAAAATTAACAAAAAACGTTAATTTACTTTGTGAGGAGGAAGCGGAACTGCTTTACAATACCGCTGATGATGTTTAGTGAGTGGGCTTCATAATTTTAATTAGTATTTAAAACAGAAAAAAATTAACTTTAAGTATAATGAGTTTGTAAGAATGGCTGAAGCAAAAATAATCAAAGTTAGTAAACCAGTTTCTCAGAACCTAAAAACTTTTCTTTCTTGGGAGAAAGAATCAGTTATCGGGTACACTGAGGAAAATGGATTAGTGGTTAAAATTATTTGTATTAACTTTGACGATTATTAATAATTTCATTGAAAACGCAGTTATTATTGAAAGTATTTTTGTTTACAAAATCAATAGCACAAATTGCTTTAAAAGATCACATTTGAATAAAATACACATAGATAAAATTATATAGATAAAAATACATTACATACATAAAAATACATCTATATATAAAAAATAAGAATATACTAATAAAATCTAAAATATATTTACAAAACGTTGACAAGTTAAAAAATAAAAATATAAAACAGTTATTATTGTAAACAAATAATGTTAGTTTAAAACATTTTTAGCTTTGCAGATGTGGCTCCAAGAATTAAAATAATAGTTTGTTTGATAGTATACTCTTAAAATAATTTATGCTAGAAATTTCAACAAAAACAAAATTCAAATAATACTGTTTTTTAAAATATTCCAACAGAATACTCAGGACATTCGGATAGTTTTTTTTGAATACTCTAGAAATTTCGGTTAGTATTTTTTGAACCAATAGAATTAGTTGTTCGTAGATTTGGCGGGATTTTTGTGTTTGCGAATATTCTTTTTTTTATTTTTCCGCACTTAGACATTCAAGTTTATGTATGTGTCCATGTAAGTCCGTAAAACAAAATATTTTAAAATTTACGACAAAATGAACTAATTATTTTGCGTAAAAACAAGGAAACATACATAAACTTAAATGTTCTCAAAACGACTAAAAAATCTGGCCAGTTTTTCACAACTACATGTTATTTCCGTGGTCAGTTATCGAGTGCGATGGCACTCGCTTCCCGACCAAGCCTGTATACACACACATATATATATATATACATACATATATATATATATATATATATATATATATATATATATATATATATATATATATATATATATATATATATATATATATATATATATATATATATATATATATGTATATATATATATATATATATATCAGGTAACCAATAAAGTTCGTGCAGTTTTGCAGGTCCATAAATAAATACACAAAAAAACGGTTTTAATAAAGTCTATTCTGAAAAATAGTCTCTTTCAGCAAGAATGACTTTCTCCCATCGTAAAACAAGCTTGTATATTCCATTTTTATAAAAGTCTTGAGTTTGGGAGCTAAAAAATAGATTTAACTCATTTTCAAGATCTTCACTATTTTGAAACTGTCGATTCCTCATATGATTATCCAGGCCAAAAACAAATGATAGTCTCTTGGGGCAAGGTCTGGTGAATACGGAGGGTGAGGTAGAATCTCCTATTGTAAACGTGCTAGAGTTTCCCCACGTGATTTTTGCGGTGTGTGGTCTGGCATTGTCCTCGTTGAATACAACACCTTTTCTGTTCGCCAAAGCTGCTTGTTTTTGGTGAAAAGCAACCGAAACTCTGTCCAATTGGGCTGAGTATATCTCAGCACTAATGGTTTGTCCACTTGGTAGCAACTCTTAGTGAATGATACCTGTTGTAGTCCACCATACACACAGTAAAACCTTTTTTTGGTGAACACGTGGTTTAGGAGTCATCGGTACTGGATCACTACTGGCTAACCAATGATATGTTCGTTTTTTGTTGCAGCATATAATCCATTTATTGGTCCCTCGTCATCATCCGGTCAAAAAAAGACACTAAATTGTGGCGGGAAAGCAATGAAGAACAGATGGTTAAACGCTGTAGCTTGTTTGTTTCACTCAACTCATAAGGTACCCATTTGCTCAACTTCCAACGTTTTCCAAGTTGGTGCAAATTCGAACAAATGGTTTCATCACTCACATTAAATCTTAAGGCAAGGTCCTGACATGTTTGGCTGGAGTTCTGCTCGATTGGCAGCTTGATATCCTCATTGTTGACGGTGGATGGTCTTCCAGATCTTGGTTCATCTTTAAGGTTTTCATTTCCAGAAGAAAACTTTTTGAACCACTTTTGACCTGTCCGTTCTGCTATGGTACCTTCCCCAAAAGCAGCGCATATCTTACGACAAGCTTCTGCAACTTTGGCACCAAGTTTAAACTCATAAATTAAACAGATGCAAATTATTGCATTTGACACAGACATACTCAACTTAAGAATTTCAAATTTAAATCGCACTAATAAAACTTATGAAACAAAATTATCTCCCTACCACAACCATTATCTTATAATACTTTTGTTAGTAAATAGAAATTAGGAAAAACCGCACAAAATTTATTGATTAACTGATATATATATATATATATATATATATATATATATATATATATCAGTTAATATATTGATTAACTGATATATATATATATATATATATATATATATATATATATATATATATATATATATATATATATATATATATATATATATGTATGTATGACGAAAATAATCTTGTACATATGCATGAAGAAAAGAATCTTCACACAAATTGCTGTGATAGGAGAATGAGAATAACAAACCCTAAAATCTTAGCCTCCCCTACTGTAAAAGTGAGGGCAATGAGATGAATTTTTTTTTCCATAAATATAAACTAGTTATGTATTCATCTACAGATTTCAAATTTTATGTTTAAATTATTCAGTGTTTAGTTTTTATGACCAAGTAAAGAATAACCCCCTCAATTTAAGGGGGTCACAAACTTTACATGGTCATAAAAACTGAACACTGAATAATTTATTGATGAATACATAACTAGTTCATATTTATAAAAAAATAAATAATTCAACTCACTGCCCTCACGTTTAGGGGAGGGGAGGGACTAAGATTTTAGGGTCTCTTGTTACCATTCCCGTATCACAGTAATTTTTTTTTGTATATATATATATATATATATATATGTGTGTGTGTGTATAGTATATATATATATGTATAGTGTTGCAAAAAAACAAAAATTTGTATATATGTGTATATATATATATATATATATATATGTATATATATATATATATATATACATATATATATATATATATATATATATATATATATATATATATATATATATATATATATATATATATATATATATATATATATATATAGTGTTGCAAAAAAAACGCATTTTGTTGCTGTCGCGTTTTTTTCACCCAAAAAAACGTGTTTTTTTGGTTTTTTTGGCGTTTTTTTGGTTTGGGTGTAAGTTTTTTTGGATTTTTTTTAAACTCTTATGGTATATTTGTTTACTTATTTTGTGTAAACAGAGTGTTTAGCCAAAGTGGTATAAAAATATTTATCTTTTTGATTAGGAAAATGGCTAAACAGTTATTTTTTTTTTTTTTAAATTTCAAGATTTTTACCTCAAAAAAATTATTCATTTTCCTTATATTAAACATGAAAATGATTACCTTTTTTTATTTTGCAAAGCAGTGTTTCATATAATAAATATATTTCTTTCATATAATAAAAATATTTATTTAGATTATTCTGATTCATTCCATTAAATAATACATTTATTATTATTCAAAAAAAAATTATGGATTAATGAAAAATTTAACGAACATAAGTTGAAGAAGTTAAAAAAGTTGAAATATAATTTTGTAATTTTAAAACCAGTGACAGATCCAGGGGAAATGAGAGGTATGAACCTACCATCCCGCACCAGAATCCATAAATTTATAAAATATCTTTAAATTTTTTAAATTTTTTTTAGTAGGCAAAAATGTGATACAAAATAAACTAAATTTTTAACAAGCCCTGATTCCCCCTCACACCCACACCAAAAATTCCCAGATCTGACTTATTTTGCGATGCAGTGTTACTTCATTCATATAATAAATTCTTAAAACAGTTCAATATTAAAAAAGATGCAATTCATGGCCTTTACTTATGAAAATTTACTTCTTTGTCTTTACTTATAAGAATTATTATTAAAAATTATTAAAAAAAAAAAAAAATTGTTTTTCTAATTAATGCTGCTTTTTCAAATTTTTTTTTTTTTTTTTTTTTTTTGAATAATTGAACAATTGCTAAACTAAGACAATACTAAAAATATGGTAAATGAAAGTATTAAACAAGTATTTAATAAATATCACCAAAAATAAATTTTAAAACCATTTCAGTGTTTAAAATGCAAAAAGAGTAGTTTTTAAGGCAAAAACGCAAAAAAACCAAAAAAAACAAAAAACGAAGTCCTCAGTTTTTTTGGCAAAAAAACAAGAACAAAAAAAAACGACTTACATCACTCTCTCTCTCTCTCTCTCTCTCTTTCTTTCTCTCTCTCTCTCTCTCTCTCTCTCTATATATATATATATATATATATATATATATATATATATATATATATATATATATATATATATATATATATATATATATATATATATATATATATATATATACATATATATATATATATATATATATATACATAATATATATATATATATATATATATATATATATATATATATATATATATATATATATCCACAGTTTATAGAAAACTATAAAACAATAATGATTATACCTAACAAAAGTACCCCAAAGTTCTTTGTTCTGAAGTTGTATAATGCTCAATATTTCATATTCATTGCAATAACTTTTAAATCGATTAGCTACTGTATTGTAAATATCAGACATTTCTTGTAAAGGTACCAGATCATGACCGTTCCAAGGTTGTTGCGGTTTTTTAATAACATTTTCAGGTCCAATTATGAAATCAGTTCTAAATCAATAATAAAAATTATTTGTAAAATATGTATCTATATATATATGTATAAATGTATATATATATATATATATATATATATATATATATATATATATATATATATATATATATATATATATATATATATATATATATATAATTTAATGATTAAAAAAAACACAATTACAAAGTGGCAAATATAAAAAATGTTTCTTTTTTATTATCTTTAATTTATTTAGAATAGAATAGAATAAGAGTAATAAATATAAGATGATAAAAAGGAGTGCAAAAGTATAAGAAAATATCAATTCAATATATATATACATATACTAGGCTCGTAAAATTATACTTCTTAAAAATGTCTGCTCTAAACCCCTAAATGTGTTTTGTATAATAAATTAATACTGGATTAACAAAATTTTTGAACAACAAATATTTTTAGGGGTCGCTCAAGACCCTCTAACATCTTAAATTTCTAGATATGTAGGACTTTTTTATAAATTGACAATTGTAAGATTAAACCGCATTTAAAAAATTATACATGCATTAACTGATTTTGTCAACAAAAAAAATAATGCAAAAATCACCATGAACCTTGTTTCATGATTGTAATCTTGTGGTGCAAACTTTGGTCGACGCCTTATTTTTATATGTTTTCCTGATTGGTAGTTAATTTGATACATAGCATTGAAATCAAATTTAGTTTTCTTTTCCACAAAGGTATACTGCACATGTCCTATAATGATCAAAACATTAGCTTAATTAATAAAAATTAACTCAGGGTTATTTTACTTAAGTATAAGAAAATATAATTTAAAAATAAAAAATAAAAAAATACCTAACATAAAAAAAATTTATAAGTAATAACAAATACATTTATTATATAACATAATAAACATAGATAATCATTATTAAATTATAGATAAATATAAAATTTGAAAATTATCAAACTTTGCTTTATTATTCTATTGGCAATAGAGTTAGGAAAAGAATTGTAAAGATTTGGATTGTTGTTTATATTTTTATTGTTGAACAATAACACTTTTTTATATTAATAATAATATTAGTTTTTAATTGGTTAACTAAACTTTTTTTGAATCAATTTATAAAGGACAGTACACTCAAACTTAAAATTAAGCATGTCTCAAGAATGTTTCAGTACATAAAAATATAAAAAAAAAGCAGTTTTTATTTAAACAGCAATATTTTACAAATAATATTTTTTGGAGTCAAGAATTTTGCTTTTTTATTTACAGCGCTGTCAAGCAAAATCCAACTTATAGGTGAACATAGCTGAAACTAAAATCTAATGTCTGTTTATTTAAAAATCAGCAACTTTACTCTAAAACTAATTTCTTAGAGTTTCTGAATGGAAAAAAATATTTCATCAATTAACATTCCAAAATTCTGTTGAATTTTTTCAGCTATTTATAAACTGGAAAATAATTTTGCTTTATATCAAACATTTTAACATTTTTATTTTAATTTTATATAATATTTAATAATTTTAATGAAGCATATTTAAATATATAATTCCTCCTTCTTTACCATAAAAAAGTTTAAAAAAATAAATTTCTGTACTACCACTACATTTTAACAATACAACATGTGGCACAGTGCTCGCTTCATAAGCAAGAAATAATGAGTTCAATCTTAACAATACTGTTGGTAGTCTCTGGTATTTGCTATTTTAAATTTGTTAAACTGACATCTGACAGTAGCACTTTATTAGGCCAAGACGGATTTTGTCATCAATTAAAATGTACTACAGTTGAGTGTGACCTTGATATTTTTGATGATTTGAAATTAAAATCACAAGTAGATGCAGCAGCAGCAGCAAAAGCAAATTGAAAATTAGGTGTGCTAAAAAAAGCATTCAGAGGACGTGGTGTATTTCTCTGAAAAAATATTATACACTTCATATATTCGACCTTATCTAGAGTTTGCAATCCAAGCCTGGCCACCACACCTTATTAGCGATATCAACAAATTAGAGCAAACTCAACATCGTGTAACAAAATTAATAAACTCCTTGAGACACTATAACTATGAACAAAGATTAGAAGCACTTGGACTGACAACACTAGAAGCGAGGAGGCAAAGAGGGGATCTTATAGAACAATTTTTTTTTTATTTTATTTTACTTCACCTCCTCAAGGCTGAGAAGGCCACTACAGACGAGGAGGCTACTTATTTTGTGGCTATAACCCTCTCTCAACTCTATAACTCCGAAACACGAACTTTGACGAACAAGGCCGCTGCGCGGAGAAACGAGTTGAGCGCGGTACTACCAGGGACGTGGTGGGGATCGAACTCGGAACCACTTGTTTATGAAGCGAGCGCTCTACCACTACACCACTACCGCATAATTCAAAATCAATCAAAACCTCGAACAAGTAGATTTCTAAGTTCTACAACGTTATCCCTTTTCCAAATCAGCATCATACAACCTAAGGCGGAACCATGAGTGTCAAAAACTGTATAGAAAGACTCAACTTTTTTATAAATCGTGTTTGTGCATCATGGAATGCACTTTCCAGCAACACCATCAACTCAAAATCTGTTAATATTTTCAAATCTAGATTGCAGCAACAGAACACTCATAAATAATAGAACTATATGGATCAGATATGTTAGCATAGCAAGGCCTAGCGCCGAGCTCTGTCAAATTTTATAACATTTTTTGTTAATTTTAATTATTCAATAAACTAAACTAAATAAACTAAACAAGTTCAAAATTGGATTCTTTCAGTTAATAATTTTGATTATATGTTTTAGCCTAGAGACTTCCCAAAAATAGTTTTTTTCCGAGCCATTTTAAAGTTATGAGTTAAAATGAGGATCAAGTTTTTCAATAACCATTGCAAATTAAATTAAAGAAATTGGTTGTAAAAATATACCTTCCATAAATTTGGATTCAATTTCCTTAATTAAACATGTTTTATTGGTCTCGATTAAATCAGCATTACTTGATGGATAACTTCTCCACATTCCAAAATTATCTTCCCAGTACCAGAGCCAAACTGTTGAAAAAGATAAATCTGAATATTCAACCATTGAAGATGGCGTGGAAAGGCGACGCATTTTATACACCACATTGTCTTGAATAGAATAATCATCTAAATTATAAATTTTATTTTAGTGTATGTTATATTGCGTATAATGCTCAAGTAAATAATACATGACATGTTGCATTATACTAAAAAGTTTTATTTTTTTTATAAATTTGGTAATTTTTAGGTGTTAAGAATATTCAATTCCTATGTTTTATTATATTATGTTATATATTATACAAGTATTGTTAAAGAATCTTTGCAAAGTTTGTTTGTAAAATACAATTAGATTAACAGAAACACCTTTTTAATAGTTAACAAATATTTGAAAAGTGTTACCTGATTTAGGGGAAAATATTCTTTCTGATTATGGTTTTACATAACAGTAGCTTAATTTGTGTTCAATTTACTACATAGATTTACAATGATATACTTTTAAAATATCAGAATAGGCTAAAACATGGCCAATGACTTTTAACAAGGAAAAAAGTAATGTATAAAACATAAATTGCTGGCAAAGGTTATTTTTATCACTTTTTTTTTTTTGACATTTCAGGTCTTTGTGAACAATACCACTAAATCTTATTTCATTTTTTTGTTTTGTTTTTGTAACTGTTTAATTCATAACTGCAGTTATGTTTTGTTTTTTTGACAGAGAAATTACGGTGAGCAAAAGATACTATGACTCAAAATGAGGTTTTGATTTTTCAAAAAACGAAGACCAGATATATTACTGATTTGGGAAGAAACGTAGGAGAGTACTGAATTAAACAGTTATGTTTTATTTATGAGTTATGGATTAAACAGTTATAAAAACAAAAAATGAAAGTTCAAAATTGAGTGGTATTGTTCACAAAGACCTGAAATGTCAAAAAAAAAAGACTGTGATAAAAACAACCTTTGCCAGCAATTTATGTTTTATACTTAGGCTATGTATCATGCATAAATTGCTAACAGAGGTCATTTTTGCAACATTCTTTTTACATTGTACGTCATAGCGATCTGAAGCAGACATGTAATAAATGGTTGTTGCGTAGATACGTTTTTGTTATAGAGTAGATATGTATTACTACATTATATTTTACTTATATATACATTATAACTACCTATATGTATTAGATATGTATTAGTCATACCTACTGATTATAGTATGTTTATATAGAGACATGTTTAAAGTTTTTGGATTGAGAGTTTTTTTAGTTATTTTTTATAATGACTTTTAATAAAGTTCCATTACTGGATTAGGCAAATAAATTAACATGAATACTAATAAAAAAAACTTAGAGTGTGTTTACAAATCAAGACACCAAGTCCAGATCATAGCTCCGTCATAAAACCTCATAGCCCTGGCAAAAAACAAGTGTTTAAGTTTCTTATACATTTTATTAAAAATTAGTAAAAGACTATATACTGTGTAAACAGATTCTTGTAAGACTGTTAATCACAGGAAATATAGCCAGAGGCGATTTTACGGGTGTATGTGTCCCCCCCCCCCTCGCGTCCCCAAAGAAGGTGATGTTTATAAGTTATAGTGGGTTTCTTTTTTACGAATTTAGTCGTGTTTGACACAATTCAGTCAGGTAAAATTTAACTTTGACGAATTTTTTTTTTTACGAAGCCAGTCGGTACTTTTTAAGGAGTTTTACCCCCCCCCCCCTCTCCCTCATTTTATTTGTAGAATCACCTCTGAATATAGCTTTGCTGGATTTTCAAAAAGCTTGATTTGATTTGATTTGTTTTTTAATGTTAAATTTTATTTCAAGGTTAGGTAAATGTTTATTTTTAATCTATGGCTAAACATTGAAAATCAAAAATTTTATAAGTTACAAAAAAAAAGCAACAGGGAAGTGGGTTATAGTGAACTATAATCTTTAGTGCTCTTCTCGGCCTAGAGGAGGTGAATTAACAAAAAAAAAAGAAAAAAAAATTATGACGAATCAAACGAAGAAGTTCATCACATAATTCCTTTATCTTTCTTTTTTTTTTTTTTTTTGAAAAACAAAAGGAGTTTTAAATCGCTGATAGCTACAAACGATTTTTATATAAACACAACATTTAAATGGCGCAAACAATAAAATAATAAAATAAAAAAATAAAAATTTCAGTGCATTTACGTTAACCTTTGTATTTATTGTAAAGATTGTTGTTATAACATTAGCGTGTCTCACTTATGATCACAGTGTCGGTTATTATTTGAATAAACAATAACAACAAAAACATGTGTTTGTAATATGTCGCTTGATAAAAAAAAACTGCGCCACCGAATAGAAAAAATCAACATAAATAAATAATTACATTTGTAAACAATATAATAATAGTATTGTAATTACCTTAATGATGATGGTAATATACAATATTATATACATAATTACAACAACATATCAATCATGAAGTAAAACTACTGATATGGGTACTTCCGTTAATTTTAATAACGTCAAACAATTTTTCGCACTCAGTCCTCCCACATCTTAAAAATTGTAAAAAAAAAAAAAAACTTACTATGACTTTCCTAATAATATTACGTGAGATAAATTTATCACGTTCCCTTAGTGATTCCCGCCTGTACGAACTGCTATTGATACAATTTTTGGGGAATTATTGATGTAAAACAATGACTAATAAATTATTTTTAATAATTATTCTATGAACTCCCATTTCCCTTTTCCATCTTCAGTTTTGATGACATAATTAATCGAAGTTTCAAAATATAAAAAAAAATTAAATAAAAAACTAGAATTTGGATGGTGTCAAAAATGTGAAACCAAAAAAATCCAGTCGGATTTTTTTGGTTTCACAAGCCTAAAAAAACTTTTTTAAAAAACGGGTTTTTCATAAAGGTTTGGTCACTCTTTAAAATTTTAAACTCTTGCACAATAATGTAAAATTAAATATCTTAATTACAAATGCATCCAAACTCGCTATTCAGTTAATTATTGCGCCAAAATGTAATAATCATATAATCTTAGAAAACCGTACTACAATAAGAAATTATGTTCATACCTATTGCTTGCAATAACCATGACGATAAGTCATAAGATCCAAAGTTTGCGTTAATCTCGCTTATCCCAACAGCTACCATTTCTTCAAATTTTACAGTGACGGTGGTTCCAAAAAGGTCTATTTTTGAATGCTCTATTTCTGCGGAGCAGTAATCAGATTCGAGTTTTAAATTTTCATGTGTCCCTATATTTATCCATTTCCCTTTTTCTTTTTCATTTTTAAGATTATTAATACTTTTCAATGGAGTCGTGTAAACTTGCCATTGAAATATTTCTTCTGAATGTAGTTTTGGACACGGATTACCTAAACACCTACCCTTTATATAATAAGTGCAAATTACAGTTTGTTGACAAATGCAGTTTACTTTGGCATTTGAATTTGCAACGTTACCGTTTGTTTGCTCAGAAACAATTGATTGATGTTGTGTATTATGACTTGTAATTAGATTTGTACTATCTAAAATATCTGAAACAAACTTTCGATCTCTATAAGCTTGTTCGTTGTTCGTTGGAGAGTCTTCTTTTGATTGTTGAAAAGAAAAACTTGCACCTGACCCTAATGAAGAGTAAAAATCGCTTGTTGAAGCTTTAGAGTTAGTATAATAACTGGAAAATAAAGAAGTGTCTTCTGAGTTTAAAGCATTGTTAGATTTTAAACTATAATTTATCTGACTAAAACTTGTTGAATGTCCATTTGGTAAAATATCGTTTTCCGCAGGAAACTGTTCAAATTCTTCGCTATTTTCACTTGTTCCATGTTGAAATTTTCTTTTTTCATAATTAAAGTTTGTTGTTGGTGGTGAAAGATTATGCAAACCCAATCTGTCACATGAAAGTTCGGTATTATCATATAGTCTAATGTTTTGTTCAAAAGAGTTAGCAAGAATGGTTTGCATAAAAGATTCGTGCAATGAATCAGAAGATGATGAGGGATTTGGTTTTAAAGCTGTACTCTTTGTTGGAGAGTTTTCAAAATGGTTTAGACTTTTCAAGTTCAATTCATCATCTAACAAGCTATTTTTTATATTTTTATTATTAAGATCTAGACCTTGTGACATTGAGCTAAAATAATGAGCTTGTATGTCTGTTGGCATACCCTCTATCTTACTACACTCTGGGAAGGATGGCATTGTTTGAATAAAAAGTTTTTCATCAACAAGCCCATTTCTCATAACTCCTTTCTTATTTACAATGATTGGTGGCGTTGGCAGAGAATATTTTCGACCTCGACTTGAATCGTCAAAAATGGGCAAACTAAGTATTGGTGAATGGTTGGAGTTAGATAACTTCCTGGGAACTTTGTTGTTTGCCAAAGCTTGTAAAATTGTGGCATTAGGTAATGAAAAAAGCGCAGGAAAATGTCCCATATTTAAAGGAGTATGATTTGGACTGAGAGGAGACAATTTATCGCATTTATCTGTATTCGATTGATCCTCTCTTCGCTCAGCCTTAATTTTAAGATATGTCATTACTTGCATTTCTGTTAAGTTATCCATTTGATATCGACGCAAAAGAAATTTTGTGTGCATATTATCAATACTATGCTTTCTTATGCATTGGTTTCCAAACTTACAGTTTCCTTCCTCAGCATAAAATCTACAAACGTGAATATAAGGGCAGATGTCTCGCGTGCATCCAGTAGCTACATTGTAGTATTTACAAATTTCTAAACTCTTTGGCACATCAGGATTTATCGAATCTTGTTCTAAAAGATGTTGAACATTCCTGCATAAAAATTCTCGTAATTGTTCATCCGATAAACCTTCAAGAAAATGGTTTCGCAATACATCGCGAGTGTTACTTCCCTCAAAATGATGTGGTTTTTTACATCTAGGACCGAAAGTACATTTTCCTTTTACAAAATGACGGCAAACATGTAGTTTAGGACAAAATGTTTTTATACAGCCTTTTTTGCCATCAAAATCGCGACAAAACTCAACCGTAGCAATGGGCTTTATTACAACCGAATTATTTTCTTCCACAAGTTGAAAAAACGATGGGTAACTGTGAATAAATGCTTGTATTCCGTTCCATTGCGAACGTTTTTTTAATATGTTTACAATTTTATCAACATTCTCCAATTTCAGAATGTCGTTTATTTTTAAAACCGACGAATTCCCAACTAAAGATGTGTATATTATTCGTGAAAAGAGAAGTTTGAGATCGTCAGTTGATTCTTTTCCTGTTAATTCCATTTTAGCTTTCATTATTATCTTTCATCTTTAGCCCTCATTTCATGTTTAGTTTTTAATAATTTAGCAAATAAAAAATAAAAATAAAAGTACTTTGATTGCTATAATCAACAGAAACGCAAATGGTACAAACAGTGTTACTCAACAAGATGTTATCTTTTTATGACTAAGGGTCTCAGAAGCTTAAATGAAGTTGATTGGTTGACTTTATCTAACAGCTAGATCCCAGTACATTTTTTATAAAAGCAGGAATTACAAACATTTTGAAATTGTTATGAGAAAGAACGCAAAGGAAATAAAAAAACCAGACAGGCTTAAAAAACATTATAAATTTTTCAATAAGATAACAGCGAACTTCAATAGCTTTGTTAGTCGGCGAAATCTCCACTACGTAAGCAAAGAAAAATTTAAACAAAATATCTTTTGTTTGAACAGAGCGCGTTTTCTTTCTTTCTTTGTTCCTCTCAATTTTTCACTTTATAGAATTTTAATTGTTTACATTGAATGAACGTTTTCTTTTATATTTTGCGGTTTATTTATTCAAAGTGCTTAAATGTACCTTTAACATAATTTAGTAAAAACCAAGAGTAATCTCGTTAGTAGGAGGGTAAAAAATCATAATATAGCTTATAATATAACTGATGATAATATAACCGATGTGTAACGACCTAAAAAACATTATTTAGAATGGAATTGCTCTACTTGCCTCATTATACATTTTTACTTTTAAGCACACAAACACACACATATTGTAAAGTATTTTTTTAAATAACCCGAATATTTTAAATCTTGACATGTTTCGCATTAAATTTTCAAAAGAATCGTTTTACAATAAAAAATGTAAAATTATAAAACGAATCTTTTGAAAATGTAATGCGAAATTACGAAACATGTCAAGATTAAAAATATCGTGTTAGTTTTAAAAATAATATATATATATATATATATATATATATATATATATATATATATATATATATATATATATATATATATATATATATATATGTATATATATATATATATATATATATATATATGTATATATATATATATATATATATATATATATATATATATATATATATATATGTATATATATATATATATATATATATATATATATATATATATATATATATATATATATATATATATATATATGTATATATAAATATATATACACACACACACACACACACACACACACACACACACACACACACACACACACACACACACACATATATATATATATATATATATATATATATATATATATATATATATATATATATATATATATATATATATACATATATACAGACACAAAATCTTACAATAAAAATAAATTAATGAGGCAATTTATGCAAACACACAAAGCTAAAGTCAAACAAATCTTCACGTGAATTGTCACAAGCTTGCATCGAAACTTTTTATATTTCGCACCAGGCTGTCGCGTTTTTTTCACAGTTGCATCCGTTACCGGATATAAGACCAATATCCTATGAATTATTTTTGATAACACAGTTTTATAGCTAAGTGGTAAGGAAATAAGATTGCTTGACCACAGGAAACTAAATAACGTATAAGAAACAAGAAACTAATAGTAATAATATTTATACTTCTTCAAGTTAATTGTTTTTGTGACGTAACGAACACTATTGGCTAAAAACATTTTTTTTTGGTTTAAAATCAACAAAGTTTTAATTTAAAATTTATTTATAATACATTTTATATTAAAAAAACATCTTTAATCATATGTTTGATATTTAAACGTATTCTTGCAAAAGGTTTTATTAATTCATTTTATGCAGCTGGATTTTCAATCTTCTGAAATGTTTTAATAAATATTTATAAATGAAGTTGCACGTGGCCAATAAAAATTGCGTTTTGTCAAAATTTGCTGAAACATAAAAATAAATAATTTAAAAGTAGTTTTATTTATGAAATGTTTAAATGTTTACTTTATAAATGAAACAAATGTTAAACGTTACTTATTTCGTACATAAACCCTTAATCAAACCTTTTAGTTTAGTAAGTTAAACTGTTAACTTAGTGTTTTAGGCAACCTTGCTTTAATTGTAATATCGTTATATTAAGAATTAATGTTATTTACGTGTTAGCTGCAGATCCAAGTAAAACCAGAAAGATTAAAAAGTCAGTGTAAATAGAAAGTATTAAATACCGCTTTTATTTTCGTTACACTACATCCAATCAAATTCTTTTTAAGGCTTGCTATTCAATTTGTCGGTTTTTATGCGAATTTAAATCGTCAGGTATGTGGCCGAGTATTCTAAGTGTATTTTTGTAATGCAAATATAATCAATTACTTTTCCGCACCTTCTTATAAAACCAAAAAACAATAAGACCCGCTATTTAGCATCTGCTATTCAACATACGCTGTTTCATCATTTTGCTTTCATAAGATTCATAATTCCAAAATAAAAGCACTACAAACGTGAACTAAATTGTTTTGAGAAATTTTTTTTACTAAATTTTATTAATATTTAAAATTACTTCATTACAAAATAGTAATACAAAATCCCATGACGGAATAAAAAAAAATAATTGAAGAAATAATTTTTTAAAAATATCAAAATGATAAAAATAACTTGAAAGCTTTTTAAAGTCAATTATTTAAAAATTAGCTTGTAATGGATGCAATATAAACGTCAAACAGAGATTAAGTATATAACAATTAAACATTTATATAATAATAGTAAATGTTAAGCAATAAATCAGCAAACTTTTGAAAGATTATTTGTTTCTCAGTAATTCCATTGTTGACTTATAATAAAAATTTTGAATTTAGGTCGAAACATTGAAAGTTTTTTATAACTTTCTATAACTTTTTATGCAGAATTACGTACTTTTTTTTATATCAAATAATAATGTCGGAAGATTTAGAAAATTAAAAATGAATAATCTTTTAAAAAATTTTAAAACATGTCGTCGTCGTCGTCGGGTGACAGGAAAAACTCACTAAGTACTTTTTAATGAATAACTTTTAAATTAAAAAAAAAATACTTCCTTAAAATAGGTTTATAGCTACATAATATAGGATATAAAGAAACATAACCAAATATAATTCGAAACATTTTGTGAAAATGAAGTTTTGACATAAAAGAAAATTATTAAAATGTAAACTATGCAAATTTTATTGTTCGTCTTTTAGGTTTTTCCTGTCGCCTGACGATATTTTCTTTTATAAGCGTTTAAAGCAGAACTATATAACTATACGAGTGGCCATGTAATGGCTTTTTTAAGTATAAGAGTGCAGTGAAAACTTTTAATGAAGTTTTGGTTTGAGGTCTCGCGTAAATATGCCAGGCTTAAGGTTTTTATATGGAATTTTTACTTTTTATATATTGGTTACAGTGAAAACAAAATTGTGAAAGTGACTTGTAAAAGACAAAAAACAACACGTAGTGTTGTTTTCTTAAAACCTAATACTTAGCTATGGTTAAATAAGCAACAACAATTATTTTTTACCAAGAATAGTATTTTTATTGACAGGTTTGTAAATGCTTATAAACACTATTGTTTATTTAAACCTTTTACTTTATATAGCGATTAATGTAATCAAATATTTATGCAATCAAACGAGTTTATTCTGAACTCGTGACACTCAGTTTTTACTGCGGATGAATAGGTTAAGTTTATGTTTGTTTTATAATAAAATTTCTGCGGGTAAGTTTTAAGACGAATTTAACATTGGTTGATAAAACCAAGAATTTCGTAAGAGATCATCATTTAGTTCTTGAAATTTAATAAAGGCAGAATATAGTATGGTTCAAAAATGATACTTATAAAAAAGTACAGACCAGATATTATACTGATTTATAACTGTTTCAAACCAAACCCCCAATCAATGAAACAGCATTCCGTCCCTAAATCAGTCAATATAGCAACGCTCTCTAACTCAGTATGGTCTGCATTTTCAACAACTCAAAACATTTTTTTGAGTCATACTTTTGCAAACCAAAAATTATCAACACCCCCCTTCTATAGTTTAATTTATTTCTAATAACTTCAAGTTTAACTCTATTTTATAATGAGTTATAAGTTATATGTCTGCTTAACTTTTGATACATCATATAGTTGGCAAACTAGGTTTTTATAACGTTTTTCAATAACTAATATTATGCAAAAACCTAGATTTTTGAAGATAATAGTTTGATAAAAAGTAATTCAAAAGGTTTTCACAACAGAGTAATCTTTGTTTTAGCAACGTAATGTTAAATTAACATTTGAAATATTTTTCAGGTAAAGTTTTGTTTTAACAAATTTAATTGACATCACACAAATCTTTAAAATAAATGGGTTAAAATTTAAAGACACGAAACAGTTAATATTTAATTAGTTGAGTCGACGACACCGGGGGGACCAGGAGGCACTAACCCCCACTTTTTTTGCAAAGGATCTTTTATTATTTTTTCTTAGAACTTGGCAGATGAGCACTTAACTAGGAAGCCTCCATCCTTACCAATGTCGCCTATCTGGTCAAAGGCGGCATCGAACCTCGGTTCTGAGCAAGGCTACTTATTTATTATAAAATTTTTTATTACCTGAAAACAGCCATAAGCAAAGGTTTTCTAAGAAATTAAAAACAAAGAAAAATATGTTTTCAATGTAAAAATCTTTATTTTTCACTGACTCGCTTATCACACGTATTTACAAACTTTGATAAACTACATTCGTCATCTAAGATAACATTTCAACTCGTTTAAAATAAAAAGACATTTCATTTTTTTCGCACAACGCTACTTCAGTTAAAAATTAAATTATTAACAAAAGCTATTTAAAAGCAAAACAAAAGGAAAATGATATATCGATTTTGTTTGCTTGAAGCGTGAAGAAAACAAAATTAACAAAAATCATCACGGACGTTTAACATCATTCAATAAAAAGTCTCGCTACTAATAAAAAGCCTCGTTTACAAACGCACACTTAGATCACACTGTATCAAATAACTTTTTTTGTTTTATAAAAAATAACGTTAAATAAATCTTTTTTCACTCTCTCGCTACGCTACACGACACGAATATTTTAAGTTTTCTCTAGAAAACATTGCAAAAAATAATCATCATTATATTATATACTCATCCACAGACAGATATCTTTCGAATATGTACATAGTCATTAAATAGTTAGATCATCCTGCATTTCTTCACCGATTTCGTGCGGATTTAGAATACCAGGTACATCTTTTTGCCTCTTTCGCTTCTCCTCTTGAGCAATACGAAGTTGTTGTTCACGTTCGTCTAAGTACAGATCGCTGCAATCCTCACCCTGGAACTCCTGAAACAACCAACAATAGAATTTACAACTACACAATCAAAGGCACATTTAAAAACATCAAACCGAAAAACTTCGAAATTATTAAACCAAAAACTAAAAAAGTAAAGTTTACCTTAATTTGCACTAAGAAATCGCGCAAATGTTCTTTAAATTGAGCAATGTTTTGATCAAGGTCAAACAACCCTTGGACAAATAACTTTATTTGTGGACTATAAAAAAAAAAAAAAAAATAAAGAAATCTAATTAAGAAAAATCAAATTTAAAAAAAAATTGGAAAAAAAAAAAAATAATAATAATAAAAATCCCATGAAGTAATTTTTTGAGTTGTATTAAAAAATGTATTGCATGAAATAACGTGAAAATTAAAAAAAAATTTTTTAATCAAATTAACATTAGTATTAAAGAAGATTAATTTACTTGAAGAATTGTAAAATAACGCTGCAACGGGGCAGAATAGCGTCATAACTAGTCATTTGACAAAAATGAAAATAAGCTAGATAAAATATTTTTTTAAGTTGATGTATAATAGATAATTTGTTGTTTCTTGTGCATCTGTTTTAGTAAGCAAAGGAACTTATAGAATTCATCAATCAACTTTTTTGTTCAAGGGTAGTGAACTATTAAGTATTAAGGTTGCAGTTTGTTAAATGTTTGAAATTTATTTTTCAAGAATTCTTTAACTTTAGGATTGTAGCTATTTTTCAGTAATAATTGATTATGACTTTTTGTTTAATTAAGCTCACCAAGATACAGATTCGATTATTTTTATAAAATGACAGTTGATTGAAAACTATTAGGTTTTTTTTGCCCTTTGTTTACTCAGCCTTCAGAATAAGAAAAATAAGGCATATCTAACAGTTATGGAAATCATTTCAATCTTAACTGAAATAAAAACAAAAGTTCTATTATTTCATTTTCAGATTAAAATAAAGTCACTACACAGTCAAAGTACAAAGTAAAGCGTCATAAATTACTAAAAAATGTTAACCTATAAATTATTTCGCTGAACAATATATTGCCACCATTATGTATAAAATTTTAAAATGTTTGTGAAAGTACTTGACAAAAACTGTAATTTTATAACAAAATTTTTATAACTGAATTCTGCAAAAAAAAAAAAACAAGTTTTTTAAGACAATATATTATTTGTTAGACCATATTTTGTTAAATTCAAGACAAAAAAAAACAAACTTACTGTTGTAAATGAGGAAAAGCTTGCTTAAACAAAGCTGCAGCATATTCTTTTATATAAAGCTGAAATTAAAAAATTAATGAGTTTAACTAAACTTTAGCACAAGAAGTAAAAAGAAAATTACAATTCGTTTTAATACCTCATTAGACATTCCCCCTTGTACTTGAGCAGGATTAAACAATGGTACGGTTATACCATTGTTTTCTGCAATGGTAAACATATGTGATAATATTGATGCATGTTTGGTAAGAGCTAAAACAAAATTTCACGTAATGTAATTTAATGTAAATCGTTGAAAATAATTTTTATATTTCGTATTAGTATCTTTAAGATCACTAAGAAAATGATTTTTATATTTCTTTGAGAAAAGTTTAAATAAAATAAATTATAAAAAAATTTCAAGATAAAATATTTTTCTTAATATAAAATTAATAATATAAATTAAAAATTAATATAAAATTAAAAATTAAAAATGTAATTCATGAAAATTTTACCTGCGGTATGAGAGCTATCCGTTACAACTGAAAATACATGCTGTAATATCATAATGTAATATTGCTGGTAAAATACTTGCGCTGCTTGTGGGTGTTTTTGAATGTTTAACAAAATACCCAGTAAAATTTCAAGACCTTAAAATATATATATATATATATATATATATATATATATATATATATATATATATATATATATATATATATATATATATATATATATATATATATATATATATATATATATATATATATATATATAAATTTGATAAATTCTATTCTAGGAAAAAAGAATCAATAAAGACAGCAAACAAATATTTAAAAATACAAAAACAAACCAATATCTGCTACATTTCGCATAGTGTGCTTAAATGCCCAAATGACAGAATCCAAAACGAGCTTAAACTGAGGAGGAGCAAGTGCAATCAAGGCTAAAAAAAATATAGAATAAAACCAATAAATTAAGATAAAGCATATTTCAAACTTATTAAAGGCTTTCAAAGAGAAGTGTCAAAAAAATATAACAATAAAAATAATTACCAGGAAAACAACGCTGATTAACTGCTTGTAAAAGAATGAAAAAGTTTGTTCGATGTTCAGGGAATTGTTCAAAGTCCTATAACCAAAATAAACTATTGTTTAATGTCGTCAGATTAGTGAAGTCAAAAAATGTTATACAGTATACTCTGTTGTAAACACTTTTTATGGTTGTTCTAAATAATCAGTCCAAAGAACAATTTGTTTCATTCAGATAATTTCTTTTTCTACTTTATAAAACTCTGATTTACCTCAGTAATTAACTCGAACTTAATACTAATTAATTCTAATTAATACTAATTAATTCTAATTAATACTAATTAATTCTAATTAATTAAATCAACAAAAAAAGTTATATATAAGTAATACCTTGTTTATCATATTAAGCGTACATTCAAAAACGGCATCAAACATTAATGGAACTTCCTCGACTACATGATTCTAAAAAATTTTATTTATATACTTTTGTTATTTTATATAGTTAAGTTTACTAAATCTACCTGGTGTAAAAATGCACAAATAAATTAAAATACAGCATACAACTATTATGAACTTTAAGCCATAATAACTTTTTAAATAAATTTAGTGTACCTGAACGTCATAATAACTTTTTAAATAAATAGTGAACAGAACGATCAATTTAATATGGTATTTTTTAGAAAATCATGTTTTACCATGGAAAATAATTTTACAATTAATTTTAATTTTTATTTAAATTATAAAAATTTTGTATTATTTCTTTTAAACGATACTATATTGCAAGCATAATTATTTATTTGTAAGCATATTTATTATAAATTGTTAAAAAAAGAAAAGTTAAAATAAATTTTAAACTTGAATTATAAACACAAAAATAAATATTTTCAATTTAGTTTTGTATTTTTTTTAGTTTTATAATTAAAAAAAGTGGGATACATTTTACAAAAAAACTGCATTATACCAAGTGCTAATCTTTCATTAATGACAATACCAAATTTAAAACCATGACTAAACTTCTGATGGAACAAGTTTTGTAAAATGTCCCCATGATTTTATTTATAGAATTAAAAAAATGAAAAAACTTTTATTTTTTCATTCATATATATATATATATATATATATATATATATATATATATATATATATATATATATATATATATATATATATATATATATATATATATATATATATAAAATATGAATTTAACTTGAAAAATTGTTAAAAAAAAAATTTCACAGTTTTGTTCTTAAAGGAACTACCAAATATCCAACATGTGTTCATATTAAAGAAAATGTTACAAAACAAAACAATTGAGCTATTTATTTTTTTTATCAAAAAGTAAATGTATATCAATAAAAACTTTTTATTTAAAACTTTATATTTATAAATTTTATATAAAACTTATTGTTTTAGTCAAATCCTTTTGTATCTATTATTATTATTAATATAGATATATTAATATTGGTATATGAGTTTTTATCATATACCAATATAAATATATCTACGGGCTTGATAATTTATTTCAAGCACATTTAATCTGTAAGAGTTTTAGTATATAGACTTTTTTTTTTTAATTTTGAAAATATTAAATGTGAAGATTAGAAATAAAATTTACAACAAAAATGGAACAAAAAATTAATTAAAAAAAAACTAAACATTTTTAGATTTTTCATGACATCATATGCTGAAACTCTTATGAATTAAACATGCTTGTATTAAATTAATCAAGTCTCAACATTTCAGTGTATACAAAATATTTCGAGAGCAAATTAGAAAGGGCAAGCTTCAACTAAAACAACAAAATTAGAGAGGGCAAGCTTCAACTAAAACAACAAAATTGGTTTTTATTATTAAATCTTTATCAAAATAAGTTTTTTTTAACATTTTTAAAAATATGAAGACAACATTTGTTAAAAATTGGTAATTTTTTTGAACACTTTACGCAATTTTCGATTAGACAAACATTTTAATAGTCCTAATAGCTGTGACTCATGTTTTAGAAAAAATTGTTATAAAATTCATGATAATTAAATACACAATCCATTAAATTATAATTTTTAAAACTTTTTTTTTTTAAATTAAAATTACTAATCTTAGACTAACGATTTACACATAAAAAAAACAAGCTTTCTATAAAATCACTTTTAAAACCAGCTATTTTATTATACATTATATTTTCATATTATTTCAAGAAAATTATTTAATTGTATCTCATGAAAGTAAAACTTTACAAAAAGATGCTTACATAAAAACCTTTAGATTAGATGCTTACATAAAAACCTTTAGATTAGATGCTTACATAAAAACCTTTAGATTAGATGCTTACATAAAAACCTTTAGATTAGATGTTTACATAAAAACCTTTAAAATGAAGTGCAACTATTATTTCCATAAAAAGTAGTGTCAATTAAAACACTTCTGCTTTTAATAAATTAGCTTGGAGATTTTTTGAACCTTTTCATGAAAATATATATTTTTTTATAGCCTTTCCATGAAAACATTTTTTAAAAAGGTTTTTCATGAAAATAATTTAAACATAAAACATTAAACCCCTTTTATGCATATTAACCTGGAGCTTGTTAACCACAGTTGCAAGTGTGTTTAAAACTTCAGCCTCTCTTGCTTGAGGAACATTTTTGTTATAGTCTTCCAACACAGTGGACAGTAAAGGAGGTATAAAGTTATCTTTAACCTAAAAGAAATAACGCGAAATCATTATAATTAAAAACAAAGTAAAAAAAGATTAAAGAATAATTTTTTAGTTTACAAATAACTTACAAGTTTAGGATCAGTTGACTTGTTCACCCAACAATTAATTAAGTTTAAAGTTTCTTTTTTTACTCCACGCATTGATTTTATTAAAGATTGTTTTGTTACTCCTTCACCTGAACAGATATACAACTTCTTATATGAATATGTATGTACAAACACACACACACACATCTCTCTCTCTCTCTCTCTCTCTCTCTCTCTCTCTCTCTCTCTCTCTCTCTATATATATATATATATATATATATATATATATAAATCAACCCTTGGAAAAATGAGGTTGGCAATAATTTGCTGATCTTAATCTTTTAGAGGGTGGCATCAGGACTTACCATAAAACATTAACGTTTTTTAAAAACTTTACTGTTTTATGGTAAATAAAACATTAAAATTTGCCAAATGCCGACCCTTACTCTGAGGGCTATATGTATATGCATGTATGTGTATGCGTATATCATAGATCATCCATAAAATTATGTCTCGGTGTTGCAAAAACAATGAGACATAATTTTTTTACGAACAGAGCGATACCTCATTGGAATGCTTTACCTGAAAAAGTGGTTTCTGCAATGA
Source organism: Hydra vulgaris (assembly GCF_022113875.1). Classification (NCBI taxonomy): domain Eukaryota; kingdom Metazoa; phylum Cnidaria; class Hydrozoa; order Anthoathecata; family Hydridae; genus Hydra; species Hydra vulgaris. The sequence continues at coordinate 14,511,902 of NC_061160.1, read as the reverse complement.
CAGTAAATTCTTTTAAAGCTAGACTAGATAAACATTTGTTAACGGCAGTTAAAGTATAAATTTTAAATTTTACGCAAAATAATAAGTTCATTTTGTCGTAAATTTTAAAATATTTTGTTTTACGGACTTACATGGACACATACATAAACTTGAATGTCTAAGTGCAAAAAAATAAAAAAAGAATATTCGCAAACACAAAAATCCCGCCAAATCTACGAACAACTAATTCCATTGGTTCAAAAAATACTAACAGAAGTTTCTAGAGTATTCAAAAAAAACTATCTGAATGTCCTGAGTATTCTGTTGGAATATTTTAAAAAACAGTATTATTTGAATTTTGTTTTTGTTGAAATTTCTAGCATAAATCATTTTAAAAGTATACTATCAAACGAACTATTATTTTAATTCATGGAGCCACATCTGCAAAGCTAAAAATGTTTTAAACTAACATTATTTGTTTACAATAATAACTGTTTTATATTTATATAACTTGTCAACGTTTTGTAAATATATTTTAGATTTTATTAGTATATTCTTATTTTTTATATATAGATGTATTTTTATGTATGTAATGTATTTTTATCTATATAATTTTATCTATGTGTATTTTATTCAAATGTGATCTTTTAAAGCAATTTGTACTATCGATTTTGTAAACAAAAATACTTTCAATAATAACTGCGTTTTCAATGAAATTATTAATAATCGTCAAAGTTAATACAAATAATTTTAACCACTAATCCATTTTCCTCAGTGTACCCGATAACTGATTCTTTCTCCCAAGAAAGAAAAGTTTTTAGGTTCTGAGAAATTGGTTTACTAACTTCGATTATTTTTGCTCCAGCCATTCTTACTAACTCGTTATACTTAAAGTTAATTTTTTTCTGTTTTAAATACTAATTAAAATTATGAAGTCCACTCACTAAACATCATCAGCGGTATTGTAAAGCAGTTCCACTTCCTCCTCACAAAGTAAATTAACTTTTTTTGGTAATTTTTATCTAGCTAATTGAATTTCTACAGTAACTCAATCATTTAATTATTTCATTTGTTCATCTTATTAAGAAGAATTGTTTCAAATGTGTTAAACTTTTTAAACTACAGGAAGCAGTTATTGAAAAAACTTTTATTTATAAATAAATCATCTGGTTGAATCTTGTTGGTCTTTTCAGGGCCAGAGGCTGCATTATTTTGGCTGCCTTTTTTATGTGCCACAACGTAAAAATGACTTAGAAAAGTACCAAATGGTCCTTTTGACTATTTCCCCTAACATTGTGAATCCCGGGGCTATAGCCCTACTACCCCCACCCCACTTCCTCAATCCAGCACTGGAAATAAGACATAAGTATATAAATAAAAATTATATATACTCTTTGATAAATCGAAGAATATTTGTTTTTTTATAGTTGTTACTTTATATAAAAAATGTCGCTTTATTTTATAAAAAAAGTTATAAAAGAGCGACGTTTCAAAAATAATTGCTTTTCGCTTTTTATCGAGTTAAAAGCTATTTTTCTTTTTTTAACTGTCTCTCGTCGGTCCAGTTAACCTTAATGCGCTTTTTTGCTTGTTTTTGAAATGTTCTCAAAACGACTAAAAAATCTGGCCGGTTTTTCGCAACTAAATAATATTTCCGTGGTCAGTTATTGAGTGCGATCGCACCCGCTTCCCGACCAAGCCTGATTTTCTTTTTAGCTAAGTTTTTTCTCATTTTTTTTTGACACTTTTCATTATTTTTCTATGATTGATGAGTGAAAAAGCTTTAAAAAACCAATATATTACAAAAATATATACCTCAACTTGCACGTATTGAAAATTTTTTAGATATCCGGAAAAACTAAAAGTTGAAAAAAATATCCGGAATTCCGGAAATATCTGGAAAAAGATAATCCCTGGTATATATATATATATATATATATATATATATATATATATATATATATATATATATATATAAATATATATATATATATATATATATATATATATATATATATATATATATATCAGGCCTTGTTTTAAAGTGTTACGCCTAGAGCGATTTTTACGTATGCGTAGAGCTGTTTTGGTTAAGCTACTTTTTATCATTTTTTAACCTTTAAATTAGCGGTAACATAAAAGAAGTAATTAATTTTTAAAAAAACCACATTAACTTTTAAATAACGATATGTAAAGATATTTATTACAAAAAAGAATTTAAGTTAAAAATAATTGTTGTAACTTTTCATCGCGATATATCTTACCTTTTTATAGCAATTAATTTTACGCTAAACTTTTTATCCAAATATTTAGCAACATGAAAAATTGTTCGTCAATCTATAACTGCAAATTTTTTGCAATGTTTTTAATAAAAAGTAGTAATTTTTTAAAGTTTTCAGTAAAAAACTTTAAAAAAATATATATTCCATATTTATTAATACAGAATATAAATGTTTTTTGCAATATAGATTTTTTAAGAATTTTTTACTGAATTTATAATAAAAATGTTATCATGATAACAAAAATATCAAGACATTTTTTCGAGATATTAAAAAAAATGTGCCAATGAATGAACAATTTGTATTTTTCTAATTTGTATTTGTATTTTTCTTAAAATTACTTCATTAATTATTATTCTTTGCTTTTCTTATTAGTTAAAGATATATTTACCTTTACCTTTAAGTTATGCAGGGGGAGGGGGCCAGCACAGAGAAAAAAAATTACCTGTTACTCGCAACTTTTGAATGAAGACAATTTGTTAAATTTCATCTGCGTGCGATTCAATAAGTTTTTTTCATAATTCAAGTTATATTATAAGAGAAAGAAATCACGAGTAGACAACAACACCCGCTGATTACACTAATACTACGTTGAATATATTTATATAACGGAGGTTTCATTATGCATGCACACGTTACAGATTTCGTTAAATAAATACAGGCACGTTTTAGTTTAACGACAGTCTCTATTTTTTACTAATGAATATGTATTTTTCTTTTTAAAACAAGAAAAACTAGTATATAAGAACCTTGTATATAAGAACCTAGTATATAAGAACTAGTATATAAGAACTAGTATATAAGAACCTTGTATATTTCTACTCTCTCTAAATTGTTTAAAGTTCGAATATAGATTGTATTTTGAAAGACAAAAGATTTACTTTAAAAACTTTCAAATCTTGGGACTTTGCCGATGCGATGATCACAGAAAAAAAGAAAAGACTTACGCTATTAAAATCAAGTGTAAGTTATGTGATCTTCATTAAAATAAAATATTATCCAAAAACAATGGTGCCGTAAGGGCAGCTGCCCTATGGTTTATAAATAACACAAGTCATGTTAAAATATTTAAACACGTTACTATATTTTAATTAAGTTGATATATAAATAAAAATAAAAATATAGTTCAATAAATAAATTAAATTTGTTCTTAACAATGATTACCTCATATTTATTCTTTTTTTATTTTATTAAGTTAAATTGCTTACAAACGAAAAAAAAAAAAGTTTTGTAATTATACGTATAATGAAAATACTTTTGAGTTTGTTTATAAGTTAAGGAACTTAATTTTTAATAAACAAATTTTTACGAACGTTTATTATAAACAGATACAATTTAAATTATTTAATATACTTAAACTATTTTAGTTATTTAAAGTTTTGTGTAAAAGTATTTGTTTTTTGTTTTAAGAATAATTAATAAAAGAGTTTGCATAGTTAAGACTTTTATATTTAATTTAATTTTTTTTTTTAATTTCCTAAAACTTAAAAAAAAAAAAGATTTAACCGTTAAAAACGATTTTTCTCTATAGCTCTGTTTCTTTGTGATTTGTTTAAAATGTAAAACATTTTTACAATAAAAAATTTATGAATTAAATTCCTGGTGAACGCGTTCTAAACTACATATCAAAAATATGCTCAAAGCAGACAAAACTTTTTTATATTTTTATATAACGCAAGTTGAAACGCTAAGCAAGATAAATTTAAAAAACATTTAAAAACCTAAATTATTCTTTGCTAGTCAAAACAAAATCGCTGTTTAAATAATTAACATGGGCTTGTGTTTATCAATGTTAATCTTTTTTGTTTACTACAGAAACTTTTAAAAATAAAAAAAATCATTTTTTATTCAATAACGATTTATAAACAATAATTATTCAAAAACAAATTTCAGAAATAGTTAAAAAATATATATATATTTTTAAAATATATATATATTTTTAATATATATGTATGTATATATATATATATATATATATATATATATATATATATATATATATATATATATATATATATATATATATATTTCTAAATAATATTGAACTAAAATTAATAATAAAATAACGCTTGAAGATATTACAAAATTTTCATAATAAATTTACATTTAAAATATTTATAGTTATTTGAGTTAATTGTTAAATTGAACTAGATTGTGGTTATTTATTTATTGCGGTAATTTAAACACTTAACGTCTATAAAAAAAAATAAAGATAATTTTATGACGTCAAAATCGCGTTAAGCTAATGCATTAAGCACTTTTTTATTTAAAGCAAGGCCTGATATATATATATATATATATATATATATATATATATATATGCATATATATACACACATATACATATATATGTGTATATATATACATTTGTGAGTGTGTGTATATGAACACAATCAGGAAGATGAACCTACAGAAGGTGAAACAGACTTTAAAAGAAATTTAGATCTGTGTTTTTAATAATTTATTTACTATTGCTCTGTTCTTAAAGAAAATTGAGTACTTTATTTGTGGAATACACTAACTTAACTTATATCTAAATCTAAACCTCTTTATATATATATATATATATATATATATATATATATATATATATATATATATATATATATATATATATATATATATATATATATATATATATATATATATACAGCTTCAAAATTTCGAATCGAATCAAATCAAAAATATAATTCGAGATGTGATTCAAAAATTTTCAAAAATCGAATCCTTACTTATTTTGTTTTTGTTGTGGGTATTTTAGATATTCTGCGCTTTGACGCTATCAAAATACCAGTAACTTATCCTTAAGTACCTTTTTAATCAGTCATTAAAAAGGTTAACCAGGGCAAAAAGCATCAATAAAGAGATTATACAATTGTTTTATTTGATTTGATTTTGAAATATATATTATTAAAAAAAAAGCATAAATTTAGACTTCAAAATATTAGTTTGAAACGTGATTGAAATCGGGAATCAAGACCTGCTCTGATTTGAGATTTGATTCAAAACAAAAACTGATGATTCGCAGGGCCCTAATATATATATATATATATATATATATATATATATATATATATATATATATATATATATATATATATATATATATATATA
>NC_061160.1:14466530-14504030 GCF_022113875.1 Hydra vulgaris | reverse complement strand
TATATATATATATATATATACCCATATAGTGTAGTCGAAAGAGCGTTTTAATGTAAAAAAAGTCTCTTACGACTACAATTTTAATTACCTCGTCTCTTAAGCTGTTTTTGATTGTCATCGAAATGTCAAAGCAATTAATTTATGCGGAAGTACATTAAATTTAATTGTTTTTTAAAAAATTTTTAAAAAACCGCAATTATAACGACTAGAAAGTTTTTTTTAATTAGTGGTGTTTTTGTTATTGATTTAATAAAAAACATTTTTAAAACATGCGTAAATGTTGCTACATCGACTATCTTATAGCCTGACTCGCAACGGAGTGCTGCTACATCAACTGACAAATAGCCTGACTCGCAACGGAGTGCTGCTACATCGACTGACAAATAGCCTGACTCGCAACAGAATGCTGCTACATCGACTGACAAATAGCCTGACTCGCAAGGGAGTGCTGCTACAACGACTGACAAATAGCCTGACTCGCAAGAGAGTGCTGCTACATCGACTGAGGGTTTGGTTTGGCCAGGCAGTCTATCAATTAAAAAAAAAAAATTAATTTTTAAAACTTTTTCTGGTCTGGTTTATTAACGCGCTCTTTAAAACTACAGTTTATGGGAAACTTTTTTTGATGCCATGCAAGAGACATGCAAGAGTCAGGCTTGGTCGGGAAGCGGGAGCGATCGCTCTCGAATACTGACCACGGAAATTATATTTAGTTGCGTAAAACTGGCCAGGTTTTTTAGTTGTTTTGAGAACATTTAAGTTTATGTACGAAACAAAAAATTTTTGTTTTACGGACATACATGGAAACATAAAAAACTTGAATGTTCTCAAAACATCTTTGTGCGAAAGAATAAAAAGAATGTTTGCGAACACTAAAAACCCGCCAAATTAACGAACAAACTAATTCTATTGGTTCAAAAAATACGCTGATTAAGTGAAATAAAGTTCTAGAGTATTCTGTTAAAATGTTTTAGAAATTGTATTATTCACGATTTGTAACGTTTTGAGATTTTTAGCATTGTTTTAAGAATTTATATTATTTGTTTACGAAAATAAATGTTTTAAATATATATTAGTTAAATTGTTAAAATTTTCAAAGTTTATTATAAATCATAGATTTTATTAGTATATTCTTATATTTTATTTTAAAAGAGATTGTATTCTTTACGTAAATGTAATTTTGTGTATTTATTTTTTATCGTAATGTATCTTTTAAAGCAATTTTTATGATTTAAACAAAGACTTACAAAAATAATTGTGTTTTTAATGAAGTTTTAATCGTTAAAGTTAATAAAACTAATTATGTAACAAACATATAAGAAGTTTCTGGTTACTAAACACAAACAACGCATACAAAGTAACTCGCGGATGAACAAGCATCGCGCCTGAGGTCACGACAGAACACAAATATATATAGCAAATAATTAGATATAAAGAAAAATTTCTAGATATTGATTTACTAACTCTAATTATTTTTGCTTAAGTTGCCATTCTTAAAACTCGTTATACTTTTTTCTGCTTTAAACACTAATTAAAATTTAAAAGCCCACTCACTAAACATCATCAGCGATATTGTGAAGCAGTTTTGCTTCCTGGTCATTAAGTATTTTTAACCTTTTTAGTTGATTTCTATCTTGATAATTTAATTCTTATAGTAATTCAATGATTTAATTATTTTATTTGTTTATCTTACTAAGAAGAATCGCTTTAAATATGTTAAACTTTTCAAACTACGCGAAACATAAAATAGGTATTGAAAAAATTAACTTTTTTATTTATAAAATAAATTAAGCTTAAGTAAAACTAAAACTTGCAAACCTAGTTAAATAAAGAATATTTGTTTTCCTTTTAAACAATCTTTTAAGTTGACGGTTGTATGTTTCTATAAAAAGTTGATGTTTCTATAAAAAACATTGCTTAATTTTATAAAAAAAATTATAAAAGAGCGATGTTTCGAAAATATTTGTTTTAAATGTAATTTATTTAGCTTTAAATTTTTTCGCGTTTAAAGATATTTTATTTGCCTACTTTTTTTTTTTTGTAATTGTCTCTCGTCGGTCCAATTAATCTTCGTCGCTTTTTTTTTTTTGCTTTTTAAAATGTTCTCAAAACGACTAAAAAATCTGGCCAGCTTTTCGCAACTAAATATTATTTACATGGTCAGCAATCGAGAGGGATCGCTCCCGCTTCCCGACCAAGCCTGAAGAGCATATATATATATACATATATATATATATATATATATACATATTTATATATATATATATATATATATATATATATATATATATATATATATATATATATATATATATTTATATATATATATCATATTTTTTGTTTTAAAGATCCAAGTTATACATTTTATATATAATGTTGATTTTTAAAAGTTTTGAATATAAAGATTAGTTATAAAATCATGTTTTCATTTTTTTTATTTTATTATTAAATCTTCAGAGATGTTTATCCAAGCTTGTTTATTGTCATATGAATCTCTAGTATTTCCAGTATTAAGCAAAACACTTTGCTAAATGCATTTTGCATTAACATTATAGCAAAACTGTGTAGCATCAGGGTTATCTGAATAGTGCCCAATTTTCTTTTGAGCACTAAAATATTCCTCCATTGAATCTTGGCAAAATCTTGTAAGTATGTAATATAATATGGCATACCCTCACTTAGCAGAACTTTATAACCGTGTTATATATATATATATATATATATATATATATATATATATATATATATATATATATATATATATATATATATATATATATATATATATATATATATATACACACCATATCTAAACTACTTATAAACCAATATAGTTGTACAAGATCGCCTCTTGATTATCTATTTTCTAACATTAAGAGATTATATTGTAATATTACATGAACTACTACACTATAGTAATACATAGTAACATAAGAGTTTGTGATATAACGCAACGTCATTATGATATGTTTTAATAATTATTACATTCTATATATTATATGTAGTAATTGTTTACAACTTTTTTTTATCATCTGGCTTAAATTGCTTTTCACAAGCAAAGACTTTTCCAGAGTTGATTTGTTTTGTAACATATATAAAATACTCTATTATAAATATATACAAAACTGTGAAAAGCTGATAAAGCCTTGAGTCTACTGTTACTAGACTCTAAACCAGTAATATTTTAAATGCTTTAAAAATATTTTACATTGTTTATAAATATATAGTAAATAAAACAAAGCATCTTGTGTTTGTATATTATAATGAACTAAAATAGTAATTTTTCTTTAGTAAATATTTGTAAATCACCTGTTTAAATATTATCTGACTTGAAGTACATCTCCAGACTATCAACGAGTTTATAAAACAGTATTCAGTTATTTAATTTGCTCATTAATCTTAATGAGTAAACTAACTAAATGAATTTCTAATTTATAGTCTAATAAAGCAGAAAACGTGTTCGTTTCTTGCTTACGATCCGTAATTAATTAAACATTTTATTATCTCTAACAATGCTCTCTTTAAAAAATAGTGTAGAATCTATACTAACAATATAACTTCATTTTCAAGAGTTTGTTTAATGAACTTCATTCAAAAATCACATTATGTTACAAGCGTTATACAACATTAATAAGTTTGTGTGCACGGTCACGCTTGATTTACGCTCTATTTTTGTGTCAATAAGTTAAACAATGAATTTTACGGAGTTTCCAAACCATTTAAAGTCTATTAACTATGGTTAATGACACTGTTGAAAACTAAACAAAAGTATATTATATCTATTATTGTAACCATTACTATTTTAATCATCTCATAAGATGTCTACTTAATGTTAGTAATCTTACTATTTGTAAACAAACTTGAAATGTAACCAACTATTTCAGAAATATATTGATTAATTAATTGCCTGTAGCTTAATTTTGAGTCATATATAGTTTAATAAAAATTGTAGTCACTACACCACTACCACATACCTCTTATTTAGATTTGTCAGACTTATTTATTGTTATCTAATAGTGAAGATGTGAGATGTGTGTTGTTAAAGAAGAGTAAAATGTGGCTTGTTAAAAGTGTTATATATTCTAATACAGCAAAAGCTATGTATTAAATAGGTAAATAATTTGTAGAAATTGAAAATCTCCAGGCAGAATGATTAGCAAGTAAAATAATTTTTTGAAATTAGAACACACATCTTCCAATGAAAAAAAGCTGTAAAAAACAAAGAATCTGTGCAAGCATCAGGTTACAAAATATGATGGTAATACTGATTGGGGGAAGTGTGGTACGTGTCTGAGGTGGTTTCATCAATAAATTGAATTTATTGGTGATTCTGGAAAGGATGTATTGTAATATAGAAAACTATAATTGTTTAGGATGTAAGATTGAAGCAAATTTTGATATTTATATTTCTCAAAAAATTGCTTGAAAATAATGCAAAAAAATTCTTGAAAAGAGTTCTAAGTGAAGTTTAAGATATTGACTTTAATTGATTGCATATGATGATGATGTGTGAGGATGATGAAAAAAAAAAATTACATGGGATCTTATGAGAAGGCTGTTCTTCAGGTTTTTTATGAAATAAAGGTTCAGCCATAAGTTTACCATAGTACATATAAATTATTTGTGTGTAACCATTGCGAAACAGTTTAAAGAAACCACTACAAACTTTGTAGCATTATTGTAGATGATTGCACAATTAGGAATTTTTATGCGTATTTAGTATTTAGTAAGTTGCAACTGATTCTAATTAATAATACTGAAATGAGTGAGATTTTAAGTTACAAATTTATTTTCATACTTGCTTAAGGAATTAAGAGAAAAATTTATTGCATCCATTTAGGGATCAGGAGATAAGCTGTGACTTGTTCTAAAACAGTGCGAATTGCAAAACAAAGCTGATAGTAAACTTTTAGCTGCTAAAGTTAGAAAGTATGTTATATGTTCTGAGCAAGGTGAAAACTCATTTTAAAGAAAATATCTTTGTCCTATTTGAAGTCATCAGATTTAATATAATAAAATTTAAAAAGATTGAATTTTTAAACTAATACAATAAAATATTTATAAATGAATTTATAAGTTTCTAATTGCTATTATTGTATGTTTGTGTAAGATGTGTTTTGTTATGAAAATTTTTTATTAAATATATTTCCTCACTATATATAATTTTTTTAAATTTCAGATGCTTATTTGATTATTGGCTTAAGAATTTAAATAAACATTTAAATAAATTTCTAACAATTTTTTTACTTAAAATAAAAAGAAATAAACAATATATTATTGTAAAAATGTACAAAAAAAATTTTCATTCAACTTTTTTTAATTTTAAAATGAATGTCAGATAAACAAGCATAAGACAAGATAATTTCCTAGAGAACAAGGAAAATGACATTGAAAACGCATTAAACCACAAGATTCATAACATCAACAACAAATAACAATTTTTTTTTGTGAGCTTTGAATATAAATAATAATGGTCATCAAAAAAGTTTTTTAATTATATTTTATATTTATATTATTAAAACTTTTATACATAAAGAATTTTGAATAAAAAAAAATTACCATGCTGAGCAACAGCAGAAGATATATTTTCACTGAGAACTTTATAAACATTGACCATATCCAAGTATATTCTACCCAATTGAATGACAAATGGATGTCCAATAGAGCGACAAGCACTAACATTTGTTTTTAAAATGTTCATTAACTGTTTCACAGTCTCAGGATCACGAAGGATGTTGATGTCTTTACTTGCAGATTGAATTATACCGTCCCAAATTTGATTAGGTAAAAACATGCATTTTTCTATTAGACGGTCTGTGACAACTTGATCCTTAAATACAAATGTTTTCAACTTTTAAATTCACCTAATCAACTAACTAACAATTAAGATTATAATGGTAAAAGCAAAAAACAAAAAACAAAAAGATAATAAACAAAAAATTCTAACTACTACTACTACTACTACTACTACTACTACTACTACTACTACTACTACTACTACTACTACTATTACTACTACTACTACTACTGCTGCTACTACATGTTTGTATTTATGTAACTATATATATATATATATATATATATATATATATATATATATATATATATATATATATATATATATATATATATATATATATATATATATATATATATATATATATATATATATATATATATATAATAGCTGTCTTCGGTTGGGTTTAAAAAACTTATTTAATTTTATACACAAATATATAATATGTAATAAGTAAAAATACAATAAATAAGATATTAGATTATTAAACAAAATGTGAAAAAGATATCTTATAATGATTTAACTATTTGCTCCATCGACTGAAAAAAATTTCCTTAACTTTAAGTTTGAATTTATTGGAGGCAAAATTCAATATTAAAAAACAGTCGTTATTATAATTTGTTAGCATGCATGAGTTTTTGTCTCTCCTGTAGTGTTCAATCATTTGTGTTTTGAGGTGGCGAGAAGCAATATACAAATTTATAAACCACGAAAAATTTTAACTCTACTCTAATTAAATTAAAGTTTAGATTTCATAGATGAGTTTTTGACTTTATAAAAATACCGGAAATTTTTCTCTATGAAAATCCTGGAAAATTATTTTTATAAAAATATCATAAAAATCATAAAAAATTCTTTATCGTATTATTGACAACAAAAACTTTTGTAAACTTTTAAAACGGAATTAAGATTATTTAACTTTCTACAAAAAGAAATTTTTAATATTCGAAAAAGTTAATTTGAATGAACTAAAAAGAACAAAAAACTGAAGAAAAAAATTGTTACAAAAATTGATCTCTTGAAAATTTCAATTTTAAAAAGCACATTTGTTTAAATGCAAACGTTTTTTTAAAATTTTATATAACTTTTTTTCAAATTAATAACAAAAAAATGCGGAAATTTCTGGAAAATTAAATTTAAAGTGAATTTCCAGAATTCCGGTAATTCCCGGAAAAAACTCATCTACAAGATTTACAATGTTTTTTAATGATAAATTTTAAACTCTTTTTGGTTTCAATAGATAAGAAAGTTATTGCCTAAATCAGATGCTGAAAGATCAAAAGCTTATAGAGCAAGAAATGGAAAAGCGCTGTTGAAAAAAAATTTTTTTTTTTTAAATGACCCATAAATAAATTAAAAAGAACAGGAACTAGTGAGGAATCCATAGCAATACCATTAATTTGGTCAAAAGTCTGTTTTTTAAATTGAAAATCTGATTGCAATGTTGTAAAGATAAAGTTTGCTTTTGCTAATTTTAAGATTATCATAACTGGTTAAAATTGAATTAACAGCAATATCGATGCTTTTTTAAAGAAGTACGTTAGTGTGGCTTTTAGTGTTGTAAGATGCTAAGTATTTTCCATGTATGTTAGCTTGATTCACATCTTTACGAAACTGAATAAACCTTTTGTACAAAACTCTTAAAGTATTATAGGTGACAGCAAATTTCTTAAAAACGTAGCTAATTGATAGTTATAGGTGCCAATTGACGAAACAATAGGTCTAAAACTGAAATTCAGATTTTGAAGATATAATTATGCATTTTCGGGAGACCAGAAATATGAACAGATTGTGGGCCAGAAGGATGAAGTTTTGCTATATACTAAATCATTGAAAAAAATCTTTTTTTTTTAATTTTCTTAAAAAGTTCTAAAGCTGTGTTTCCCTATAATTTAATTTTTCCTTTTTTCAAAATTTCTAATATGTTTTCATCAAAGGATCCTCTTTATTTAGAGCTCAAATCTTTTGTTGTTTTTTTAGTTTTGTATGTGCAGGATGTAATATAAGCGAAACTTCTGGCAACAACAAAAAAAGTGCAAATCTTTGCAATATATCATGTTGGTTAGCATATACAAAATTTAAAAATTTTACAATGGAAAATATTGTTATAACATGTTTGCAGTACTTGCAATACCAACATTTTACACCATTACATAATAAAACTTATATTTATATTATAATAATTTGTTATATAATACGAATTTGTTGTTTTTAAAAAGTTATTTACATAAACACTTTTTAAATATTTGCAGTAGTTAAATTTTTTAATATATAAAGTCATTATTGTTAGTTATTTTATTCTGCTATGTAATTCTGCAAAACAAATTTTTTTTAAACTGATAAATAAGCATGACGTATGTGGATTTGACAACTCAGAATACTTTTCAATTTATAAAAGAGAAGATAAAACACAGAAGATAAAATGCTACACTTGCTCGCTTTACGGCATCTGACAGGCTTTCATTTAATGTGATTTGTTCTTCGAAGAATTTACGGCTGCTCTAACTGCTACAGGATTCAGAAATCTTGCTGTACTACTATATAATTCAAAATTATATAGTAGTACAGCAAAAAAATAAGATTTTAGTTCATCAAATTGAAGCGCAAGAAAAAATGGAATGCAGTCTAGGAGGAGAGATTTCCTTTGTTTTTTGACAAACAGACATCACTTCAAAATTGTTGCTATATAAATATTAACATTCATGTTGCTATATAAATATTAACATTCAAACTTCTCACTTCTGGAGTTTAGGTTTAGTGCGAATAACAGGTTTAATGACAGCAGAAAAGGTGAGACCTAAAATTGAACTAAATGAATTTTATTATGGGTCAATCATAACAAAAAGTATGCAAATTAAAATTAATATTTATACAAACACCTACCAAGAATGACATCTTACAAAAATATATTAGAGCTAATTTTGAAAAAAAACTTTCTTTAATAATGGATTGCAAGACACCATAGAGCAGCCTCTTAATGCTTAAATGATTTTAACAAGTAAAAAATTGTATACAAAAATAGTTAATTGATATTACCAAGTCCAAGATAATTATGTCACATGATAAAGTGACAATATTATCACATGATAAAGTGACAATATTGCTTTAAAATTTAAAGCAATGTTGGCTGTAATAACAATTTTATGCATAAAAAATAAAAATTGCTGAAAATAACACAAGCAAGGAATTGCATACAGCTTTAATGATTCGTATACATTAACTAACTGATATAAATGGACTTCTGCAATACCTATGTAATAGTTGAAGTTCCGTTGAAATAATTACAGTGCTTTCTTCATTTTAATGTCAAAAACTTTAGGTAGAATTGCTGGAAAGATTAAATACTTCTAATCCTGCTCTAGTAAGTGCATCAGTTGAGTCTGATTTGCTGAATTTGATTGAGGAACCTGAAACGGTACCTAATTAAGTAATCCTCTAAGTATTGAAGAGGATCATGTTATTAAAGAAGGACAACTACCAATGCAACCAGTTAGATATGATAAATTGTTATCAAAAATTCAAAAAGAAATGACACTATTTGAAAATGGTGGTTCACGTGGCAATTAATTAGAAAAAGCTTATTCATTTCAAATACTGTAAAACGAACTAATGTCATTGCTGAGTGGGAATTTTCTTGCACTGGACAGTTCAATAAAAAAATTAGTAACCATTTGGTCGATGAAACTTTCAACGTGTTGTGGTTCATAAAACATAATATTTTTCAATATATTTTTGTATTTTTTGCTATTGCCTATTATGTTGTAATTAATAAAAAAATTTAATTTTTATTTAAAGAATATTTAATTTATATTTATAGAATATTAGAATATTATATTTATAAAATATAATAATATTTTATATATATATATATATATATATATATATATATATATATATATATATATATATATATATATATATATATATATACCATAGAATATTGGTATATAAAGTTAAATAAGTTTTTTAAACCCAACTGAAGTTGATTATAAAAGTTGAAACATGTTTTGCAGTTTTATTTGTTAAAAAATATGGTTTTAAAAATTAGAAAAATTTCTCAAATGTTATATGTATGTATGTATGTATGTATGTATGTATGTATGTATGTATGTATGTATGTATGTATGTATATGTATATAAATACGGCTGCGTATAAACTTTTTTTAAATATATATATATTTTTTCTTTAATATATAATTATTTCGATATTTCGCTGATCTATTGTGATCAGCGTCATCAGGTATAATAAAATCTCTGGTTTTATTATACCTGATGACGCTGATCACAATAGATCAGCAAAATATAGAAATAATTATATATTAAAGAAAAAATATACATATATTTAAAAAAAGTTTATACGCAGCCGTATTTATTGAATTCTAATTCTAAGTCTTGAAAAAAGTTTAAGACCACTTGGGAAAAACTGAAAATTGAATGAAAAAATTATTACAGTACAGAAAATAATTGGGAAATTATTTTTTGATTATTTAATAATAATTGGGAAATTGTGTTAACTAGCTATAATTGCCAAATAAAAACTTATACATGCTCAATTTTATTTAATTAATAAAATATGAAATGACAAACTTTTTAAAAATACAATTATTTTAATTTTTTTTTAATATTCTGTTGATAATCTATTGTGATCAATGTCATCAGGTATAATAAAGTCTATTATCATCAAGTATAATAAATAAAAAATGCTACAAAGAAAACTGTTTGCATACAGTTGATGTAAGTTTATATAATATTGAACTCTACTTACACATATTCAAACATAATTTTAAAAATAATTCTTACAGTTTGAGAGCTTATCATAAATCCAACAGCCTCATAAAAGGTGTGAACTTGTTGTGGTTGTAAGTCACATACAATTGAACTAATATTATTAAGAATTTCCTCAATAAATGGCATAACTTCACCTTGATTTACCTATAAAAACACATTGAACTTTAATTTTAAAAGTAAGCATTTGTGACAAGTAAACCTACATGGTAACTTTTAAACAATTTGTTTAGTGTGACAAATTTCACATCACATAAACATGACATATGGTTTTAAGTGACTGTTAAAAAAAAGTGTTGCCTTTAAATCAGTTCAACAATAAAATCTTAACTATTAACAACTATACTTAAACAATGACAATGAATTTCAAAATCAATCATTAATCATTTTTTTTACTTATACATTGAAACATTTTTTAATTAAACATTTTCAAACTGAGATGACCCCCAAAAATTAAACATTTTACATTAAGTGTAACATTAGGTATGAATGAAAATTTATTTAAATATTGTAAAGCAAACTTAATACTTTAAAATTTTACCTGAACAAAATGCCTTCTACATTTCTGGGCAATTTTTATAAATGTATCACAAGCCATATCTTGAACACCGTCGTGAGTTTCTAAAATTATTTATATTGGAACTATAAAATTATGTAATAGGTTTGTAAATAAACATTTCTGAGATATTCTGTTAGTTTAACAGAAAAGTAAAAAGAAAAAAAAATTTAGATTTAATTTTTTTTCCTTTCAGACAACAATTTTGATGGGTTTTAATAATATTGAAAGTTTTTTTTTCTCACAACAATTTAAACTGGGGACTTAAAATATGCAGAAGTATATGCTGATTTTGAAAACATTCTTGATTTTCATTCAAAATTAAAACCATAAAATTTTTTTTTTGTTAAAAACCCCCATTTTCTACATAATTTGCAAAAAAGCAACAATTTTATATTTTTGAAATTATTTTCTTTAACATAAAATTTTTAAAGCTAGCATTTCATTCTGCACCTTTTGAGTACCATGTTGACATAATTTAGTTAAAAACCTTTACTTATATTAGAACTTGTCATCTATTTTGATTTCTAATTACTTGATTCTTAATCCTAAAAAACTTTTTGAAAAAAAAAAAAAAAAAAAAAAAAAAAAAAAAAATAAATAAAGTGAGATTACTTTTTTACTCAATGAAAAAGATTTGCAACACTGGCAAACCTAATTTCAATTTTTTTTTTTAAATCTTTCCACCTGACTATGTAATCCACCCTTTTATGTAATCTACTTATATGGTAACTTAATAAAAAATTAAAGATTATATTAAATTAATTTTTACATGTATCATTAAGTCACAAAAAAGTAAATTTATATTTTTATGAATATACCACAATTTTCAATAAATCAATGTACAGAAGTAAAAAATATAGACAAGTTATAGTCAAAAAATGTTGCAAGAAAATATTGACTGTAGGAATAAAGGGGAGAGGTTGAGACATTTAAATAATATTTAACATTTTTAAAAACTGCATCATAAAACATACCATGCATAAACTCAAACAGTTTATTTACAACTGTCTTTAGAAATTTCCAATGTGCCCTACAAATACATATAATAAAAAAATAAAACAACTAAATTTAAAAGTAGATATTTGTTTTAGGCAAACAAACTTTCAATTGCTGCACCTTAGGAATCTTGGATATTGACCAACAATATACATGATGTTCGATGCAATAATAGCTTTGTTATCTTTTCCACGTTTCACTTCACACAAACCAAGTAAATCCTGAAAAAATAAATTTATATATATATATATATATATATATATAAATATATATATAAATATATATATAAATATATATATATATATATATATATATATATATATATATATATATATATATATATATATATATATATATATATATATATATATGTATATATATATATATATATATATATATATATATATATATATATATATATATATATATATATATATATATATATATATATATATATATATATATACAGCCCTGGCTGGCTACAAGGTTTACATAAAATAAAATAAACATAATTTCTAACTTTAAAGCTTTGATTCTAATACAAAATATTAAGACATTAATACTTATGCTTCATTTTTTAAATAACAACTTGTTTATTTAGAGATAATATATGAAAAAAATTTTATTTAAGTTGCTTCTCAAAATCTCAAAATCAAATAATAAATTTAATACAAAATTGCAAAAATAAGAAACAAAATAAAATAGCAATATATGCTATATAAACAATTACCATATGAGAGTTTAAAATTTTCAAGATTTATGAAATTAATACTTAAACTTTTCAGAATAATAAAATCAACTGACAAGTTATTTAAAATGTTTACAACTTTAAGGGAGAAACATTGAGTAGTCAATTTATATTGTATAACTTATATTTATGACATAAGTATAAATACAGTTGGTAATGAAAAAAAAAATTACTAAGCAAAACTTAGTATAATTTACTTAAAAATTTATATATTTATAATCAATAAAATTATTGACGAAAAAATATTTACCTTAATGACCATTACTAAAAATCTTTTTTCATCTTCTTCATGCATTGCACCACTTATAGAACCTATTGCCCAACATAACTAAAATAAAAAAAAATTAAATCCTAAGGTAAAACCTTTGTTAACAGGAAATTAAAAGATAAATAAGTGTGTGTGTGTGTGTGTGTGTGTGTGTGTGTGTGTGTGTGTGTGTGTGTGTGTGTGTGTGTGTGTGTGTGTGTGTGTGTGTGTGATAAATAAGTATGGTGCATAAATGAGGGGAAAATTTTATTAAAAAAATTTGTAAAATAATATAAAAAAGTAATTTTAAGATAATAATTATGAACTAATGAGCAAAAACAAAAACATAAAAAATAGCTACAAAAATATTATTATTAAAAAACTTTTTTTAATTACATTTTTAAAGGGATGCCTAAGTGCTATAAAGATATGATCTCATATGAAAGAGCATAAAAAAAAAAAAATGTTTTATGTATATTATTTTTTCTAAAACGTAATAATGAACACACACTAACAAATTTAATTTTCAAAAAAACGTTTTTCTTCGGTTAAAAAAAATCTGTCTTGTCCAAAGTTTATTGACTCTATTACCTCAAAAAACTAACGTTTGTACGTCAAATAAAACAAAGTAGACAAAATGTCATTATTGCAAACGTATTAGTTGGTAATTAAATTTAAAAGTTAAGTCATTTTTTTTCAACTAACACATAATTACTTAAAAAAAAAGTTTTGTAGCATTTGTAAAAATATATTTGTATATTAAAATTTTTTAAATAATTTTTATTTATATATTTGTGTTATAAGGGCAACTCCACGGCCAAAAATGAATAGAAGTCAAATTTTAAACTCTTTTTAGTCAGTTTTATACAAATTTTTTCTTTTTTTTAAATGTTGATTTTGGGTGCCCGAAGAAGTCCTTACGGTCTTATTTCAGAGCACCGCGGATGAATATTGATGTAGACGCATGAAAGTTTATTTAAAATATTTTCTTAGTACAAAAATAAATTTATTTCAGTCATTTTTATGGTTTCAAAATTGACGGTTATTCTCATTTTCGCTTGATAAAAAAAAAAAAAAATTATTGTAAAATGTTTTAGTTAAATTAATATTTATGTTAATTTTGCTATATTTTTTTGGTTCAAATTGATAAGGTTGAATAGACATTTTATTAGAGATTAAACTTAGACAGGCCTCGAATTAACGCAAAAAAATCTAATTGCGAGGGGAGGGAGTTGCGTTAGTATAAAATTGTCTCTTTAGCACGTAACTGTTATCTTTTAACATACTATCTCTCATATTTAAATGTTATCTTATGATTTTCTTGTTTGGCGGAGTTTAAAATAGCGTAAGTTACTGTTATAATTTACAACTTAATTTATAATTTAAAGTTTAAGTTGCAGTTACAGTGTATTGAGCAAGTAACGTATTTAATACTATTAAGTAATTGTTTTTGCTTAACATGATACTTAAAAAAGTAAAAGCAAAAAAATAAGAGTAAAAAGCAAACATTACTATATTTCAGTGACTGATCCAGGGGGAGGATGGGGGTATGCATCCCCCCCCCCCAGAATCTCAAAGTCTTGAAAATATCAAAGAAATTGAGAACCTTGTTTTTTGCTTTTTTTTTTTTTTAGGAGACGTAAACATGGTACAAAATTCAAAAATATTTTAACATCCCCCTCCACTAAAAATTCCTGGATCCGTCACTGCAATATTTAAACCACTTTAATCAGTCATAGAAAACTGTTTAATACGATCACGCTGATGATAAAACACGTGTTTTTAATGAGTTTTAATTATTGTAAAAAGCTATAAAACAACAATAAAACAAAAAGTCTTTAAAATATAAATAACTAATGTAAAACAACTTCGTGACGCTGTTTTGTTGCTGTTTTATACAATTTAATAATATAAAATGCGTTTAAAATAAAATTAAGCAAATAAATGAAATTGTTTTAATAAACAAATTAAAAAATTATTGTCAATAATTTAAAAAACATCGTCAAAAACCTAATAAAAAATTAGATACCACGTTTTTTATAATTTATTGTTTTTTGAATAAAGGACTAATAAAAGTTTAAATATAATGGTTTTTAAGTTGATGCTTTTATTCAATTTTTCTATTTTAATTGTTTTCCAACAAAAAGTGAAACAAAAAAATTTGGTTTAATAAATCGATTCATGTTTAAAATAAGGCTTAAAAACGTTAAAGTTAAAAAACTGCTGGTTTTTATTAGTTTCTCCGCGCAGCGGCCTTGTTCATCAAGGTTTGTGTTTTGGAGTTATAGAGTTAAGAGAAGGTTATAACCACAAATAAGTAGCCTCCTCGTCTGTAGTGGCCTTCTCGGCCTTGAGGAGGTGAATTAAAATAAAAAAAAATAAAAAAATTTTTATACTGTTTGAAAAAAACTAATAAAAAAGAATTAACTAATAATATATTATTAATAGTTATTAGAATTAATAATAATAATTTATTCTTTTTTATTAGTTTTTTTTTCAAACAGTATAAAAATGCAAATAAAAGTCAGCAATTTTTTTGTTTTAACGTTTTGAAGCCTTATTTTAAACATGAAGTTTTGATAAACCAACATAAAAACCAGGCTGTTTTGTTAGAATGAAGAAAAAATTCAAACTAACATCTTTTTCTTTTTTAACTTTAACGACCTTTTAAAAATTTTCCAAGCAGAGATTTAAAGTAATTTAAATTCAAAAATGTTTTACGTTGAAAGAAAATCTCCGCGCGAAAGAGCAAATCATCTATTCATCTATCTATTCAGAATAATAAATTTTGTGTGACGTTCTTTATGATGAAAAAATTACTTTTAAGAATTGCTAAAAAAAATGCTAAGCTAGAAAAAAAGTAATTAAACAACCAAAAAAAAAAAAAAAAATTGCAAAAAGATTTTTAAAAAAAAAAAACTAATCGCGAAAGTGTAAAAAGCAATCGTGATCGCGATACGCTTAATACAAGCGCTGTAAGACTTTTAGTTCAGACTTAGGTTCTGAACTATTTAAAACTATTACTTAATAACTTTTTTTAACGACGTCTTTCAACCGAATTCTATTATATTAATTTTGCAAAACTAATTAAAAAACTTGATTAAAACTTAACTATTTAATCACAACTTTTTTTTACTTGAAAATCGAAGTACATATTCTAAAGTTGTTGTGACGTACTAACGTGATTTTTAATGACTAACAATCGAGTTTCAATGGTAAAAAAATAAAATCAAAATGGAGTTGTTTTTCAGTGATTTCGGCAATTGCTTTTTGTTAGCATGCATTTATTATTACAATTTAGTGAAAAAGAAAAAAAAACTTACATATTTTTTTTAATGCACTTTCATATGAGATCATATGTTAGGAGCACTTAGGGATCCCTTTAAAAGTTTTTTTTAATTTTTTTATTATTTAATTTATTTTAATTTTATAACTAAAACTTTATATTTTCTAAATTTTTTTTTTTAACATTTTTTTTAGAGATCTGAGGTCATATAAAATGTTCTTCAATCATAATACTAAATAATATAATTTAGAACTGAAACAAAAAATAATAAATAAATAAAAAAGGAGTGAAAATAAATGTTTCTAAATCTCAAACTGCCCATAAATTCAACACAATAGTCACTTTCCAGCATTACAAGAATAAACAGAAGTCTGTGCAGTTTTATTAGATAAAACTAAAATAAAATTAGATTATATAAAGAACACCTTATCCATGGCAAACTAATAGATAAATAAAAATAGTAAGGGCTGAAGAATTGCTCATAGAAAAAGCATTTACCTATAGGTCAACTAGGCCATACTCAAGGACTCCACAATTTTAGGGGCCCAAAAATGTTACAATTTGTTCAGGTTTTTAGCTACACAACAATTCCCCAAACAAATTAACGTTTTGTATTATTGTACTATTCAAAAAAAAATTTTTATAAAACAAATTTTGGTTTTTAAAACCTATTATTGTTATTGAATTGAAATGGCTATTAGGTGGTTTTTTTCTTGTATACAATCCTTTCTACACAGTTGATTTTGATTTCAGGGTAAAAGTTAAATACACACACAAACATTTATATAAGAGGCTGATAAGGGTCAGCAGCTGCAACTAAGACAAAATTTCTATGAAAAGAAAAACTCCTATATAAAAATGTTAAAAAAACCTTAACTTAATTATGGTTAAAGGAAGGAGCTGTAAGCTTATAAACTTTTGATGGTAACCTTCTTAGTGGTAGCATAGCAATCAAAATGCACAGACCTAATCAGCAAAACAGGTGAATATCAATAAGGGCATCCATGGGAATGTCATATACAAGATAATGTTTAATTTACATTAGTTCAAACCATTGATGTTCAACTTTATGGAGAAAGAAGTTGAGATACTAAAAAGTCTAATTAGGGCTTATGATACAAAAATATATATTTAGGGTTTGATTTTAAGGCTAGCACAAATAAGTCTACAGTGTTAAAACACTGCAGACTTGTTAAAAGTTTTTCAAAGCTATACAAAAAAACTACTTTAACTATTGGGTTGAGATGTTAAATAAACTATTGAGACAAGATATTTAATAAGGTAGGATAATACTTACTGTATTAAGATTCTTCCATGACCATTCAGTACCATTTACTTGGTTTTGCAACTTTTCTGTCATAATATGTTCTGTATCTTGATAGTCCAGATGAGTCAAGTAAACTTAAATTGAAAATATAATCTAATAAAAATGAATTTCTGTTAATTTTAAAGTAGAACAATATCTAAAGCTTTTTGTAACTTTATTTTTTATAGTTACTAAAGTATGTTATAAAAATTAATTGTTACATTATATATAATTTGTACTGTTACATTAATTGTTACATTATATATATTCGGATTGTAATTCTGGTTTACCGGTAAATAGCTAAATTTTTCTTAATTGCTGCTAAATGAAAAAGTCAGTAAATTCACAAACCCCATTTATTTATTTACTTTTTAATACTATTAGTAAAGAAACTTACTTTTTTATTTACACTATAATTTTTTACACAATAAATTTGTTTTTACTTAAGAATTGTAATTAATATCTAATTGTACTTTATAATATCTAATTTTTTATTTATTTTTAACTTAAGAACAAAAATTAATATGCAAAACTTCACAATTATTTACCAAGTGTTTCTCTCATATTTTTGTAATTATCAATAGTATCAGTATCCTTCATAAACTCTCTCACAACTTCACCATGTTCATTCTCTACTACCAATACTTCCTCAGGCTTCGCCATTCGTGAGACCATTATATATCTAATCTGAATTATTAGTTAAAAAAATAGTTAAAAAAATCAAGTTTAAACAAAAATAAATTGTTTAATCAAAACAAAATCTAATTTTAAAAAAATCTGAAAATTTAAATAAAAAATAAGATTTTATAAGAATTTAAAAACACCTTGGATAAAATAGGCATGTAAATAATCCTTCTTGGAGTCATTCCTGCAGCTGAAGGAGAGCCTAAATGAGGGATTGGTGCAGAGAAAGGGCTTTCTCTATACAACTCTGAAGATATTGAATTCCAATATTCCAGACAGATTTTAAATATCTCCATATCTTCTACTTCTGATACAAGAAGCAAATATTGTAAACCCTAAAATCATTTTTTATTAGTAGTAATTTTAAAATATACCCAATAAGTTAAGTGAATTAAATGTTTTTACTTACCGAGTAAGTTAAGTGACTTAAATGTTCTACTTACCGAGTAAGTTAAGTGACTTAAATATTTTACAGTAATATCTACTACACCATATAACTTTTTCTTTTTAATAAAACTTTAAAATAGCACAAATTATCATAAATTAGATAATAGTTTGTGAATTTAAAAAAATCTTTATTTTTTACTAAGGAGATTTATTTGAATATCTTCTAAGCTTTTAAGATTCATACTTTTAAAATCTTTCATCTTGTTTTAATTAAAGAAATAAATTACTGGATTTAACCTGAAACTTCTGCCTTGATGTTTCTCTAGGTTTTGAATTTTATGACTAAATCACAGGCGGAAATTGAGGGAAATAAATAACTTTGGTGAAAATTTAGAGAATTTTTTTACAAACATTTTTCATACTTCAGCGATTAAGCTGACTAATTACAACAATAATTTAAATTACAAACATAATTTAAAACAAAAATTTTATTTTTATCTACCTCTAACAATGATGTTTTTAACTCAATCTAAAATAAGAACAAAAAACAAAAGCATTACTATTTTACATTATTTTAAAAATTAAACAAATTTGTATAAATAAATGATACCTAATATAAAATACAAATATTTAGTAATAAGTTTAAACATCAAATTAAAGTTTATCAAAACTTTCTAGAAAAACAATGTAGTATGTCTACAGGTGTTCCCAATTTTGGCTAGGTATTTATATGATATTTTTCTAATGTTTTTATTTTAAAATAATCTTAAAATAAAAATATTTAATATTTAAAAATTTAAAAATAAATATTTAAAATAAAAACATTTAAAATAAGTTTTGAGCAGCAAATCTCTCGACTTATAGCTTTTAGTATATATAACTATAGTAAGTTTTTGCTACACAAAGAGAAAACCCTAAGCCTAAAATAAACTTTACTCTGGAAGAACTATATTTACAATAACTTAAAAGGGACTGTAATCACATTACTTTAAAAGGGACTATAATCACATTACTTTAAAAGAGACTGTAATCACATTACTTTAAAAGGGACTATACATAAGCAAACTCTTGATTTTTTAAATAAAAAAAAAAAAAAATCAAGAGTTTAGCAAAAAAAAAAAAAAAAAAAACACCTTTTTTTCCAATAAGACACCATGTTCTTTTAAAAAACAACATAAAAAAAGTGCTAAATTCTGTATAAAGTTTTGCTCATCATTGCTACCATTTACATAAGCCAATTTTAAATTTGTAGTTAAAGGAAGCATCTAAAGATAAGAAAAAATTATTAAAGAAGTTAGCAATCAAACTAAAAACTTACTAGTTTTGAAGTTTGCAAGCAAACTAAATTTAATAAAAAAAAAAAAAAAACTAATTTTAATACAGAAATGTTTAAAAATAAAACTTACTTGTTTCAATTGTGCTAATGTTAAACTGTACAAAACAGTAAATTGTTCATTGTATTGTGCATTGTTAATAGATCCTAACACAATATAAAAATGTTCATTTTATTATGCATTGTTAATAGATCTTAACACAATAAAAAATTGTTTATTGTATTGTGTATTGTTAATAAATCATAACAGAATAAAAAAAATATTTAATTAGCATTTGCAAACTTGTATATTTGTATTTAAAGTTTTACTTGACGTTCAATATTTGGACAAAAAATTATTTATAATAAATTATCTTTAGCGAAAAAAGCAGCATGTCGACATAAATAAATTATATATAGCGCATATAAATATATAACTATTGAAATAAAAAAATGTTAAAGATCAAGATGTTAAATCGTCTTTTTGGAATGACTAAAAAATACACATGTCAGTTATAAAAATTACCTATTTCTGTTAAGCATTGAAGAGTAACATTGCGAAATACTGGAACATTTAAAAACTAAAAATAAAGATAATTATAAAAACAACAATAAAAAAAAAAAAATTTAATTTATAAAAGTTTGGAAGGCATTTGTTTCACTTTAAGTAACTTGACTTTCTACTGTTAAACAAAGGAAGAAGTAAAATGTTTTGTTTGTTATGCAACATGTCTGAAATTTACACCAGTCTATTATTTATTGAAATAACAATTATACAAGAATTAAACATAAACATATCTACAAAACCATAAACTAAATGTTAAAAAATATTTAGTAAAAATATTTATAATTAGAAATCTAAGAAATTAAATATCTAAGACTTAGATGTAAGAGATTTAGATCAACTGGTGAAGCAGAAGAGGCATCAAAAGCAAATAAAATGTGTGCTTAGGCTTAGAGAACCATCTTTACTTCTAACAGCAAGATGTGCATCATTAAAGATTAAAGGAAAGTTATAAACAACATCCATTAATAGTATTATGATGTATGGCAGTAAACCATGGACTAGGGTTTTGAAAAACAATAGAGACGATTAGATGCGTGTGAGTTACTAATGGTTACGATGATGGTGATGATGATGACTATGATAATAATGCCAGTAGTGCTTGTTTATGAATTTTTAACTTTTTTGTTTGACTAATAAATTAAGAATTGAAAAGTAATTTTTTCAAAAATATATTTATTTTGGATAATTATAAAATCACTTAATCTTTAAACTGTTTAATTTGATCCACTAAACACTTTAATTATTCCACTTAACATATTTTAAAATTAAGTAGAAATAACTTTTATTTATATATTTAAAATTGAATAAAAATTGATATTTTGCAAGCAAATTAGTATAGCAAAATGCATATACTATTAAGTGAAGTGCATATACTAAAATATATGAAAAATATATATAAAAAGTTTGTAAAATCTGATTTAAAAATGCTATAATTATATAATATAAGAATATTATATTTTTTTCTTAGATGATATAAGCTGGATTGCGGCAAAACTTACAGAATATTAGATTAATTATTCAATTATCTATTTTAAAAACTAAATATACATAGCTACATAAACAAATTATATATACATATGCATGTATGTATGTATATATGTATGTATGTATGTATGTATGTATGTATGTATGTATGTATGTATGTATGTATGTATGTATGTATGTATGTATGCATGTATATATGTACGTATGCGTGTATGTATATATGTGTGTATGCACGTTTAAATATATATTTACGTATACATATATATTTTACACTTACTTTATAAATAAGAGTAGATATGAGCTTAGTTTCAAAGACATATCCAAGAGGTATCCAGTTTAAAAATTTGAGTAACGTCTATAAAAAATATCTATAGTTAACTAAATTCAATAACATAATTAACAATCAATTAGAGAAAAAAGGAAACTGAGATTTCAGTTTCAAATTATTATATTTACAACAGTATAAAAAATTTAAATTATTACATAACTAAAAATAAAGTCACCTTTAATGTTGCATCAATAAGTGGAATATTCATAGAATTATCCTAAAATTTTTACAAAATTATATTCAGATTATGTTTACAACTAAATAATAATTAAATAGATACAAGAGATAAGTAAAAGCTATACGTTGGAAAGATATTTTAGAAAATATCTTTCCAACGTATAGCTATTCCAACGAAATATTAAAAAAAGATATAAAGAAAAGAGAATATAAAAAGAATATATAAGTGAGATTTCAGCGAATACCAATCAGAACAAAATAATCTTATCTATATGACTCACCATTACATATTCACACAACTGAAATATAGAAGAGAACTCTTGACACATGCTAAAAAAAAACTCTTTTAGTGTATATAGCATTGAGTACACCACATATTACAGAACAGTTACACGTATTTTACATAATGTATTTTACAAACTTTAAACAAAATATTATTTACATTTAAAAAAATTAAATAACTAAGAAAATATTTTCTATATATTCAATTTATCATACAACAATGTATCATATAAATTTAAAATCTTGTTATCACTAAGTAACAATTAAAAAAATAAAAACATAGCACATGTTGAGTTTTTTTTTTTTTTTTTTTAATTATACTTCACCTCCTCAAGGCCGAGAAGGCCACTACAGACGAGGAGGCTACTTATTTTGTGGCTATAACCCTCTCTCAACTCTATAACTCTGAAACATGAACCTTGACAAACAAGGCCGCTGCGCAGAGAAACGAGTTGAGCGCGGTACTACCAGGGACGTGGTGGGGATCGAACTCGGAACCACTCGTTTATGAAGCGAGCGCTCTACAACTACGCACTACTGAGTTGAAAGTATTTGAATTTATTGTTTTGAAATTCATTACGTCTAAGTACTACGTCCAAGTATTGTGCAAGTAAATGTTGCACATGTACTTGCACAACACAATTCTCTTGCAACATAACTAAAAGAGCAGATTATTCAAACTATTAAACTTTATTAAAGTATTCAACTTTTTAATATATAAATGTTATTTCCGATTGCATATTTTACAGATTTGATACAACCCACTAAATGTAAAAAAATAAAAATCAATGAAGCAGAAACAAAACTTTTAACTAAAAAATAAACTGTGGAAATATTAAGATATTTTTATATCTAGGGGTTGCTCAATGAATTTGATATCAGATTTAAGGGTCAACTGAAAATAAAAACAAGTATATTTTAATTTTCTTCTAATGCAAGGTTTTAATTATTTTTTTTAATTTAGTGTTATTTATATAATTTTTTTCAATGTTATTCAGATCGCTTACTTGTTTTCATTTGTTGAATGTTCACTTGTTTTCATTAATGCGTTCACAATTGTGTATTTTCACATATCTGGAATTAATGTGCTTTCAGTATTTCTCATGATAACATGATAATATTGCTTCATTAGAATTCTAGCTTTTTGTCAAAAGTCTAGAACCTGATCTGTAATAAAGACTAAAGATGGCAACTTGTACACTGTGATCACAGCTGTTGCTTGACCAATACGCCATACTTTATTTCTACTTTTAGTTTCCATTTATTTTTATTAACTTATCAAAATATTGTCTATTGTATTTTTAAAATATTTTTTCATTTGAAACAATGATTTTATTTGTAATTTTCAGGATGATGCAATAATATCGACAGTAGTGCAACACTGATGCAATAACTTAACTGGATGATGAAATATTACACTAAGTTGACTGTACTGCTTCAGTACATTCGACCATTTTCAACCATTATTAGCTGCAATAAAGCTAGTGTGAAACTAGAAGACATTAATTGACTAAAAAAAAAAAAAAAAAAAACTTCTAGCCAAGTCACTAAATTATTTTCCCAATTCAAAAAAAAAAAGAAAAAAAAAAAAAAAAAGGCTAAAATAAAATTTCATTTCCTGGTTAACAAACTAGTTGTTATACTAACAAACTAGTTGTTATACTAGAGTGTCCAATACTTGAGTACACTATGGAATTTTGTTATCCTTAGCTCCATTCTTAATATTCTATAGATTTTTGCAGGAGACATGCTAGAGGTATACACTTTACAGAGGCTTTGATTGGAGAGAAAATGAAGAGCCCAAGTAAAGAAATATAAACTATAAACTCCAGAAAACCTTGTGTTTAATTAAAAATGAGGTAGAGATAATGACCTGGTTAAGTTTAATTGGAGTCAACTTCAGGCATAAACAGTCACTGCATGGCCAGGATGTTTGGAGAGGCCAGCCAGGTTCACCTAAACATTTATATATACATAAATGCACACATAAACACACACATTTACATATCCACACACACACACACACACACACATATGTATACAAACACACAAATTCAAATATATTAATGTATAAATACTAACTTATACATCAACACTAATATGCAGTATATAAATTGCCATAGCTATGTTACACATTATTTTTAGTGCATTGCCCAGATTGAGTTCCTTTAACATTCATATTGGTATTCTCACTCACATATTTTTATTATATAACTGATAAATACTATCAGTGATAAACCCAGACCTGTTTTAGTATTGCTTTAGCAGTATGGGCGCCATACCGCTAAAGCATTACTAAAACAGGTCTGGGTTTTAATTATTTATTGCTTTTTTTATCAAAAATAAGAAAAAAAATTTTGGTTTCAAATGGTAGTATAAAAGTAATTTTTTTTTATTTTAGCTACTTTATTTTTTCTTAAGAACAATAAAATGAATTAAAATGTATGAATGTTAAAAAAGATTTTAAAAAATTAATGTTACGAAACTCAATTTAAAAACCTGTTAGGAAATTTAAAGATCATGGAATGTATGAAAATTTTTTAAAACTAATAGCCTTTTGTAAAAGTTAAAATTTTTGCTAATATTTGAATTAAAATTAAAATATAAATAAATGCGTTTATTAAATGCTTATGTTTTGTATTCAAATAATTATCTGTATATTTATTGTATTCTTGTATTTGAATATTATATAGACATAAGTTGTCTCTATTATATTCAAATACAAGATACAAGGAAATTTTACGCGATTTGTAAATGAAAATATTATGCGATTTGTAAATATTGATTAAAATTTTTTAAAACATTTAATAACTACTAAAATTAAAATTATTAAAATGTAGTTACTAAATATTTATTGAAAATTGTTTAAACAATTTTCAATAAATATTTATTTATTGAAAATTGTTTTAAGCATTTTGAACATTTATGTATTTGCAACTTAAGCCTAAATTAAAATCCTAAGCATAATCCTTAGCATAACTAAAGAAGCATATGCTTACGTCAATCAGTAAATTTATGTATTCTAAGATATACCTTTAACAAGGAGACTATTTTAAATTAAATCCTTATTTTCGGAAATAACTAAACAAGGTTTACTTAAACAAATTAATAATTAAAAATCATTGTCATGGCACTGGTTTTAACTAGGATATATTGGGGGTGGAGCTTCTTACAAACAACCGTTTTCCTCCCCTTCCCCATGATGCCAAAAAAACAAACAGTATCCACAAGTAAACCTTGGGTTAATCATTGACTATAGACCACAAAACTTTACTATTTAAAATCTTGGTGACACCATGTATTTAAAATATGAATGTCTTGTAAGCAACTCATACTTTCAAAGAAAAGAAATCTCTATAAGAGCTTTGGCAGTATAAACGAAAAATTCATCTAATTATGAAAACA
Source organism: Hydra vulgaris (assembly GCF_022113875.1). Classification (NCBI taxonomy): domain Eukaryota; kingdom Metazoa; phylum Cnidaria; class Hydrozoa; order Anthoathecata; family Hydridae; genus Hydra; species Hydra vulgaris. The sequence goes on along the minus strand of NC_061160.1, from coordinate 14,478,179 downwards.
TTATTGTAAATTTAAAAAAAAATGACTTTTTTAATAGCACTTGACTTTTTTTTTTTTTTGTGGTTATTAAGGTGCTTTCAGAAATCCTTATAGTCTTATCACAGAGCATCGTAGAAGAGCATTTAAATAGGAAATATTATCATAGTTGCTGCTTAAAGGAGCTATCACTCTTTGAAGTTCCAAAAACCAAAACTTATTTTCGCTTGACTCGTCATTCAGCAAAATCACGTCCTTTTACTGTATTTTTCTCTGCATGCTCTAAAAACATTTATTTGTCTAGTTCTTTCCCCTGCACTTAAACCTTTTGGAACTTTCTTCCATCTTCATGTTTTCCAACTTCCTGACTTTTTCAACAACTTTTTAAATCTTTGGTCAATTATTTTTTTGCTCTTTTACTCTATTCTTTTTCTAGTTGTTAGTGAATTTAAATTTAAAAAAAGCTGACTTGGACTTTATTTTTAAAATTCAAATTCACTGGAAAAATTGAAAGTTCTTCCAGAAAGTTAAGTCAGAAAACTATTGAAATTGCATTAAACAATCTGGTTCTGAAGCTACACAAAAAACTATGACGACAAAGTAACAGAATGAAAAAAAAAAAAAAAACATTTATAGGTGACAAAAAATGTTTAAAATTGAGATGAATGACATGATAACAGAAATGCAGAACAAAGAAGATCAGAAACTCCTTTTCATATAAATTTTTTTTTTTCCAGGAAAGAAACCAAATATAGGCAACAGTAGGGAGTGGTGAAAATTGAAATATAAAGAACAAATTGTGAAAATATGGTTTAAAAAGTATTGAAAAAAGTTAGACGCTATTGCATCACATTTTGAACAAGTTCTAGAAAACATAATACATAGAAAACTGCATTCAGAAATATTTATTGACATAAAATAAGAATAAAATAAAGTTATTTCATTAGAATCAATGATCTTATTAATTTGAAATTTTTACAATACCTGTCTTTAAGATGTTTAGCTTTAGTCTGTGTCATTTGCCCAAGAGAATAGTCAAAAACTTCTTCACTAAAGAGATATCATTAGTGATATTTCATCATGTGTATAAATGTCTCATTTTATAAAAGAAAAAAATTTAATATGCTTATATCTAATATTATATATCTAACTAATATAAAAAGAAATAATGTATTAATCAGCCTTTGAAATCCTGTTTGGCTTTAGGCAATACTAATACTATGGCATAAACCGCATACAATCTGAACCTCCAAAAAGGTCAGCATGTAAAAAAATAAACAAATTTTATATACAAACATATATATGTATCTGTGTATATATATATATATATATATATATATATATATATATATATATATATATATATATATATATATATATATATATATATAAAGCACCGGCGTTACCGCAATTATGCAATAGATTTTGATAGCGATTTTTAGAAAAGGGATCGCGGGCAATTATTTATGATTGCAGTATTTAGTTAGAAAATTGCGAAGCGATTTTTTTCAATTACGATTAGCCGCTAACTAATCAAAATGCAACTTTTTTTGATTTTAAGGGCACAAAAATCTCAACAATTACGATTAAATCGCGTTTTAATCACTATTCTTGCAACATACCACTATTTTATCAAAAAATTGCTATTTGTTGCAAAGATCGCTATTATTGTCTAATATTTCCATAAACTCGAGAAATCAAATTTAGCAATTAAATGTTATACTTATTGTTATTCTTGCAATTAATAAACTCGCAAAAAATCCAAGTTACTAATTTAAAAAAGTAAGAACAGGAATTTGTTTCATTTTATATATATATATATATATATATATATATATATATATATATATATATATATATATATATATATATATATATATATATAATACAAAAAAAAAATTATATAAATATATTTTATGAAGAGGAAAATGCCTGTGATCTAGATTTTCTACAAGATGTGGAAGTCCTGACAAATCTATTTAATTTATAGATGTAGGTGTATCAATTTTAAAACTGATTTCATCAATTAACTCACAGGATGCGTTACAATAAGAGTTTATTATTTTTATTGGAGTTTTAGATTTTTGTGTGTTTGTAAAAAGCTTTGATTCTATTGAAGCCTTGTATTTTTGGACCCCTCTTAAAAGCTGCCTTTGAAGTTGATGGTTGAGGCTGGGAATCAAGCAGATAGATTGAAGGGTCCTGTGAAGGCTTTGGAAGTTTAGATTTGAGGTTCTTCCGGTTGTGGTTGATCAGCTGCCTCATCTTTACAAAATTTATTCCATAGCTTAATGTTTGATTTAACCACAGGATAATTTTCTTTGACAAATACCATCAATTCTCTGGATTTAGATTGTACTGCCGATCAGTGATTATTTGGCCACCTAAAGAAAACATTCTTTCGAATGAAGCAGAGGTTACTAGTATGCATAATTAGCTTCTTGCAAGGCTAGAAAGTAAAGGTAGCTCCTTAGCATTATTTTTCCACCATACTAAAACATCAACAATTTTAGAGGCTGATTCCAAGTCTTTGCTAATGTTTATTTCCCTCTGTAGTGGTTGAAGTGTTTCAGGTGAGCATTGTGCAACTTGAGACATTTTTTTTTGTAGAACTTTGTTTCCTAAGTCTCCTAAGCCTGTAGAACTTTGTCTCCTAGCTCCTTAGCATTATTTTTCCACCATACTAAAACATCAACAATTTTAGAGGCTGATTCCAAGTCTTTGCTAATGTTTATTTCCCTCTGTAGTGGTTGAAGTGTTTCAGGTGAGCATTGTGCAACTTGAGATATTTTTTTTTGTAGAACTTTGTCTCCTAAGTAGGGTCATCCAGGGGTAAAGGTTATAACAATGACTTTTTTCCCCCCAGTTGCTCATAGAATTGCGTAATTGTTGCATGATTTTAACCATACATTGAAATGTCATGGCAAGTGTTTCATCAGTGTTTGTTATTTCTGTCTTCATCATCTCACTCATTAGTGTTTGTTATTTCTGACATCATCTTACTCATCAGTGTTTGTTATTTCTGACAATGAGTGACCTTTATAAAATGTATGTAGAAAAGAAGAAACATCGAGGTAGTTCAAAGAAAATCCTTTGTTTGACAACCTTTTATCCATCTCAGATAGGAACGTCTCAATAAACTTACAAATAAAAGGATCACTTGCTCCTAAAATTTCTATTTTGTCTTCACCTACATTGTAAAGTGTTACGACATTCTGTTGAAATTTAGCGAGATTGTAACACTTGAAAACTGCCTCAACATGAACTATACTGCGAAGTTGATCTTTGCATGTACCTTCAACTGTTACTAATAAACTAGCTTTAATATTGTGAATTGAATTTAACATTCTGTAATTCGAGTTCCACCTGGTAGAAACAGGTTGAATGATTTTTGTCACTGGTACATTTGCAGCTGTACATCCTGCCTTGATTTCCTCCCAATCAAGCGAGCTCTGATATGTTTTTTGACTTAGTTTTTTGCATTTCTTTACAAGGACATCAAACCCTATGGTTTCTTTGACTGCATCCTTTAATCAGTTAAGATATGATCAGCACAAATCATGTGATTAGAACTTTCGATCAAGGTGCTTTGACCAACAGCAGACTTCATATTTGAAGCCTCGTCTGTTACACAAACTTGTGTTAAATTTTGATTAGCTAAGATTGGAAATTTAGAAATCATGCTGCCCAATCCTTTAGCTAGAATAAAACTTGTTTTTTTCCCAATAAAGTTTTAGCTATCCAAAGATAGATTTTTTAATTCAAAATCCTTGTTGATATAGTGGACTGTCAAGGATTCATAAGGGTCGTTGCTTCATGAAGTCTAACCATCAGATGTAAAAGCCACCAAACTGCAATCAGGAATGTCTTTTTTCAAGTTGCTTTTTCACTTGCTTTTTTATATTCTTGTATAACTTTTTTTTTAAACAGCTTTCAGATTTGCTTTAGGACATAGATAGTTCAGTAGCATCTTGATACCAGGACTTTCAATTATGCTAAATGACAAATTTGAAAGGACAAAAGCAAGTGTAAGAACTGTATCAAATTCTAGTTGTGCCTCACTTTGTAATGACCACTTCTTTACCTTGGAGAAATCATCCAATGTGGTTTGTCTTATAATTAAGAAAAACTGTCTTTGACAAATCGCAAAAAACGCAATTTTTTTTAAAAAAATCGCTGATGCAATAAATTTTGAAGCAATTTTTATAGAGCAAATTGCTAGGCATTATATTGCACATCGATTTTTATCTAAAAATTTGTGTGCAATTCAATGCGATTTTTTATCGCTTTTTATCGCATAATAAAAAAAAAATCGCTTTTGTACTAACTGCCAATGTGGTAATGCCAGTGCTTAATATATATAACTGTGAATGCAATAACATCTCTTAAATTATCTTTAATATCATTTATGTGATGTTTGTTTAGAATATATAAATTCTTAAAATAAGCATTTAACCCTGCATATTTTTTTTGTTTAAATTTTTTTCAAATTAAAACACTTAATTTTATGATTTTAAAAATTTAAATTTAGTTTTAAAGGAATGTAAAATAGTTTTGTTTTTTTCTTATCATCTGCTAAATCATTACGTAAAGAATAAATCTCTTCATCATAGATAAAAATATGCAAATGCAAATAAAAAACTACTTTTTCTCTTTTAAAAAAAAGAGAAACGTTTTTGTTTAAAAGAATTCTTTTCACAAATTAATTTAAAAACTTTTATTTCTGATTACCTTGAAACCATTCTTTAGTCAATTTTTTAACGTTTAATTCAATAAAGTTTTTTAAACAATTTATTTATGAATATAAATTTGGTTTACTAATACCTTAATGGTAACAAAAATCTCTCTATAATTTCTATAAATTTATAATCTTTATTTAAAAAATTACATTAAACATGTATACAAAAAAAAAAATAAAAAAAAAAAGTTGTGATAATGTTAAGAATAAGATTGTTTTAAGAAATAAATTATAAGGAAATATAATCTATTTAAGAAACAAATTATAAAGAAATATAGTCTATTTAAGAAATAAATTATAAAGAATATAAATTTTTGTTTTATAAGTTAAAGTGATTTTTAATGCAGTTGAAAGTTAAATTTAATTACAATGCAGTAAAATAATACACTTAAATATACACTTATGAATTTTATTGATTTAAATATCAAAGCTGATTAAAGTTACATTTATTAGCATTAAGCATTTTAGTTGGGCAATAAAATCTCATGCAAGGCTTAATATATATGATATAATACTATCTAATTGCAATTTTGTAATTTACTTATTGTAATTATTAGTTTTTTAAAACCAGACAAGTTATTCTAAACAAAAAAACAAAAACAAAAAAAAACAGTTACAAATAATGTTTATTAAAAACAAATGTTTTATTGAAATGTAAAAAAAAAAATTTGAATGAATTAATAACCTAGCTATGCTTAAGCATATTCAAATTAATAATTCTTGAAAATCCTTTTAACAATAAAAACTTTAGAATATCATACCTGAGCAGTTTTAGAATAATAAGGTTATTTTTACAAAGACTTTCATTTGATTTACTTGCACCAACAATATCACTAATAAATGTTGGCCAGTGCTTCGGCCATTCTTGCTTTACAACCTGTAATACAATGTTAAACACTAACATTTTCTTTAGCATTAATATATACATATATATAACAATATGGAGTATGTGATAAGTTTGTTAAAAGATGACAACAACATAGCTCACCTATGTTGTCGTCACATGATAATTTTAATAGATTACTGGTTTTAAATCTACAATATTAAAAAAATAATACTGGTTTTAAATCTACAATATTAAAAAAGTAGTACCTAGCAGCATAATGCTAGACACTAACTTTCCCTGCTCTACCAAAATGCTATTTTGACTTTCCAACTTTTTTTTAAAACAAATAATAATTACATTGTTAACTTAACTAAATAACAGTTAACAGTTTAGTATTTCATGGTTAAATTTATTGGGTTGTTGTTATCATATGGAATTTAGTTAAATTCAACTTGATAACCAACAACCAACCTTTCTAAATTAAATGCCATATTTAATGTTAGACTTTTTCATCGTTAAAATTTTAGAAGAATTATTCTTATGTTTTTACAAAATCTTGATATTTAATTTACTCACAGGTGTACACTCGTGGTAGTCTGACAGTGCCAGACAAAGTAATAGAACTAAATTTGTCAACAGAAAAAAAAAAAATAATAAATACTTTGACAGGCCTTTGAAGCGTTAAGCATACATTTTTATGTACATGTTTATTAGTTTTATGTTAAGTGAAAACATTTTTATTAGGGATTTTATTTAAGGATTCTATGTCAAATCAGCAGGCTCATGTCACCCCATGTTTTGGATTTTGCTTATTTTTTTATGTTATACGGTATACGAAAATTAGGAAAATTTCTAAAATTTGGCACCTCATAGTTCTTGAGATATTCAGAATTCAATTTTTTTATTTTTATACCTCATTTGGTTCATTAAATGTTGTTACTTAGCAACAAAAAAAATGTTGTTATTTAACAACAACAAAAAAAAATACTTTAACAACATTTTATGAACCAAATGAGGTATAATCCTGAAATTTTGTACATTTTCCACACAGGGGATAAAAATTTCAAATTAAATTTTTTTTTACCAACTTAATTACATGTAAATTAGATAATAAAGGCATATATTTTGGGGTATTTTGATGGTCAAAATGATGATGTCACCTTGATAATTTTGAAGCATTGTTATAACTTACAATATAGGTTTAAACATCACTATTAATAAAAAATATATTACTGCATTTTTTGACTTTTCTAAATGCAGCCTTTTAAGTAAAGCTTATATATATGCAGAGTTAGCATAAAATTTATAGCTAACTTTTTTATGACAAAACTAGCTATCTCTTAAATTTATGTTATTAAAAGTTATTGTTAAAGTTTTTTTGAGGGCAATAATAAATTTATTTATTATTGCCCTCAAGGAAAAGAAGGGGGTTTCTCTTCCCCCCCCCCCCACCAAAAAAAAAGTATTATTTTCTAAAAAATATTTCCATAATTTAAAATTTTGTTTTGTTAAAAAAATTTTTTTTGAGCTTTTTGAAAGCCTTTTGGAGCAATAATTAGAAATAATAAATTTATCTATTGAAGCTAATTTTTTTTTAAAGGATAAACATCTTTTTAAGTAAAAAAACTTTACTAGGCTGTAATCCAAATGCAGTAACATTTTTATGTCTTTTATAAATAAAGCCTTTAATTTCCTCATTATTATTTAATTGCTTCAATTTAGATTTCATGTTGTAAATATTAATTTCTTGTTACTTTGCAGGAATTTTATATTTACTTAAATAATTAATGAATGTTATATGATTACTACATAATTAGTAAATAAAATAAAATTGAATTACCTTTTAATCATATATAAGAAAAAGTCATACAATATAACATATCCAAACAAATGAAGTTTATAAATAATATTCCATAAACAAAATAATGCGAATGGTATTTCTTATATTATATTCCTAGGATTTATTTTGTAAAGAATTTCAAAACTATATTTTTTGAAATAAATTAAAAGTTACTGAAAATTATAAAAAAGTAATTCCATTAGATTAAAATGTAATGTTGACTACCACAATCAAGGTTTAACAAGAAGACAAGGTCTTTTAGACCTTATCAACATTTTCAAGTGATGAAAAACACAAATTATTATGGAGAGCTTGTTTAATTGATTGTGGAAAATTGTTAACAACAGTTTGCTATTATCATGAGAACACTTTGGAGTTTTATTTGAAAGAAAATTTCAGAAATATTGTAATCTATTTAAAAAACATGGAAATCGAAAGAAAAGCATAAATGGCAATTTTGATATTATTTTGATGATTATTTTATTCATCAAAATAATATCAAAAATAATTTTTATATTAGTAATTTAAATAGTAATTAAATAAACAATAGAAATAATAAAACAAATAAATGCTTTTTTAAGAAACAAATTCAAATCTTTTTATAAACCTTCTTGTAAATTTAATGTGTGGATACCTAATGAGCTGATATCACCAGTGATTTTTATAGCAAAGAGAAGCACCAGTGATTTTTATTGCAAAGAGAAGCAATGTATAAAAAATAAAAATATAGCTTAATAAGCCTATTGCATTATTCCATTTACTAAAACTTAAACATCAAAAATAATACAAATATATTAGACGCTTTTTCAAAATATTTTAGTTTAAAATATTTTAGATAAAAAGAATATTTAGAAATTTTAACAGTTGTTAGTAAAAACTTTTTAAAACTCATTTTTTTAACCAGTTAACCTTGACTGGCAAAAATTCATTTTGGAAGGTCAAAACAGTAATTTTGGTTGTTTCCGGTGGTCATTGACTGTTGACCACATATTATTTCATGCTCTAATATATATATATAATATATATATATATATATATATATATATATATATATATATATATATATATATATATATATATATATATATATATATCAACTTAAATCCATTTACTGGAAACATACTGCATTGCATGCAAGTATGTTATATATATATATATATATATATATATATATATATATATATATATATATATATATATATATATACTCATTTATTTCTGGCAAGGCCTGCATACCTATATATAAAATGTACTATACAAGCCTTCCCAGGAAAGGCGTGCAGTTTTTTGTCTTGTATAACCACGTATGAGTATTTTAATTTAGACAACTTGGTCACAGCCATTTGCAAGTTTTATATGCATTGCTGAAAAAAAATTTAAAAGCAAAGAAAGCAAAATAACAAAATAAGAAATTAAAATAAACTTAATTAGAAAATAATAATAATAGTTTAAATAATTCGTGAACTGTTTTTATATTTGTTTCTTCATAGTGGGTATTAGCGAGAAAGTTATAAAAAAACAAAGAAAACAATAAACTTACGACTAGTAAGTTTATTGTTTTCTTTTTTTAAACTTTTTTTGCAATGATTATAATAAAACTTGAAAACGGCTGCAACCAAGTTGTCTAAAATAAAATACTCGCATGTAGTCATACAAGATGAAAAGCCACACGCCTTTTCTGGGAAAGCTTAATTATAATACAATATGTGTTAAACAAATTTAAATAAAATATATTATACTAATTTTAATGATGTAAAAGTAAAGTTACAAAACCAAAAAAAATTTTTTAATAGAAATTAATAATTTTTAATGAATTGAATTACCTAATTTTTGCAACTTTTTATCAATTCAAAAGTTATATATATATATATATATATATATATATATATATATATATATATATATATATATATATATATATATATATATATATATATATATATATATATATATATACATACACATATATATATATATATATATGTGTGTGTGTGTGTGTGTGTGTGTGTGTGTGTGTGTGTGTGTGTGTGTGTGTGTGTGTGTGTGTGTGTGTGTTTGTATTTTTATATATACATATTTATATATGTAATATATTATCATAACAGATAACATTTTTTTTGTTCCAAATAAGGTTGGCGCTCTCAAAAACGGTATATAATAGCCCTTGATATATATAAGTGGATTATGAAATATATTATCAAAATAGATAAATTACCTGTATAAGAATTAAGTTGAGTTTGTTTAAGTAAATCTTTTGTTTCTAAAACAATATAAAAATATTTTAAAAATATACATGATTTTGACCTTTAAGTGACCTTTATGGCACCATTGACTTCAAATCGCAAAAAACAAAAAAATTAATGCTATTTAGCATTAATTTTTTTGTATCTAAAAGAAATGTTTGAGTTCATAATATTTTTCATAAATCATCAATTAATGAAGCAAAATATACAATACATATGATCATTATAAGCACAAATACATGTATAAACCACTATACTTGTCCTATAAGAAAATTACCATTTTAATTTTGATAATATAAATATATTAGTACATAAAAATACTAGCTAAATATATTAATATAAATATATTAGTATATAATACCATAACATTTCAACTATTACTTAATATAATCTGTATAACATTATTTGATGAACAAGTTGACTAGGAAGATCATTTATATATAATAAAAATAAAATTGGAACAAGCACAGATCCTTGTAGCACACTGCTTACTATATTTGCCCATAATAATATTCCTCCTAAAACAATCCTTTTTTTTCTATGGGTTAAAAAAGACTTTATCCACATAAAAAATACTGAGTTCTGATTTTTTTTTACCTAAAGGCACCTTATATATATATATATATATAATATATATATATATATATATATATATATATATATATATATATATATATATATATATATATATATATATATATATATATATATATATATACATATATATATATACATATATATATATACATATATATATGTATATATATATACATATACATATATATATACATATATATATATATATATATATATATATATATATATATATATATATATATATATATATATATATATATATATATATATATATATATATATATATATCATCATTTCACAATCGCCTTAATAATTTTTTCATGTTGTGAGATATAAAAAAAAAAAAATACTATTTTTTCTCTTACACCACAATAAAACAAACAAAAACTATTTTCTAATTAATTTAAGATAATATCTTAAATTAATCAGAATTTTTTTTTTACTTTGACGTATAAGAAAAAATAACAATTTTAATTTCTAATAATATGAAAATTATGATTAAGACGATTGTGAAATGATCAAGTAGATATATTAAATGTAAATAAATATAATAAATGCAAATAAACAATGCATATTTTGTCAACATATACCACTAAAAACAATTAAGATAAATTAGAGGAAGATAAAATTATTTAAGAAATTTTTGTACAAGACTACTCTAACAGTTTTAAATTTTAAACATGCCAAAAAAAAAAGAATTTTAGTAAATTTCATTATTAATTGTTCCAATTAAAATTAAATTTAGTAGCTTAAATGGTGAATTTCCCAAAAAAACAAACCTGTGTGTTTTTTTCTAAAAAAACTACCCAAAAAACACGAATCAAAAAAGTGATTCACATCTCTATGTATGTGTATATACACTCATACAACATATTTAAAAAAGACACACTGTGACTCTTGGTATATTCTAATAACATCAAATATGGATTTTGAAGTTTTAAATGATATGTCACAATTAAAATTTATTCTCTAAAACAATTAAATATGAGTAACTTACTTCAGCTGTCTCTTCACATGATGATATTTTAATTATAAGACCAACTATGAACTGCTTTATACCTAATACACAGAAATAGATTAAAAGTAAAAGTAAAAAGATAATCTATTGCATAAATTAAAATAAATTAATACAATTGTAGACATAAAGTTTTATATAAATTACTTTTATTATAAAATATAACCTTCTCGTTGTTCAAATGGTAGCATTTTCCAACGCGTGCGAATTACATTTTCAAGTATTTGTAATGCATAAAACTTCAAATAAAACAGTAGATATTATATTAATCATTAAAACAAATTAGGTATGAGTTTTAATATCAATATTTTAACCAAAATGTTAATACCTACCTTGGTTTCTTGGTTATTAGAGGTTTCAAGTATTGAATCAACTTTCATCCATGAGTCAGGGTGTTCTTTAAGTTGACCTAAT
>NC_061160.1:14359030-14464030 GCF_022113875.1 Hydra vulgaris | reverse complement strand
CACGTTTGGGACAGGTGTAGCTAAAATTTTAGAGCTTTTTTGTTCCCAGGCTCCAATCGTTGCAATTTTTTGCAAAGCATCCTTATTTGACATAGGTATAAACATATAAATGTTTGGAGTTTGCTCCATATCCGGAAGTGAGCTAACTCAACGACCAAAAAATGCTGGACCTGTATATATTACATTTATATAATATATATATATATATATATATATATATATATATATATATATATATATATATATATATATATATATATATATATATATATATATATATATATATATATATATATATTATGGTTATTACCGTAAAGAAATTAAACTGTATCACAACCTGAGCGTTTAAATTAATACTTTTATATTTGAAATTTGTTTAAACATTTAACATTAGTGTAAAACTTGTTCGTAACTTTGAGGAAAAAAAAAATTATATTTACAACTTTTGCTTATGATTTAATGTGTTTAACACTTCGCCATGTATATATTATTATTACTTAGATTTATTGAACACCCGATGTAATAACATTTACGAGGTAAAAAAAAAAAAAAAGTACTTTCCAGTGATTTTCACTTAATAATTTTTTCTTTAAAAACTTGTTTAAAAATGTCTATTTGCTCTTATGGATACTAGCACTCTTCTTTATATATTAAAGTTTTTTCAATGTCTGGGAGAATTTTACTATTAGAAAGTGCTTTTTTTACCTTTTATTTGTTTTGTATTAAATTATTAAAATTTAATGTCAAACCACGGCATTGTTCTTTGATTTGGGAAATAAAAGAGTGTTGAAATAAAGGGTTACTTGGTTGTGAAAAAAAAAATGTCTGCAGCAGATTTATTTTTAAGAAGACGGTTAAACAATTTTAGTTTGTTTTGCTTGATGCAATTTGAAATTTCCTGGATTTTAAATATAGAATTCGTATAGTCCTTACTGTGTTTCGAAACAATCAAAAGTGATTTCAGCGCACTCCTTCCAATTCTATCTAAACCTTTCATTAATGCGTCATTTTTCTCCCACAGCTCTATACCGCAAGTCAAGGTTGGCACTGCCAACAATTTATATATATAGGAAAAGGAATTCGGGTGGGCAAAGCGGATTCCAGACTGAATAAGAGTTTGTGCAACGACTGTAAAGTTTGAATTTTTTTTATTCGCATTTGAAAAACTGAGTGATACAAAAGTTGAATATTTGGTATCCCATGTAAACCCCATGTGTTAAAGTTTGTTCTGAAGATTTTTTTTAATACCAGAAACGGATATCGTATAGCTTTGTATCAGTGCTTTAAAGAGTTCAGTTTTTTTGTCATTCAACTTATTACAATTTAAACCACTGTGAACACTGTACGTTTTTATAAGCTTTTTGAGGCTCGAAAGGGTAGAGCTTATAAGTATAATATTATCTGCATATGAGGTGAAAGAATTAAACCTTGTCTTAATCCTTGTTTTGGACGAAAGAACGAAGATTTGCAACTTTGATTCGCACTTCTAATGTTGTACAACGAAAAAGTAATTTTAACTATACAGAATGGTAACTGTAGTAACAGAGTGGTAATTTTTTTTCAAAACAAGTAGGATATCCCAGGTAGGGATTAGATATTCAAGAACTTTTGTAAAAGTTGATATAATTCTGAAACCGCAATAGTTACTCAGCATCTAAAATTTTTTTGTATGTTTTAAGTAGGTGTACAATAACTGATGTCAACATTGATTTTGATGTCTATCCTACTTTAATGGAGTAGTTAAAAAATTCTAGTAGCCATTTTGTGGTAGTATAATATTTTGCGTAATTCAAATGTTCTGCTGATATACCAAAGTTTGGATATATTTTTGATTTTCGTTTAGAAGTAGCCATAACTATATTCTTCAGTTATTGTTCATCATGTTTTGTACAGAGTGGAATTCATCAATTTTCATAATAATGTGCTATTTTTGGAGTGTTCTGTATATTTTCAAAGTTGTTTGCGAATTCTGAAGTAATGAATACCTTATAGAATTTGTATCTTCGTTTAAATATTTGAAAGCCTTCCAAATGTTTTTCGGCTCACTATTTTTTTGTGCGCTAAAGTTGACAACAGAAAAAAGTTAAAAAATAAATAAAATAGCCATACGGTTCTTAACGTTTCAAAAATACACAGCTCTAATCAAAAGTAAAATTTGTTGAAAAGTAAAACGCGCAAATCGCCGGAAAATAAAAAATATATACAAGGATTTTAAATATCTGTTTAAAAAAACTTAAAAAAAAACTACTAAATTTTTTTGTTACTCTAAACTACTTAATAAGTATAAACATAACTCGAAATGCACTTGGGAAGTAATGAAGGAAAATAGTAGAAAAAAAACCTTGCTTATGTTTCCTACCTCGATAACTTTGATGACTTGATGATTATTATGCACTATTTAATGCGTGTTTGCTTTTTGTTGATACAACCATTTATTGCATAACATGATAAACTAGGACAGAAGATTTCATCCCAAATGTCAAAATTAGCTACACAAATTTCTTACCACCTATGAAAAGTGCTGTAAACACACCGTTTAATGAGAAAAATTCCTTAAGCTGCGACGTGTCATCACGTAATACACCAATATCCAGAATCATTATCTGTAGTCAAGAAAATGTAGTCTTAAATCAGTTACAGCATCAACAACTGTTTTACATGCTGCTTCCTTTGTATTATTAGTAATTTTTAAATTAAGTTTGTCATAAATTTTTGGAGCTATTGGCTTTTGCATGTTCACTGTAAACTTTTCAATTCAAAGATTTAATCTAATAGAGCCCTCATTGTGTATACTGTTTGAGTGCTTATACCATAGTTTCTTTTTTTTGTTAATTAATTTAGAGGTGTAAAAATCATTTAGATATTTACTCTTTCAAAAAACTGAAATTTCACAAGCAAGTCTCAATTAATACTAAAGTCGTTTGGAAACAAGTTAGACAGTACAAAACGCTCAAAGCAATAACATCAAAAAAAAGTTGAACAATCAAAAATTGTATATCTTGTCACGTCATTGTTTTTAATATTAGTATATTCTTTTTTAGGAGAAACATATTTACCCTTGTAGATGGAAAATTTATAACATTTACACTTAACTGCCACGTAAAACTTTCCCATTAATACTCTTCTTTTTTTAAGTTTGTTAATTTAACTCTGGCTTAACTATGTTTTTAAACTCAAAAATAAAAAATTTCTAGCAAAGAAATAATATTTAAATTGAACTATAAACGAACTTAGATTTTATATTTCAAATGTATTACATTAATCTATATAAGGTCAAACAAGAAGCCAAACGTATTTTTAACTTGGAAATTAATACGCAGTTTTGCCTAAAAAATGAGGTACAAAACTTTAGGTTTTTTGCACTCTAAAAAAAAAAAAAAAAAAAAAAGGCTTATTTTTTATATTTATAACTTTTTTTTGGTAAAGCCACTGCGATTTCTGAAATTCCCATTTATTGTATGTCTAAATCAGTTAATTCATTTTTGGGAGTTTTTTGAAAATTTCTGGGGAGTATACCCCTTAAACCGATATTAATCGATATCAATGCGTACCAATCGATATGATATTAATGTTTACCAGTCGATATTAAAATGATGAAATTGTTTAAAAATATTAAATAAGACTCAAAAGGTGTTTCATATTATTTTTAACTCTAAAAATTTTAAACTTTAAAAACAACAACTATTAATTTATTAGTCTTTAAAAAAACAAAAAAATTTTTTTTAACAATTTTCTCAAAATATTATGGCAATATATACAAATTTACATATAGTTTAGAGTTTGGCAGATTTCATTTGGCAAATGGACACGATCTTTTTGTATGGCCTAAAATAAATTAATATATATAATTAAAAAACTAAATGATTCCTTTTTAAAGCAGTTTTTAAAGATGGTTTTACCAAATATTACACACTTTAAATTAATTAAAGTGATACCACTAAATATTAAAAAACTCTCAAAACTTAATAAACTATAGATAAATGTTATATTAATAAACTATAGATAAATGTTATATTAATAAACTATAGATAAATGTTATATTAATAAACTATAGATAAATGTTATATTAATAGAAAATACATTTATTGCCTCGCAAATTTTGCCGATTTTGTAGGAAAGATTTTTAACGGATCAATTCAAAATACAATAACTTGAAGTATACTGGTACAAAGCACATAAAATTTTTTACACATGTTCTAAACATGTAAGTTAAGGTTATTGGGATTATAAGATTAGTTAAATACATCAACAATTATCACAATCTTCTATATAAAATAAAATACTTTTATATAGAAGATTGTGATAATTGTTGATGTTAAAAAACAAACAAACAAACAATTCGAGCTTTAAAATAATCAAATGAAGGGGTCGTTCATCACGCAATTTTTAAAAATTTTGGACTCTTTAAAAACCTTCCCCTCCCAAGTAACAAATTATCACGTATTACTGCCCCCCCCCCCCAACTAAAATTACTTGAAAATTTTTTACTTTCCCCATCCCCTAAAAATATTTTTTGTGGTCATTATTTGTATACACGTACAAATAAATACTTTCAAAAAAAAACTATTATTTTTACGCAAAAAATGTTCAAATTTATTTTTATTATTAAAACACCTTGGCATAGGACGTTTAATATTACATATTTTGAGGCGCGGATAACATTAGGGTGTCCCGTTTCCGCATTTTTTTTAATTTTGAGTTAAACTTTTTATGTGAGGTATATGAGATAATGATTAAAAAATAATCACTGTTACAATTATTGTAAAATTTTAAGACAATCAAACATTACTTAGGGGTTATCTAGTTACCTATCTCAGTTACCTAATTTGAGTAAATTGTATTTTTCGCGCCTATTTTTCAACAATTTTCAAGATTTCACTGTCAGTTTTTCAAGATTTCAAGAACTTTAAGTATGTTATTCTTCATTAGCTTAAGTAAAAAAACTGGGCTGAAAGAAAAATATTTAGGGGTTGCATAAGACAGAAATAATATGTTACTTATGTACAAAATTGCCTAAAACAATGGTAAAAAGAACTATATGTTACTTAAGTTTCTTTTTTCCTATGAGAGACACCTGTTTGCGATGATTCTCAACATTAGGAAGTGCGTATTGTAACTGCTTTGGAACTTGGAACTTGGAAGATTTTGTTTTTAAAGTCTTGGATCAGCTTGATTCTTTGTTTAGCGTAGTCATTATCTTTGTTAAATGCTCAACAGGTAGTTGCAACCAATCCACTTGATTAGATTATTTTTGAGTAAATGAAACAGTAGCTAGGAATCTTACCCAATAAGCGACACAAAATCAGGAATTTTATTTAGTTCAATTTGTAGAAATATTGGTTTTTCAAGCTTGACTTGTTCATTTCTTTTGATGTTAAACAATTTCAAAGCTGCAGCAGAACGTTCGATCGCAGGAATAGATTCATCAAACAAGATGAATAAAACTAACTGTTGAAGTTAAATACCAAAGATGCCTGTAACACGACTGAAGGGCGGCACCCACTGGTATACTGTCAAATTCGCGATACCACTGCATGTCAGTGATGTACTGGCAATCAACATTTGGTGCAATTGAAATTTGACTTTGCAAAAAAGCTTTTGCTTGGAACAGTGCAATGAAATTCATCATTCTCTTAAGTATATAGCGTTGGCCCTGGTTGAGCCAGTTAATTTGTTTGTCCAACATTACATACTTAAAGATGTATTTTATTTTAAATGAATCTTGCATGATGATAAGCACCAGATTTCTCGAATCGAAAAGTCTTTTCATCTTGTAATTTTGCGCCAAGATAAACAATAACCAGATAATAAGTTCCCAATACTCTTCTCTTGGAAATGTATTTTTTTGTAGACAACTGCTGACCCATTTCAAGACAGGTTTTGCTTGACAATTGATTGGGTTATCTCCGTCTGCAGGAAATTCAAATTGCATAATATCTTTTTTTTTGTGGGAAATCGAGTCTCAGTTATCCTGAAGCATTTTAAGTAGCGACTCGATTAACCCAGTATGGCTTCCAATAACTGCTTCCCAGACGTGTTTAATGTGTAACTCATAAATTTGGTGCCGACAAGCAGCCCATAAAATTGCACGACTGATATCCTCCATTAAAGCCGCACATCCTGCCTTACAGTCGGTGTTACTAGTTGTAGTGTCGAAACAATCAAGTCATCAAGTAGCTTCCATGATTTAAAATTGGTTGACAAATTGATCTTTTTGGGCTACACCAATGCATTTTGGGATTGTATGAATCCTGAGAACTTTAAGATTTGAATCTTCTGCCAAACCATCCCATTCACTTTGAATTATGGCAACATCCCATTCACTTTGAATTATGGCAACATCCCATTCACTTTGAATTATGGCAAACTGCTCTTCTTTATGTTCTGTAAAAAAAAATCAAAACAAAAGATATCTTAGGGTTATTATTCTATGTAATAAAACGGTGTTACTTTCTTATTGATATCTGAATAGTTTTACTGTTAAGCAATGAAACAAGTTGGCGGCCATGGCGCAGTGGTTACAGTGCTTGCTTTATAAGCAGGAGATCCAAGTTCAAAACGAGCTCTAGACATATTTTCGCGCCAGGGTAAAGAAGGAGGCATGAACTTCCTGGTTAAATGCACTTCCATGGTGCTCTGTGACAAGACCCTTAGGTCTTCTTGACGCACCTAAACAAAAAAAAAAACTTTTCTATCTCAGTGACCGGATAGATGAAGTGGAGGGTTGCATTCATAATTATATTTTAATTGATGAAATTGACTTTCTCGTTCTTTCTTTTGTTGACAATGAACATTCAATTTTGAAATAGCAAACTGTTCAAGGGGAGCGCCAACAGTTTTAACTATTTTTGCTTCAATAGCATGTACTTTTTTTTCTCTTTGGTTTAAAATACAGCTACACTACTGTTAGCAGTTCTGAATTGCACGCTTGCTTAAAAACCAATAAACTCTAGTAAAAATTAGCAGTTAACATTATGTTGACATAATAGAGTACACATAGAGTAATAAACTAATAATACTTTTGATAAGCCAGGATATATACAGAAAAATTTTATGGGATTTTTCCATAGAATTTCCCTGCAAAATTTTCCTTAAACAAATAAAGATAGCTTGGTGTGATGAAGTGGCAACAAAGATAGCTTGGTGTGATGAAGTGATAACGAAGATAGCTTGGTGTGATGAAGTAATAACAAAGATAGCTTGGTGTGATGAAGTAATAACGAAGATAGCTTGGTGTGATTAAGTGATAAAAAAATAGCTTTACAAAAGAAAAATACTTTCAACACTCGGAATAGAAGAAATAAGAGATTTGTTGCAAAACGATTTCTGAAAAAGTAAAATTAAAAATATCTACTGTACATGATAATAGCAATATATAGGTTTAACGGCAGCTACTGTGTTTTGCCAGAATAATGAATAAGTTGGATAAGCTGATTTATAATAAATCAATTTTTCAATTGAGTATAATTATTCATGATTACATTTACTATGATAATTTTATTTTTGTTAATTTTTTCGATAATTATTAGGGAATCAAGTATTGGAGTTTTCATGGTATTTAATCTTTTAAAGCTAAACTATACATTTTTTTTACGATTTATTATCACTGATGGTGATAATAAATCGTATAGATGGGCATACAACATGTATTTGACTAAGTTTTTTTTTTAACAGTTGTTTTATTTCATTGAGCTTTGATATCAGCAATGTTACATTTGAGAGCATCAATACTTCTGACTTAGACTTATTTCCAGATTGAGTAAGCAAACATTACACTTATTTCCAGATTGAGTAAGCAAACATAAACGAACTAAAAAAATTTTTTACTTGAAGGAGGAAGAAAATTTGAAATCGTGGTTTTGCTTGATACTTTATCTTATTTTAAAATAGATTGGCATACAACATAAAACCTTGATTTGCATACAAAACATTTACTACATTTTCTGTAACTGATTATGTATTTTTGCAGGCAGTACAATCTCCATTACTGTCTAATTTGCTGCTAATTGACATCATTTAAAACTTTTTTTAAAAAGTTTTTGATTAAATTTGATTATTCTTTTAATTAGCTGAAACTACTGAAGAAACCAAGATTCCTAAAGACAACAAGTAAAGATTGAGGATCTTCATAAAGATCTAGAATAATTAAGTCATAATTTTGAATTTATATGACCCAAGGTCATATAAATTCAAGGTGAACTTACCCTAACATGTCTACACTTGAAAGATTTAAACATTTAGTTTGAAATACAGAAAAAGAAAGTAACACCAAGCACAGCCTTTAAAATTTATGTAAACGTAATAATAACTTATGTACACGAAATAAACTTATGTAAACATAATTGCAAATGCCTAAGTAATCTTCATCAAATTAATTTTTAAGAAATCAAAGAAAAAAAAGCAATGAACTAATACAAGAGCTTTTGAAAAGAGAAACCACATTTGAAAAGAGACATAAAAATATTTTAAAAATGTTTTTGTTTCAAAATTATACATAAAAAAATATTTAAAATAATTGATTGTTAATGATTTTTGTTCCTTGCTAAATTTTATAATTTTTTTCAAACAAAATTCGAAATTTGGATACAGAAAGTAACACCAAGGTATCTCTTAAAATTTATGCAAACATAATAATGTACACATAATAAATTTATGTACACATAATTGCAAATGCTTAGATAATCTTAACACTAAAAAATAAAAATACTTTTACCAAAAAGATATACATTAACATGTAAAATGTATAAGTAACATAGATTCTTATGGTTGAATTCTCAGACGTAATTACTCTCTGTAGCAATATTATTTCTTGCTATGTGATGCATATTATACCTATTGAGTTCTCGCCTAGCCTGATTTATTTCATTTTGATTACAATTTATTTCAGCTTGCCTGGACTCACCTCTTTCATTCCGATGGCGGTTTATTTCAGCTCGCCTGGGCTCATCTTTTTCATTCCGTCGACGGTTTATCTCAGCTCGCCTGGGCATATATATATATAGCAATAGTTTATTGAACAAGCATGTATTAAAATTTCTAATTGCAATTATCGTTCAATTATTTGAAATTTTATTTATTCCTAGTGATTTTTTATTTCTTTTGAAAAAAAACCTATGAGATATTTAAAACATTGCAAAAAATCTTGACTATTGTTCAACACATAAAATTCTCAAAAACAGACAATTTTTACAATTATTTGCAATATATTTATCATCTTAAAATTTCAAGTAAACTTTGAGTGTGCAAAGGATTCTCATATTTTTGTTGTCTCTCAAGTTTACAGCCTCTCCTTTAAAGTTCACTTTAAAGATGTATTTCAAATTAAAAGATTAGACAAAATATTTTTTTGTTGTGTTGAAATTTTTATACTCGACAAAAATTTATAAAAGAAATACTTTTAATTATTTTTTTGCAGCAGTTTCAATCTTTGCATTATTTTTATTTTCTTTTTAGACTATTTAATACCACTTGAATGAAAAATTTAAAAAAGATAATTTCTAATAAAATCTAAATGATAAGTTTTTAAGATATTTAAAAAAAAAAACAAAAAACAAGTTTTTGTTAAAAAAACAAAAGTAGCAGAAATGTTGCAGAGGCTGCTGAAGAAAAAGTAGTAGAGGCTGCTGAAGAAAAAGTAGTAGAGGCTGCTGAAGAAAAAGTAGTAGAGGCTGCTGAAGTGAAGTACAAAAAATGAGAGCAAAATCAAAGATTAAAAGTTTAAGCATTTGTTTAACTTGTCTAATTACAACTATGGACAGTAGTAACTTGCAATATTGCAACATTTATATTTCACTTGGTGCTAAATTAAATACAAATAAATGTTCGTAACCTGATATGATATATTTTTTTAAAACAAGTTAGATACTAAATAAAAAAATTAACTATAGTATATAACTTCATATGAGTTTAAATTGTAATTTAAAATTTCATTTTATATATCATATTTTGTAATTTGCCTAAATTTTGATAAACTTATACTAAAAAAAAAAAAAAAAAATTTAATTATTTTAGGTACCACTCTTGGATAGAGATTAATAGTTTTAGGTATCATTCTTGAGATAGAGATTAATTGTTTTAGGTACCACTCTTGGATAGAAATTAATTGTTTTAGGTACCACTCTTGGATAGAGATTAATTGTTTTAGGGACCACTCTTGGATAAAGATTAATTGTTTTAGGTACAACTCTTGGATTACTTAAAGAATTAAAAATCTAAAAGCTAGAACCAAAGAAAGATTTCAAATTTGTAAGATTGATTTAAAAAAAAAATGTTAAAAAAAAAAAACTAGAAAGAAAAAATATCAAGCAGATAAAATCTAAAATCTTACAAGATTATGTCAGATCATATACTAATCAACTCATTCCATAAAATAAATGAAGACATTCTGTCATTCATTTAATTAAAAGAAGACATTCTGCTGACTCAAAATAACTAGATTTGGAAACATCAAAATGGCTTCAAAAAATGATTATTCAATCTGATTTCCAAGAACAAATTAAAACTAGTAAATAATTATTTTTATGTTATTAATATTGAAATAAATCAATTAATATTGGATTAAATCAAACTCTCATTGCGATTTTGAAAAAAAAAGCACTTTCTAGACAGTGACCATGGTTTTATATTATGTTAATATATTACAATATTTAACATAATTAAAACAAATAATTATAAAAGTTTCAAATATTATGAATATAAATTATATAATAAATTAATATAAAAACCTTCACGAGCACAAACTCCACACTTTCTTTTTTTTGTTTGTTCTTGAGGTAGACCACCAGGTGCTTTTCTTTTACCTGAAAATATTTTAAACCTTGTTATAGATTTAATTCAACTTTTAGCAATGAAAGAATCAGCATTTAATGATTACTTTTTCAAAAAAAAAAAAACTCCCTGAAATAAAACAACCCAAATAACAAAAACTGTAGCAAAAATGTAGACATCTTTAATTTTAAACTGATATTTGGGTTTCTACAACATTATATACAAGTTTTAATTTTTTATACACCAAACTTTGTGTGTGAGTATATATATATATATATATATATATATATATATATATATATATATATATATATATATATATATACATATATATATATATATATAAAATATATATATATATATATATATATAAAATTTTAAACTGATATTTGGTTTTCCACAATATACAAGTTTTAATTTTTTATACACCAAACTTTGTGTGTGATATCCATTTATATATATATATATATATATATATATATATATATATATATATATATATATATATATATATATATATATATATATATAAATGGATATCACACACAAAGTTTGGTGTATAAAAAATTAAAACTTGTATATTGTGGAAAACCAAATATCAGTTTAAAATTTTATATATATATATATATATATATATATATATATATATATATATATATATATATATATATATATGTATATATATATATATATATATATATATATATATATATATATATATATTACGCACAGATCGGGAAGTTGCGCATTTCACAAACTGCATTTTTTAGCGCATTTCGTGAAATGGGTAGCGCGGTTGCGCAGTATGTGAAATGTTAAACTTTTGTAGTTTTTTTTAATATATACTCTGTATGATAAATATTTTTTATAATACATATATGTTTTTTTAATTAATAGACTACCTGTCCAATCCAAACCCCCTGTCGGTATGCGCACACTCCCTTGCGTGTTCTACCTAGATAGTCAGTCAATTTATGTATACTCCCTGCAAGTTCTCCTAGATCAGTCGATACAAGTACACTCCACTGTCAGTCGATAAAGTACACTCCACTGCGCAATTTCCTATTTAAGTCAATATTAATATATATTATACATAGCATAATAATATATTAAAAAAAAAACCTATAAAAATTTTACATTTCACAATCTGCGCAACAGCGCTATCCATTTCACAAAATGAGCAAAAAAGTGCACAGTTTGTGAAATGCGCAATTTCACAATCTGCGCGTAACACACACACACATATATATATATATATATACATATATATATATATATATATATATATATATATATATATATATATATATATATATATATATATATATATATATATATATATATATATATATATATATATATATATATATATATATATATATATATATATATATATATATATATATATATATATATATATATATAAATTAGTAGAAAATCACTTAGCAAAAATTTTTCTCATTTAACACTGTGTTTCATCAATAAAGACTCATCAGAAATGCATTTCTGATGAGTTTTTATTAAGACTCATAGAAATGGCACGGAACGTTGTATCGACAATTGATTACATCTTATTCAAAGTAGTGATTGACGAAAAGACTGCAAATTACATACGTCCAAACAATCCTTGTCGCCCTCCCCTGTTCTATGGACTCCCCATAAGGATGGTATAGAAGCCATCAAACTACTTTTTAATAACATACCACATGACCTAAGAACACCCAATTCACCACCTGTAGCATATATACAGATTATGATTGACACCATTCTGACAAACACGACGTTCCAGTTTGACGACCGCAACTATTTACAAATGACAGGGACATTGATGGGTACACGCATGGCACCACCATATGCTAACATATTCAATGAACAAGGTATACGTATCAACAATGCGATATTACACAACTGGCACCTTATCCACAATGACCCAGAACTCTGCACACTATTTCCACCAGTACCCACCCTCACACACACTAACACACTTTCCCTCAGAGATAGACTTATCCGCACTAAATACACTGCCAATCACAATAACTGAACATCCACTGTTTGCTCTAGTTCGTATTCAGCTGGTAGGACGTACTTCTGCCCCCACCTGCATGTTACAATTTTGTATTTCAATTATTTTACACATAAAATATACCGCCTATGTTGTTTATGTTTTTTACTTTATTACATGATCAATAAGCCAAATTGTTATATTATTATTCGTTCGACGCTTATAGTTTATAATTCGCTTATAAATACACCAGAAAATTACTAGAGGGCTTTTGTTTATACCCCTTAAACAAAATGCTTAGACACATTTACACAAAGATACTAGACACATGATTTACACACTTAACTGCTATTTTAGGATGAACATGCTATAGAGATATTCCTTCGCCAAGCCACGGAGGACGCGAACGCATTATCTAACGCAAGTCTTGATAGAGAACGATACATCATTTACAAAGAAATGAATGGAATATGCTTCCACCCTATGAATACCTGGCCACTATCCATACAGATAATATTCTGGAACATAACTATAACTGACACTGAAACATTCAAATTGACACTTATTTTCATTGGTAACGGATGCTTTCCATACTTAATTTTCAAATTCCTTATTCTCGGCTTTAGAAAAAACCGCGCAAAATATAAAAAAAGAATATACCAACTGTGGTGGCTAGCTAGAAACATTGAAAACCACTCACATAGATGGTTTTATTTTGACATTTATCTCAATTCTATGAGGTATTTAAACATGGACCCTTGTCCATGTGAATGGAAAAATCTTGAAGATAAACAAAATGATTTATCCATATTTTATTTAGAATAAAATATCACAATGAATGCATTTTATATCTTACAAAATACATACTAACCACACAAGGACTACAACGATCAAACTTTGCTATACACTTTTTACATATGGAACGCCCCAAAACAAGACAAAAATAGATTAAGTTTAGCATGCGTTCTTTACAAGACAGATCCATTTGTTTATCACTTTTACCACCCTTTAGGTGGTAGATTAGCCACTTTACTTACTTACTTTTAATTTTTAATTTTTTTCTATTACCTTTTAGTCACTCTAATAGCTTATACCATGTATTTCGGTTATACTTTTTGTATTCGACTACCATATTGTTAGATTTTTTTGATCCTAAGAAAATTTATCTGACATCGATAAGCCAGTTTGTTTTAGTTTTGCACTATACAGTCTTCAATAGCGTTCTTATGGTTATTATGTAAACAATCTTTGTTTTTCAACTCGATTTTTTTAGTCCACTAGATACTCTTTGATTGATTACGCATTTATGACCTGTGTCGGTCCACTCTCATATAGTATTCTACATATTAAATTATTATTCATTTCTGGTGTATCCACTAATTATATTGTGTATTAGCTGGCTATCTTGAGTTTCAATCTATTTATTTATTATTATCTAATACTATTTTCAGTTAAGAATTATCTCCATCTATCAGGTGAGATTTATATTCTCTGAACAAATTGTCTTACTAAACTCCACACCACATTTGTATACCTTTACCACGTACACCACGTTTGTACATACCTTTACCACGTACTATTTTTATTCCTAGTTTAAATCATTACGAGTCGTGATTTCCTGGATTGTTAATATACATATATATATATATATATAAACAGATATATATTAGGCATTACTTTATTAAAAAATGGTAAGTTAATTTGAAGTATTATGTGCTATCTGCTGCTTATTATTTATTTTGTTGTCATTGTCACTATTCTATATGCTCTATTGTCACTATTTTGTATAGATATGTTCATGTGTATGTATGTATGTATGTATGCATGTATGTATGTATGCATGTATGTATGTATGTATGTATGTATGTATGTATGTATGTATGTATGTATGTATGTATGTATGTATGTATGTATGTATGTATGTATGTATGTATGTATGTATATATGTATGTATGTATGTATGTATATATGAGGGATATGTGTTTATTTTTTATGTTGTGAGTGCGTGTATTTACACACATATATACAGCTATACCACGCGCATCCCTCACCACCCTCACAAGATCTCTAAGAATGTTGGAGCTGTTTTTAAAAAACTGGGATAGGGATTTGGTTTTTTGGCTTTTGTAGTGTAGTCCTACTATATTGCAATATTGACTAGCATGACGTAGAGTGCAGGCGGCGAGATCTGTTGCTAGGACACGCCCCTGAAGAGTGGCATTAGTTCAGGTCTCGGGCTCTCCGAAACGTCATTGGTGATCGCAGTGCATTCCTGAGGAGGGAGATCACCATTTATCCACTACTTGATTCTAATTGGTTATTATGGCACCAACATTTTTTTACCTCTTTAACCCATGTATTTTTGCGCTTTGTGAGCTTTTTATTATGTACTTGTTACATTTATGACATTTATATATTTTTATGTTACACAGGTGATTATCAGTTCTCAATTTTTTATCTAGAGTTTAGAACATATATAGTACCACATTTATTAGACATTTGTATGGTGCGATTATTTTAGTTATGAATACCATTATAAACCAGCGGATTTTTATTGACTAGTTTACTCATAGATCATTGTTTCATCATTTGCTAAAAGATGACTAGAGTGTGAGTTTTTATTCCGCTTTTCCTGAGTTGCTAACTTTTACTCCTCCTAATAAATAGTCTTTGCATTAATTTATGTTTTTTTTTTACCTAAATGACATCATCTTCAATCTGTTTTTATTTTCACATCTCCCAGGTCTACGTAACTGGATGGCTCCGTTGGTCACTTTTTGCGATCATTGTATCGCATAAGCAAATAAATTATGAATAAATTTCTCATAATATATATAGAAACTAAAATAAAATAAGTTTTTAAGATTAAACAACTAAAATTTTTACAATTTTTGTTCCACCTATATTATATATGTATATGTATACTTTTTCATTAACATTTGAGGGATAAAAAGATAATTTGAGGGGAAAAATTATTTCTAATTTAATTATAAATAAAAGTGTTGTTGAAAAAATGAATAGATAATGCTGCTGAAAAACAAAATGTTACAAATTAGTCACAAAAGAAAATGTTAATGGAAAAAAAAAGAAATTCACTTTTTATTTTTAGAAAAAGAAACCAAAAGAATTATACTTCAAACCTTATTGATTGTAGTTTGTTGTACGTTTCTCAAATTTTTAAGCAAACGCTGACATTTGTAAGAAAACTCTGCGCTTGTTTTTCTGTATGTATAACTCTCAGAATAAGGAAAAATAAGGTCTGCAAAAAATTGTCAACTTTAAACCATTTTAGGTTAGTACTAAAGTTTGAACCAAGGTTTGAAAAATCTACAAGCGAATGTTCAGCATAAAGTACAAGCAGAGTTCGAATGTTTAGTCAGAAAAATACAAGCAGAGTTTGCTGACCAGAGTTTTCAAACCTCAATGTTTGCTTAAAAATTTGAAACAAGAAAAAAAGTTTTGCTGATTTTATTTTAATTATTTTAATAATTAAAATATTAAAACAAACGGTTCACATTTGGAATTTAAATAGAATGTTTGTTTTTTTGGAATTTAAATAGAATGTTTGTTTTATTTTTATTATTTTATTAGCAATTTCAAAAAGTTTTCTTTCTTTTTTTTTGCATTATTTAATTTTACTTTTATTTTAGTTATTTTATTTAGAATTTAATTTTTTTGTTTTTGTATTTTGACTATTTTATTTAGAAAATTAGATAATACATTTGTTTCACGGTTCTTTTTTAAAAATAGTTAAATTCAGAAGTTAAATAAAACATTTTTTTTTGTATTTTGTATTATTAAATTTAATCTAAATGTTTGCTTTTTTGTTTTATTTTTTTTATATAGAATTAATATAAAACTTTTGTTTTACTGTTATTTTAAAATTATTTAGTTCAGATTCTAAATAAAACGTTTGTTTTGCTGTTTTTATTTTAATTATTTTAGGATTTAAACTAAACGTTATTTATTTTGTTGTTATTTCAACTATTTTATTTAAAAAATAATACACTTGTTTTGGCTTTTTTTTTAAACAATCTTTTTCATTTTCTTATTTATTTTAATTTAATTATCTAAAATTTAAATAACTAGACAGAAAATTGCTGACTTCAGATATTCTCAGGTTTGCACTTAGGTCGGCATTGGTGAATGCTGACCCTAATTCTGAGGGCTGTGTGTGTATGTATATATATGTGTGTGTGTATATATATATATATATATATATATATATAAACATATATATATATATACGGTCAACCTGCGGGCAACTGAAATAGTTTTTATTTATCATTTGAGTCGTCCGCTATGATTGTCAGTAGCTGAAGTCTTTTTTCGGTAATTTTTCTCAGGTGAAAATACTGAATTAAAAAAACTATTTGTCTAAACAAGTAATGTGTTAACAAAGAGATATTGGTAAAGAGATAACTAAAAATACAACTTTTAAAGATCGTTATTGTGTGACAATCTTTAAAAGTTGTATTTTTAGTTGTCTCTGTCTTAAGTTCGCTTTGGAGAAAACAAGTTGTCCCGTGCCACTGGACAACCACCAGGGTATACCCCTGCATTTATATAATAATATATAATATAAATAAATAAACAATTATACAAATATATAATATAATCAAAAATGATACAAAAGTAAAATTATTTTATTAATCAATGCTGATGGCATAAACTTAACAAATATAAACATGGCTAATTTTCTAAATAAACAATTTTACAAATTATTTAGCAAATCAACTGAATAAAAAAATGAATTAAGAATAGGTTTATCACCAAGAATGAATAAAAAATATACTTTAAATGGAGCTGCTATTTTTTTGCTATTAAATGTCAAAACAAAACTAGATTTAAAATTAGATTAGATGAAAACAAAGCAGCTGGAATCAATAATATTTCTCCTTATAATTTAAAAAACGCAGTTCTGCTCATAGCCTACCATTAAGTTTAATATTTATCCAAGCATATAACACTGGGGCTACCATATAACTATGGAAACAATTAAACACCACACCAATTCAACTTTTCAAAAAAAAAAGACTTTAACTAACTATTGACCCGTCTCATCATCACGGGTTATGAGTTAAGTAATGCAAAAAGTATTAAAAGATAATATAACAAAATACTTAAATTTACATAACTTAATTGCTAAAGAAAAACATGGAATCAATATATATAATAACAAATTTGCTTGAATCAATAGATGTGATAACAAATACAAGATATTTGACACCTAAAAGTAAATTTATGGAACCCATAAAAACATGCTATATCACTCTATGCATAAGAGTATCATTATTACTACAGAATCTTGAAAATTTTTTTTAAGAGACAGATTGTTTGTACCCCTTCTTTTCATAGCCCCTCCCTTGCTTTAAACAAGTTGTCAATGGCCATGTGTAATATTTATGCTGTAGAAATAAATAAATAATAAAATTAAATATACTTATTTATTAAAAAATAAAAATTAGTTGTTAAAACAATAAAATGGTCGTGTGTAATTTCTATGCTGTAGAAATAAATAAATAATATAACTAAGTATATACTTATTAAAAAATAAGAATTAGTTGTTAAAACAATAAAATCATTAGACATTAAAACAAATAAAATCATAAAATTCAAAAATCAAAAAAAATTAATATTTAAAAATAAATAAATCATCATTGTTTTTAAAACAATCAATTCAATGAAACAGTAAAATCAGTGAAACAAGTCTATTTTTAAACTTTATTTTTAAGTCTATTTTTAAACTATTTTTAAATTTTAAATTGTTACTAATACAAACCAAGTAACAGAGAAAAAAAATTACTTATGTTACTGGAGCCACCTTGTTCTGGTTCATTTGTCTCAAGTGCTTGATCTACCCATTGAAAAAAACTGCACTGTTCTCCTCTTGAATTTGGGCAGCAATAAAATTGACGTCCTTTATTTGGACCATCTTTTTGAACAGTTCGTCTATAATATAAATGCAACAACCTCTTATAAAAGAGTGAAAAAATAAAAAATAATAAAATAACAAAGTTCACATCAAAATACATCTAATTTTTTTCTCTATCTCTCATGCTCTTTTTCTACATATAATATTTAGATATTTAGGTATATGATAATTTATAATTATGATATATTTACGTAACATTAAATATAATTCTGAAATAAATAAAAAACCTATGTTTTTAGAAAAGCATAAACTTAAGTTAATCAAATTATTAAATAATTAAACTTAAATTAAATTTGACAACTAAGTGAGAAAAAAATGAAAGAAAAAAAGAATGTAAAATAAAAAACTCAGTTAAAAATTTTTTTCGATATTTTTCCCTTGAAAACAAACCAAAATAAATTCTACTTTATTTGGTTTTAAACATTTTATAAAACCATTAATATATTTTCTTAACGTCTTTACAAATATAAAACTTTTTAAAACAAAATATTCAACAAGAGGTGTAACAAGGAATGCAACTTTTACTTACTTTTTACAAATTACTAATATTAATTTCTAATATATTACTAACATAATTAATAAATATCTATATATCTATAGTTTTTATACTAAACTTTTTTCTTTCTTTTTCATTATTATCATATTAAATTGAGGAAATCAAACATTTTTCTTGTAATATATTTTTATTTTGATATCATGTCAAAATAAATGTGTATCCTCTTAAAAAAAATTATTTACACTCCAACAAATGCTTACTGTGCAGCAGGTAGTTCACAACCACATTTTGTATCATTGTTTGTACTAAATTAATGCAAATAGCAGAATTTTTTTAAGTTTTAAAATATGTAAACTCGTAAAAAAAATCTTAAAAATACTTCTTAAATAAAACATACTTGGATATAGGTTTGTTTACATTTTGCAAACCTAAAAAAAAAAAGATGTGTCACAATCTCATATACTAGATACATGCTTAATGAGCTCTTCAATACAACTTCAAAAATCATAAACTAAATACTATAAATTGAATAAACAACAAAAAATTTACCACTTTTATTTCCTTGTTCTTCTGACCATAAAAAAAAGTTACATGGCCTATCACTTTGTCCACATTTGAAAAACTGCCGACCTAAATAAAAAGAAGTCACATGGTTTATCACTTTGCCCACATTTGAAAAGTTGCCTTAAATAAAGTCAACAAAATAATTAAATTTAGAAAGAAAAAAGCAAACCTGTCTAAAAAACTGTAAAAAATCTTAATGTTTTATATACTATAAATAAAATAAACAACTAAAGTAGAATAACAATTTTTATAATATTATTACGTGATGTACACCTAGCTTGCAATACAATTTTAGATCAAAAAGTAAAACAAATAATTTACCTTGATTAGGTCCTTCTTTTTTTACAACAAGCTTAATGGCCGATTGATTACAGTTGCAAACCACATTACTATCATCTCCTTGATTGTTATTGAAACCTTTGTGATTTTTATTTACCAGATTATTTTGTTTATGCTTTGTTGTAGTACTTGAAAATTTATTGTTTTTTTGTATATTTGTTGTAGAAAAAGATTGCTTTTTTGTTCCATGTTGATTCTGATTGGAAGTTTGTTTGTAGTTAGTTTTTTGTTGATTATTATTAAATTGACATTGATTATCACGCATCTGGATTCCACCTGAATTATTAAATGCGCCATGGCCAAGATCAGCTCTTCTTAAAGGTGGAGGGTTATTAACAGGTGCTAATAAATAAATAAATAACGATTTGCTTAATAATCAGCAATGATCAAAATAACTGTATAGATTGTAAACTAATAATACATGTGCTACATAAATTATTCATAAATTATCATAACTTATCATAACTGATTTAAAATGATCAAACAGTTAAATAATGATGATAATACTTTGTCTCTATAATTTTATGGTAACCAATTAAGTAATGCATAACTAACTACATCTTTTTCATAATGATGTTGTTATTAAACTAAGAACAAACACTATAAATACAACTCTGAAGTCAACAATTTGTGCTTGTTGACAGAAATGTGAATTTCTGTCAAAAAACACAAATTATATATATATACTTTTGAATTGACAAAAGTATCTCTCTCTCTCTCTCTCTCTCTCTCTATATATATATATATATATATATATATATATATATATATATATATATAAAAAAAAAAAAAAAAGAAAAAATTAGGGAGAGCAATCAAATTTTAACTTTTTTTAAGGTTATTTAAGAACATTTAAGGAGGTTTTTATTTTTTAAGGATATTTAAGGTTTTTAAAGAGGTGTGGGACCCTTTATATATATATATATATATATATATATATATATATATATATATATATATATATATATATATATATATATATATATATATATATATATATATATATATATATATATATATATATATATATATATATATATATATATATATATATATATATAATATGACAAATACAGAGAAGAGCTTACTGATTCTTTAGCTTTCAAAATATCAAATGCTCAGAACCTTAAGCTTGTAACTTACAATATTTAATTTTAAAAGTTTAAATATTAAAAATACAGACTTAAAAATAACAAAGCCTTATCTTAAAAATAACCTAACATAAGTTTAAAGAAAAACCCAACAAATAAACTTGGCTGTTTTGACATTATTGGATAGCTGTTTCATTGCAGAAGACAATATTATTTAACTTTTAATACTATAAATGGAATTGATTTTCCTGTAGTAGATACTTATTTAGATTGTTTCTTGCCTAAAATAATGCTAGATCTTTCTGATGCATGGATTTTTGAGGGTACAGATCTAAAACTAACTTTAATGGCAATGTAGCACATGAAAGATTTCCTTATTAACGTTTTTAGTGTTGTTGTGTTTGTTGAGGCCACATAAGGAACCTTATATGACCTCATAACCTTTATTATAACAGTGAGTTGATTAGAAGATATGAGGCAACCACATAGATTATTAATTATGGTGTCATGCACTATCTATGATTAAGCCAAGCTCTTTAATTTTTAAAATAATAAAGTACAAAAAAATATTACCATAATTTAAACTTGGCTGTTTTGACATTATTGGATAGCTGTTTCATTGCAGAAGACAATATTATTTAACTTTTAATACTATAAATGGAATTGATTTTCCTGTAGTATATACTTATGATTTACACATACACCATTCAATAAAAACTGATTTACCATTGGGCATAACAGCGAATACAGCTGTTTTAGATAAAAGAAGAAATATCCAATGAAATTTGGTAGATGTATACACATAGCATGTTCAACTTTTATTATGTTTAAACTAGTAAATTCAGAGGTAACTGTGGTGCCCATTTATAGCAATCATTTACATATATAAATTTTATCTATTTTAAGATCAATAATAACTGTTTAAAAATAATTTATATAGTATTAAAATAATAATCTTAATAATCAACATTTAAAATTATGTTTAAAATGTACACCAGATATTTTAAAATGTTTCACCGGATGATGTCTAAACCTATTGATCAATTACTAATAAAAAGCACATGAAAATAATATATTTTTATTATTATAATTAAGCTCTAAGGAGTATATATTACAGCATTAAAGAATCAGGGAATCAGTGACCTGGGTGCTTACATTATAGATGGTTACTGGGTCAATATGTTATTAACTTCTCTACCATATAGATAGAATAAAGATAAACTGTTCTACCATACAAATAGAATAAAGATAAATAAAAAGAAAAACCCACAAGCACTTTATAAAGCATTTTATAAATCTATCAGACACAAAAAAACCAAATTGAATGAATGAATGGATTCCTAGACCAAATAAATATAGGAATGCTGTTTCAACAAATAGTGTAGACAATTAGAAAATAGTGTACAATTTTTTCAATCAAATGAACACAAAAAAACAACATATTTTTTATTTTTACTGTTTTTATTTTTTATTTTATTTTTTATTTTATTGTTTTTTATTTTTACTGTTTCTAATTAAGGTTTAATGAAGATAAAACAAATAAAAATTTCTATTTATATAGCATTTGTTAAATTGTTGAAACATTGATTTGAACAACTATTCGTGAGAATTAATTGGTTAAGCAATGGTTTAAAGAACTATTCATGAGAATTATTTGTTCAAATACTATATGGCGTTCAGACATTTAAGAAACTTTCAAACTAAAACTGATTGAATTTGTAATTTGTTTGTTGCAATCTTTTTACTTGTTTCAAAGGCAGAAAATTGGGTAGTAAAGAACTTTCTTTGGAACAGAGCTATATATATATATTAAAAAAAAAAAAACTGTTTCTTAAAACTGTTATTTGATTTATGAACTTAAACAAGAGCCAATAAGTGTTAACAAATAAAAAAATAATTATTAATTTGTTTCATACCAACACCAGTATTAATATTGATATTTTCCAGAGATATATATCTGTATGTAACCTTACTAAAATTAATTATAATACAACTCAACAACTCAATGAAACAGCTAACCACCAACAATAAAAATAAGTGACATCATCATCAAAATAACTGACTACTTAACTGTCACAGTGATGTCACAATCAGTGATGTCACAATTGTTAATGTTATAATACTTGTACACTTTAACAGCTTTCTATCAATGTGTTTTACTGTTATAAACCCATTTGAAAAAAAAAAAAGAAGACTGTGGCTACTGGTTTATGTTATATATGCACTATATTTAGTTAAAAAATATTTTTTTAACAAGAATTGTATTTATGTACACTTTTAGATGCAATTAAACTTATTTTGATAATATTAACATAAATACCGATAGCATCTCTGGCTGCAAGAGCACCAATTAACATTTCATCGCATCCACCAATACAACCAATATAACTAAAAATTAAATAATAGAAAGACAGAAATAAAAAATATTCAAATACAATTTAAGATTTAAAATTACAACATGAACTACACAAAAATTTTTGTTTTGCAACATACTGTTCTCCAAAACCTGGCGGCATGCTTCCACGTTTAAAGTGAAACTCAATTTTATGAACAGGATGTGGCTTGCAATGCAAGCAGGTTGTATCAGATCTCACAGCGTTCAACAAAAACTTTGGAAAAAACAAACTGTTTCGACAATTTGGGTAACCCATGCAACCCAAAAAAAAGCTGAAATATAAAATTAACATTACTTTTAAATTGTAGTTATTATATTACTTTTTATATATATTATTATTATATATTAATATATTTCTGTTATTATTTTTTTATATTATTAAAATATAATAACTAAGCAAAAAAGTAATTTTTAATGAAATTTTTTGTATTTATATAATATTATATTATTTATACTAATTATATATATTGAAAATATTATTTATATTATATATTTTATTTATATTATATTATAAATATTATTTATATTATATTATATTATACATATTATAAATGAACATTATTTGGTTAAAATAAACCTTTACAAGGTATCACTTTTTGTTGAAAAAAAAAAAAACTTTTAATAGGTATAAAATATAAATTTGAAATCACCTTCCTTCTTTAGTTTTACGCAAGGTCATGTTATTTCCACATTTAGGACATTTGCGAACAGGATCAGACATTTCATTAAATATATCTTTAAAAAAAAAAAAAATTTTAATATTAATATTGTAGCATATATGTATGTATGTATGTATGTATGTATGTATGTATGTATGTATGTATGTATGTATGTATGTATATATATATATATATATATATATATATATATATATATATATAAACATATTATAACAAATAAAATAATTAATTTATAAAATAATATTATATTATAACATATAACATAATATGTAATATAATTATGGTATATAATATAAAATATAATAATAATAAAGCTTTTTGAAAAGACTTAACAAATGAATTGCATGATGGTTAAAATTTTTAAATGCTAGTTATTAAAAATCTTTTTATGTTTATTAAAGTGATCTAAGAAGTCCTGTCACAAAGCACTACAAAAGTGCATTTAAAAAGAAAGTTTACACTGCCTTCCTTGCCGATCTAACCTATTTGGCCATGACATATATTAATTCCATCTCACCATTCTGGCTATGGTTGTTTAAATTTCACTTAAACTTTCTTTAGTTTAGTTTTATGCAAAAAAATAAGTTTAAAAAAAGTAGAATAAGTAATTAACAATGATTTTTTTTTTTTTCCTTCAATAAAACTTTTTTTTATACATGTCCTTTCTAAAGAAATTTGTATACATGTATATAAATATGTGTATATGCATGTACACTGTACAAGGTTTTTCAGCTTTTAATGAACAAATAAGATGTTCCCAAGTATGTTCTCTAGGATTTAAATCTGGGCTTGGAGAAAGCCACTTCAAAACCTAAGTTTTTTAGAATGGAAAAAAATTATTATAGAATTTGTATGGAGTTTTGAATCATTGTCTTGCTATAAAATAAAGCCTTGAAACATTTTGTCTTTACCATGTGGCAACTAGGGATGCAATAGAGAGGTGTTTGAGAGATCTGTCAAGGGATGCAATGGAGGTCTATTGGAGCAAGAGATTTTAACTGAAATTTCAATTCACATATTAAAACTATCTTTTAATAAATATTGTCTTAAACCATCACTCTCAAGTTTAAAAGAATGTGCTGTGTCCTAAAATTAGATCTTTGTTATAACTTCCAATTTGAAATTATTGGAACTAGAGAAAACCATTCAAAACTTCCAATCTTTTAGCACATGAGTTGAAGCTCAGTAATATCTTTAATGTTTATGAATTGATTCTTTTTTGCTGCAAATGTTATTTGGTATTATTAATTTTTTCTTTCGACTTTATTATAACTACAAAAATTATCTATAGCAAATTAATTTTGTAATTAAGTAAACATAATATGCATTTTTAAATGTTTTTCTTAATAAAATAATGATTTATTTTATGGAGCTGTTTATAAACTTTTGCATGATTAATTTTTCAATAAAATCTGTTACAAGTTATTTTTTTTGAGTTAATTATACTATGTAGTTATTTTAGAAAAACAATTGCTAAAAATATTTATTTATTTAAATTTCAGTATGAAAAGCAAAAATTTTATAGCATTTATAAACTTTTGCATGCTACTATAAATATACACAGGTTTCTTCAACATAACAATGTGATGAACTATGGCATGCTTCCAATTAATTTTTTTCATAGTTTTAACTTTACAAGATTTATCTTTTTCATAAAACCTTGTTAATTATAACAATTTTTTTTTTTTTTGAATCAGCTTTGGAGTTATTTTGTATTTAGAAGGTAGACTCATTGGTCACGAACCCTCAATATGGTGCGAAAAAGTCCATTACAATTTGTGTAATTTTTCATTGAGAATATTGTGTATTTTGTAGAAGATGTCACTGATTATTGCAGTTGCAATAATTGTTGCTATACAAAATTTCTTCCCATAGCTGAAAATTTAAATTTAGAAATTCAAAAAGATTTGAATAAATATAAAAAAATACATGTCTAAATATGATTTAAGAGATTTTTATTACGAGAGTAAGTACTAAAATACAAACTTTTTTTTCAGACATGTCTCAAATGATTTAACCACCCACAGACATGTCTCAACCTTGTGATTTTTGTGGAAATACAAAGACTTGGATCTTTATGCTTCAACCTGTTAATTAAAAATTTACTTTCTTCTGCTGTAAAAAGAGTAGAATTTTATTTATTTTGATTAAGCATTTGCATTTAAGTTTAATTAGTTTTATTTTATTCTGTATTTTGTTTCCCATTATTAATCTGTTTCACCTGCAGTTTAGTATAAGTAAAACCTTTTTTACCTGATTTTTTCTAATTTTTTCTTTAGAAAATTTTTTATTTTCTGTTGTTTGTGACAACATACGCATTAACATTCACTCTAGGAATAGGAATACTTTTATCCATTTTGAGGGCATGATAATTGAGTTTCAGAGTCAGGTTCAGATTTTCAGTGATAATTTCAGTACACAAACCATTTTGGTTTTTAAACTCATCTGAAAATCTAGTGTTGGGTATGTGGAGTTGTTAAATTCTTAAATACTCTCCTAAATATCCTGAATATCTCCAATATCTCCTAAATATCTTGACCTTGTAGTAAATCTGTGCATTAGTAAAATAGTAAAGTATGTAGTAAAGCTAATGCATATCATTGATGTCATTGCATATATATAAATATAAAGATAAAAAACAAAAAAAAAAATTTCAAACCATCAGTAACATCAGATGCCTCTCCAAAGTATTTTGATAATGAATCATCAAGTTTTTGCACCTTAATAAAAATATTACCAAATAAATAACAGTAATTATAAGGTAATAACAGATTAATTAAAAAAATAAAAGTAACAAAATTATAATTAGATTAAAACAACTTTTTTTCCTAAGCTTTTAAGCTTTCGGTTTTTAAAAAAAATTTTAAGATCAAAAATAATTTTGACTTTAACTGTGGATACATACTTGAGCAACAGCCTGTTCAAAAACGTTTTTGTAACTTTGTATTTGCTGAGTCAGCACTTCTATAATAACAAATTTACAAAATTCTAGTTTATAAGTTACTTTTATTATTATAATATTCACTCAGTATTATTAGCTACAGTAAATTTTAAAAGTAGCACATAAAAAATATTACCTTTCTCATTTTTTAAACCTTGGCATATTCTAAATGAAAATATTTTAATATGTATAAAAATTGTTTAATATTTATAACTTTAATTATTGATATTTGTCATTTTGTTAATACTTTCTTTTATAACTTGTATAATTTATAATCCATTTATTGAATTAGAAAATTGTTACAACCCTCTATCAACTTTATCACTCAAAAACATAAAAAATATTTCTCCTTTTTAAATTTTGGTAATATCCATAAGCCTTATTTATTATACTGTTGAATATATTCTTCATTGTAACTTTTATCTTTTATACTATTTTTATAATAGTGTTGGTAACATTTATTGTCTAAATAATATACTAAAGTTTAGAACCCTTACAGCACTAAATCTGCTTCAAGACTTGCTCTTAAATGAGGTTTAGACATTGCAAATCCCATGGCATCATAACCTACATTTGAAATAAAATTAAGACGATCGTCAAGAAATTAATAATTAAAGATAGCAATTAGAATATAATAAATAATCATTACAATTTATAATAATAATTACAATTTATTATATAATATAATTATTAGAAATAAAAACTCTGATCTTCATCAGTGCTCAAAATAGCGGCCGATCAAGGATAAATGATCGCTACTTTTAAAAAAATAGACCTATCGCCTAGAGATCGCCTAAAATTAAACCTGGCCGATCAAATTTGATCGGAAGTATTTGCTCGTCAAACTTTAATAATAATTAATAGAAAAACATTTGAAATACAGAAGGTTAAAAATATTAAATTAACATCAAAATTATATTAAAATTAATTACATTTTAAATTTAATTCATTTTAATTTAATAACAAACAACTTATTTAAATTCTAAATAAAATAAAATCATCAAAATAAACGTTTTACTTATTTTCTAAAATAAAAAAACAGCAAAATCAAAAACTAATTTATGTTTTATCTTAAACGAACATCTTTTAATAATTTTTTTTTAAAAAATTAAAAATTATCTTATTATAATTCTAAATAAAATTATTTATATTCTAAATAAAATAATTAAAATAAATGCGGCAAAACTAATATTAATTTAAATTTTAAACAAAATAATTAAAATAAAAACGGCAATGTTTTATTTATCCTCAAGAAAAAATATTTGAAAAGAATTACGGAAAAAATGAATGTTTATTAAAGTTTTAAATAAACAAATTTATTTTGAAGCAATTGATTATGTAAGGTTAAAAAAAAAATTGATTTTAAATTTTAGTAAAATTTAATAAAAAATTGATCGTCTAAAAAATGATTTGATCATCTGGTTTTTAATTTTTTTATTTCAGCCGATCAATCTTGATCGGCAACTATTGAGCAATTATTTCCAGCTTCATTAAAAAAAAAAATCAAACTGAATACAACTTTGATTATGAAAATTACTTTAAGTACAAAACAAAGTACAAATGAAATCATTTGTAACCTTCTACTAAAGCCATTCCAAGTTGACCAGGCAAAAAAGTTCCATCATGTTGGACACCAACATAGTTTCGAGATTTAATTGTTTCAATATGTTCAGCATGTGTAGCATCAGTACCTATAAGTAAATTTTTCTTAAAAGTCAACCAAGTACTTCTCGATTCACATATCATGAATTTCATTTTTCATCATTACATCATAAATGATGTAATGATGAAAACTTAATCAACTTAATATCTACATTATATATATATACATTTTATGTAGATGAACAAAAAGGTAAAAACTTAGTGTAGGGGAGAGTGACACTGTGACACATGAGGCAATTAAGAGGACACTGTGATACATGAGGCAATTAAGCGTTTACATAGGCATATACAGATACTGTGATCAATTTTGCTGATAAATAATCTACTACTAGATGTATTGCTTAAAGCATAATTCAAAACATGTTAATTAAAGATGTCACGAATGT
This sequence comes from Hydra vulgaris, assembly GCF_022113875.1. Lineage (NCBI taxonomy): Eukaryota > Metazoa > Cnidaria > Hydrozoa > Anthoathecata > Hydridae > Hydra > Hydra vulgaris. The sequence continues at coordinate 14,434,772 of NC_061160.1, read as the reverse complement.
TTGGTGACATCTTTAATTAACATGTTTTGGCCTTATTCGACTACTTTTTTTACTATTCAATATTCAGCTTAATACCTAATAAACTATACATACTTTGAAAATTTCTAATAAACTATACATACTTTGAAAAATAATTCCACATCTTCATGTGTGCATATTTTTTGTAGAAATTGGTTTGATTGTTTTCATTTACATTTCTTTTCCTTACAAAGAGGAGGTGAATCATCACCGGTGCTACTAGGCAGTGGTGATGGTTCATCAGCATCAAACACCCTTTTACTGAAAAGGATTAACCCTTTACTGAATTATTTTTGTTTTCCTAGTTATGTTTTAACTAATTCCTTGAAATTAGTTTAAAAGCATGCATCAATAAAAAAGGCTACCATATATTTGACATTCCCATTAAAGTTAAACAATAAGTTAAACCCATAGTTCAATTTGAAAATGATGATTATGAAGTTAATAATTGTGAATTAAATAGAGTGAAATTGTGGTGAAATTGAAACTAATAAAATTTTAAAACACTAATGAAAATGGTAAATAAAAAAAAAAATCAGTAATAATTTTGTAAGCGAATAAAGAAATTTGTAATTATTAAATTATATTAAAAAAATACCAATTCCATGTTTGTCCATTAATGTAATCAGATCTGCTTCAGTAAGCAATGGAGGAGGACAGGTTTCGCCTGATACTAACTACAAAAAAAAAACAAAAAAATAAATCAGTTTCACAAGCTTATTTGAGATGATTTCAGACTAGATCGCATCTAACTCTAAGGTGACTTAGCAACTCTGAATAACAAAAAAAATTGACAATGTAAATTTAACCAATGGTTTCTTTTATTGAATATATATATATATATATATATATATATATATATATATATATATATATATATTATTATTATAATAACGTAATACTTAGCCACAGCAATGGATGTTAATGCCATTTTAAGCTGTAATAATGAATATTAGAATAGACATATAAAATTTTATTATTTAAGTATGCCAAATTAAATGCATCTTTTTTTGGGTCAGTTAGGGCAGCAAATGAATAATCATCCACTGTTCTTTAACATGTAATTAAAAAATATTGTGGATCAATATTAAGTAGATCTTCTATACAAATTAGAGGTTTAAACAATCTCCTGTATGAACTAAGACAGCTAGCGCTAAATATGGCAAGTGTAAAATATAGACTTATTTGTGGAGATCTAATTAATGTCTCCAAATGGGGCAATAATAATTATTGTACTGTTTAAGTGTAAAAAAATAAATCTATTTGAAATCGATAAACAATTCATTACTTGTGGTCATATACTTAAACTAAAAAAACATTCCTCTCGCTTAAATATGCGTGCAAACTTTTTTTTCTAAAAAAATATTTAATAAATCTCTTCATAATGACGTAGTAAAAGAACCTTCACTAAAAAAATTTAAGATGATTCTGGACAATTATCTCAAAAATGAATGACTTTACTTTGACTGATATGCATTAAATGCTTTACTTTGACTGATATGCATTTGACATTAAAACTATTTTAACAATTTTTTATTTGCGCTATGTACATTTTATATTAATATATTATATTAATACTTAACCACAGTTATGGATATTAATGCCTTCTTATGCTGTAATAAATAAATATTTATTATAATATAATAAAATAATAAGTTAATTAAAGATAAATAAGTTTAATTTTAATATTTAAATGTTCAAAAAATATTAAAAAAATTAAAAAGTTAAAAAAAAAAAGCTATTATTTACATATATTTATATTTTTAGACATACATGATGATCACAAAATTCGAATATTCAAATATTTTTACATGAAAATAATATTAGTATTTTTAACTCTAAAGCTCATGAACAACTTTAACCTATTTAAGTTACAAATTTAAAGTGAAGATATTCATAGTGGATTTGTATCAGTACTTGTATCAGTCTTGTATCAGTAGTGAAAAATTAAATGAATTCACCAATTTTTTTTTTTTAAAAAGATGGAGGATTGCATAAAATACTAACACAGTATTTGAAAAAAAGTCCATGGATCAGCACAAAAACAAGGCATAGAGTCAAGAATATTAGAAAAGCTAATCTTATCTGCTATTAATCTTTTAAAGCCAAAAGGTAAGTCAATAGATGTACAACTACAATTCAAATGCTAAAAGAGTCAGATAGGTCTTGCTCAGAAGCAATACCATATTCTCCCACAAAGCTTTAGCTATTTTACAATCACTGAGAAATGAAACCATGACTGTTGGGTCCAACATTTATCCAACTTACAATTCTCTAAGTCTGCAAGGCTTTTTAGATCATACAGCCTCTTGTTTGTGCCTTTTACAAAAAAATATTTAATTCATTTGATCTGTCATCTCTTAAACTGTTTATGTTGCAACACAAAATTGTTCTGCTCAAAAGATAAAAAATTTTGAAAAAATTGTTCCAAAAAATGAAAACACAAACTACTCTGGTCTGTAGTATGGTTTTCCATCATTACATGCATGGTTTAGAACAATGGAATGCAGCCTACACCTTCCCTATAAATTAAAGAGACAGAAGTTGTAGGTGCGTAGCACAAAAAACAAGGTATGTGACAACAAACAAAAAAAAAATAATTCAAGAAAGCCTTTAAAATTTGTCTTGGATGTGCTCAGATCTGATGGACATTAAATGTTAGAAATATAGTTCTTCGTTTTTTTCAGTCTGAAAGTTTGGAGCTGGGGGGGGGGGGGGGGTTAGGGGGCAAAATAAACTTTTTTTTAGATTTTTTGTAGTATAACCACTTTTTCTTAATTTTTTATGCTGATTTTAAACTTCACAATGTTTTTTCCTTAACTATCAATATTTAGCCTTCTACTCCAATTTTTATAAAAGCAATTATTTTGACAAAGCAATTAGATGTTAAATTATGTTCTACATTTCTTATATTTGAAAATAATAAACTCATTATTATTTTCAAATATAAGAAATGTAGAACACATGGTAAATTTTTTTTTTCATTTTATTAATAAAATGTATAATCACTATGCCTAGTTATAAATAACACAAAAAATTAGGCATTTTACATCATCAAGATAGTTTAATATTAATAATAATTTGTTTTGACTTCTATTGAAAGTGTGAAATAACTTTGTGGAAGTCATCGTAGGTGATTGTGGATTTATATAATGAGTTTTAAATTAGTAGCATATTCTTCTTTAAGACAGCCCTTTTTTGTATTTTTATCAAAAATCATGTTTTTAAATTCGATCTCCACGGTAATCACCTAATTGTATCTTTAAAATTTTTGTTCTTCAATCAATTTTGGCAATTTATCAGATCTTGTTCTTCTTTAATATATTCACTGACATCTGATCCACAAGTAAATGTGCCGCCTTGTTAAAATATAATTTCTCCTGGATGCCTGATGAAAAGCTTGTTATTCTTTTTTAGTTAAGCCGCTTTGTCTCAGTTGAATCTGTTGCTGGTTCCAACTGTATTCTATACTTTCAACTTTTCTAACAATGGGGCCCAATTTCCAAAACAGTTCTAAACTATTTGAATCTTTATTTCTCAAATGGTTTAAATATTTAAGAACATTACATTATTTAAGAACATTTAATGTTAAAAATAGCAATATACATTTTCTATAATAATATAAAGACTAAATTTTATAACACACAAATATTTTATAACTAATTATTCAACAGTATAATTTTTTTCATGATATTAAAATACTTTAAAAGCCATTTTGTATATAAGGATAATAATTTTGACATTAGTTATGGTCAACAATATAACTTGAACAAAAAACTTGAATAAAAAATTAAAAAATCCACAACTTTAATTGTTCAGCATAGTCTGAGTGGTTTTTTCATCTTTTATAACGAACCATATATTTTTTTAATATCATAATGAACAGACTTTTTTTCTGAATCCATTATTAAGATTAGTATTTTTTAGAAATTGTATAAAAAAATTCTTTTTAGAAATAGTTTAAAAATTGCAATATGAACTTTCTATGGTTTTCCTGGGTATATTTAAAGAATTTATTAAAATATTCCATTAAAGTAGCCTTAAATTCTATAACAGCTAGTTCAATATTAGCATTAATATTTTCTTTTTTATTAATTACCTAAACTTTTTCTAAAATTAATTACCTAATTATTTAACTGTTACCTAATTATTTAACTGTTGAAAAGTATCTGGTTGCTAAGCAATATAAATCTCCATAGCAACTAAGTAAAAAATTTTTACTTAGTTGCCAATCACTTTAATATGAAAAGCAACATCATCTTAGTACACATGTCAAATTTAGTGAATATAGTAAAAAATCTAGTAAAAAATCTGCAATTGTTATTTTCTTTATTTCTTGAAACTTTCTAATTAAAAAACATTTAATTGTTAGAAACCAAGTTTTCCTTGATTACTAATATCATATTAATTAAAAAATTTATTGTTGCCATAAAATCTAATACTGTGGCCTTTTAAAAATATACAATTTAAGATTAACTATTGTTACAATATGTTGATGATAGTCATGCAAGATTTCTTAACATCAAAAAAGCAAAACAGTTCCAAGATATTTAAAATCAACAACATTCTGCAATAAAATACATAATTAGAGTTAAAAACAAGACAAAAACACTGAACTTTCTTGATATAACCTATATAAAAAACACATTAGGAAAATTTTGAGTACAAAGTATATTGAAAAAAGGCAATCACTAACAGTCAAATTAAACCGCATTCAAATCACAATCCAAATATTTTAATGACTTTATATAAAGGATTTCTCCACAGAACTTACTATCTGTAGTAAACATTAGTTGTAAAATGAAATAAATTTTGACATGTTTATTGAAAATGGGTACAAAAGCAATCAAGAAATGTTACACACCAATTTCATCAAAAAAAGATAAAATAAAAACACAATTCCATTGGAATGCAATAATTTTTGTGTAGAGTCTTTACCATGGGTACCAAGTACCCTTTCACCAAAATTTCGAAAAATATTCCGAAAAGCAGGATACAGAGCAGTATTTCAATAAAATTTAAGATCTTTATTAACATCAAAAACAAATCAAAACTATCTAGTAACAGCCAGCTTGGAACCTATATAATAAAATGCAACTGTTCCAAAGTTCACATAGGCGAAACAAAAATGCAGGTAAATATGTGGATGCATCAACATCAGAGGATGACAAAACTGACAAAAAGAAACTTTATCAATCTGCACTAGCATTTCATAAAACCTTTTGTAAAGAAAATATTATTTGGGAAAAAACAAGAAAATTAAGAGTAAAAAATAAAAAGTTTGAAAGAAAAATTAGAGAGGTACTAAAAATACAAAACAACATGTGCTCTGCGCGAAACAGCAGGATTAATTTTGATGAAGGTCAATATGTCAAAACTATGTCTTGGACGTTTTAAATTTTATAAATTTAAAAACAAAAGAAGCCATTCAACTTTTTCAATTTTTTGGTAAATTTTTAATGTGTGTATACATACATATATATATATATATATATATATATATATATATATATATATATATATATATATATATATATATATATATATATATATATATGTATATATATATATATATATATATATATATATATATATATATATATATATATATATATATATATATATAATCTCTAAATATTAATACTGCAAAAATTCAATGTTCAATGTTCAATGTCGTTTCGCTTTCGTTTTAAAAGCAGTTTTAATTAGTTACTAGGCTTTTCTGAACTTGAAACAGCGCGTTCTCAAAATGTCGCAGTTATTAGAGGAAGATCTTTCAACCGAGTTAAAACTTTTCACCTTTGGAATTGAATTAATATTAAGATTAGTTTAGAAATATAACATAAAGAATCATATTAAAATAAATAATCATCGTTAAGATCATATTATAATAATCATCGTTAAGATCATATAAGCATTGAAAATAGTTTCGCAGTTTATATATAATATTTTTTATTAAAAATAAAGTAAAAAGGTTCACTCGTTTTTAAATCGTTTACATTTTGTTTGTTTTAGTTTTTCTTTTAACTTTATTTTTTTCTAGCAGTTTTTATTGAGCATATCTTTTTTAGAAGGAAGATAGAGGTAAGAATGAGGTCTAATTATTTTTTATGCAACAAAAAAGTTATAGTAATGCTATTTCAATAAAATTGGTTATTACTACCATGAAATTTCTGTGATGCTATTAACTGTTTTTGCTCTTTTTTAGAAAATTTAGAAAAATAAATTGAAATTTCGTGCCACTACTGACATGTCACATGTTATTGTATGTAAAGATTAAATTTTTGTTATGAGAATTACAGTTCTTATGAAAAAAAAAGGTAAAGAGTATTGTTTGTATATAAATATTTATATTTTGTTTACTTTAAATCTTTTAAAATTTTCTCATGCCATTTTTAAAATTTTTGTTTGCACAATTCAAGTTATATGTTTATAATTTGCATTGCTTTTTTGATAATTATGTGTATATTGTAAAATGTGCTTTATAGCTTTTTTATCAATGTGTTTTTATATTAATGTAACATGTTTTTTTATTGTTTGTGTATGTTTTAATATAAGTTATATAATTGTTTTATAAATGTGTTTAAATATGTTTATATACGTTTTCAAAGTGCTGTGAATTGGTAAACGTGTAAAGCAAGATTTGTCAACCTTGCCAGCCAAGTCACTTACTGCAAAGGGTTACAAAGCAGTGTTTCGTGTCAAACTGTTACTGCTTTAGGTCTAGGTGTTTTCAAGCCTTTATTAATAATTACTTTGAAAATACATAATGCATTTTAATAACATTTAGCTTAATGTTGTTACTGATGTTCTGTTATATATGAATGTTATGTTTCTTAAGTTATGTTATATGCATATTATATGTACTTATGGTGAATGCTATTGTTGTTGTGATATTGTTTTTTTGTAATCTTTTGAGTTGATATACATTTGGTTTACCTTCAAGTTGTTGTCTACTGTTAAAAATGATACATAGTTAATTTTATTATTAGACCTCACTGCATTTAATCATTCACTAAAATTAATATTTAGATTCGCTAAAAGCCTACTACTACTACTACTCTGGTAAATCACATCAGCTTTATCAGGTACAATGATTCCTTTTTTTTGTATGTAATTTTTTTCTTATTTACTTATTTGTTACATTTTTTATTTATCAAATGATGTATTTATGTGGTATAGAAGAACAAAATACTGTTAAGTTTTGTGAATTTTTTAAAAATTTTTACGAATATTTTTTTCAAATAAATAATATTGAAGTTTGCTTAAAAGGGTTTTACTACGTTTTTTTTTTTTAATTTTTCTATATTAGGAGTTTTTATTTATTATTTTTAATGCAAATATCTATTTTTTATGATATTATTATTTTTTCTTTAGATCTAAATTGGAGCAGCTACAGACTATATTGCTCCCAGCACCCAGGACCACTCTCTGAGAGGTCCTTTAACAAATGTTGCAGTAATAATGGTATGGATAAGCCCTCTTTCAAATGGAGGGCTAATCCATACAGGGGTGCTGGGAGACACCAAGTAAAAAATAGCAACAAAAAATTTTTTAATATATTCAGTCAGTGAAGATATTAACAATTTTTTTGTTGCTGTTTTTTCCTTGGTTTTTATTTTCATTAAAAAAATACAAATAATCTAAATTATGTTTGTTTTTATTTTTTTAGTATTTGTTTAGATTATTATTTATAGTTTTTATTACTTTAATTTTTGATTCACAATATAATATGGCTATTATATTGCTTTGAATATATACCATATCAGTTAATCAGTTTTGAAAAAATATACTGCAGCAATTTATTAACTATAACAAAAATCACATTTAAATTTGTAATATTTTCAAGTTATAATTTTAAACTAATTTGTTGATTTCCAGCAGATTTTATTTCTTTTGATTGTTTTGAATTTAATAATTTAGTGTTTATAGCTGCTTTTAACTTATGTAAAACTTTAATAAATTTAATCTTCTGATTTTAATGTGTAATAAATAATATAAAATATTGGAAAAAAGATTAAGTAATAAAAAAAACAGTTAATTAATCTTTGATAAACTTTGTCATGTTGCTCATTATATTATTGGCATTTTAGTGATGCTGTTAAATTTTTTTCTTTTCTTTAGAATTTAGAAAAATGAATTAAAATACAACTTTTGAACAGTCATTGTTTGTGAAGGTTAAATTATTTGCATGTTTTTTATACAATTTTTTTATAGAAATAATATTAAAGTTTACTAAAAGGGGTTTACAGATACTTTACTTTTTATTTTTTGTCTTCTTTTTTTTGTATTAACAGTACCCTTTATCATTAAAATTTTTATGATTATTATTATTATTTTTTTATTACTATTGGTTAATTTTTTTATTTAAATTATATTTATAAGTTTATTTTTTGTTTAAACATCTTTTAATAGATATATTTATAAAAATGTTTTTATAAAAAACTCACAATATTGTTGTATAATTTGGTCTATTTTAAATGAAAATTTCCTATGTAATGTTTTAAAAATTATTCTTTGTGTGTGTTCAATTTAGAGAAGTAAAAAAAAAAAAAAAATCACAATCTTCAAGATTCTATCAATCAAAACTTACTTCTATCAATTAAAAGTAAAGTTTAAATGGATGATATAAGGCTAGAAGTGGCTATTAGTTTAGAAAATGATGGAAATGTTAATAAGCAAGTTGAAAATAATCGTCGCAGAAATGCAAGAAATAGGCTGAGGCAGGATGAAATTAATAATCAACAAAATGCTAGATATGCTGCATGGCAAGCCACGAATAATTTAAATCAAAATGAGGACAGTGTGATTAGGCAAGTTGAAAATAGTCGTCACAGAAATGCAAGAAATAGGCTGAGGCAGGATGAAGTTAATAATCAACCAAATGCTAGATATCCTGCTCGGCAAGCAGCAAATACTTAGAACTGAAATAGGAAGAAAAAAGGGCAAGATAGATGTCACTATAATCTCCGTTCACATAATGAAGTTGCATTTGTATTTTTTGGTGAAGTGCTCCACCTACTTCCAGTGAAGTTGTTATTTTCCCAAGAGGTCATCCTCTTAAAATATATCAAGTATGTCTGCCAAATTAGAGCCTATGATTTGTTCTCTATTTTTTCTAAGGTGTGATGCTGGTTGGCATAATCAATTGGTTTACAACCCTGAACGTGCTACATTGATTAGAAATCATGTTACATTATCTCAGTATTATAGTTATAGACTTTTAGTTGGACAATTAACCTAAACAAAAAAATAGGTGAAGTGATTTTTAGTAACTTCAGATCACTTTGTTGTTATTTTTTTATTACTATTAGAAGGGTTAATAATAAAAGTTTTTAGGCAGTAGAACTCGTACTGATTTTAGTAAGTTTGCTATATTTTTTTATTTAATATTTTCATTAGATTTAATAGGTTTAATAGGGTTTTTTTAATTACTTTGGAGTAAAATATATTGAGTAATATTGCTTCATTTTTCACACTTTTAGATTATGTATTATTGTCTAGATTCTTTATTAAATTACAATTTATTGATGTAAATAAATTTTTATTTTTATTTTTGATAGACAACTTTTATCAAAAAATAAAAATTAAAATTTATTTACATCAATAAGGAGACGTGAACTTCCTATTAAATGCTTATCCACGGTGCTCTGTGATAAGACCTTGAGGACTTCTTGGAGCTGGAACTTTACATAATAAAGGTAAAAATAATTTTGTTTACTCTTAGATAAGAGTTAAAAGAGAATTAGTGCATGGAGCATCAATAAAACTTATATAATTACTTTTTAGTTAAAAAAAAAGTAAATATATAAGTTTTATTAATGCCACAATTGATAATGACCATGTATATAAAAAATTTTATGAGCTGCTTGGTATTTTATGATAAAATTGTTCAATATTGTAATCAATAAAATCTTTTTAGCTCAAGTATTTTAGTTGATAAAATATCTTAATTTGTGGTGTTATATGTTATTACGTTATTTACTACGTTAAGTTGTCTAGCCTTTATATAATCTTTTCTTTTTTAATCATTTTGGAGTGACATAGTAATGTGTGCTTACAAATATCTTATGATATACACTATTGTTAATGTGTTTTGTGTTGATAGAACTGGGCTATTACAGCAATTTTTTTAAGTCTTTATATCTTCATTCTACCAACAATAAAATGCAAATAATACTTTGTAATTATTTTTCGTTCCTTTTTTTAGGCATTGGAAGGCTTTACTTGACTTTCTTTTTATGGTACCTGCTGTGTTGTAACAGATTTTAAAAAGAACTTAACTGATGTTAACGTAGTCTTCTTTGTTGTTAACTGTAAGCAATTATTTAATTACTAATAACCCGTATTACTGGTTGCTTACTGCTAGTATATATAAATATATATATATATATATATATATATATATATATATATATATATATATATATATATATATATATATATATATATATATATGTATATATATATATACATATATATATATATATATATATATATATATATATATATATATATATATATATATATATATATATATATATATATATACATACATACATATATATATTAGGGTGTCCCAAAAAACAACTTTACAAATCTTGAGGGACCCTTTAAATTATTTTTGATTGAAATAAAAATTTAAACTTAGTGTTTTTGTATTAGATAGAACACATTTAGGGGGTGAGAGCAGATTATTTTCAAAAAAGTTGTTTTTTGGGACACCCTAATATATATATACATACATATATATAAATACATATATATACGCACATATATATAGATATATATACAAACATACATAACTATATATATACAAACATACATAACTATATATATACAAACATACATAACTATATATATATATATATATATATATATATATATATATATATATATATATATATATATATATATATATATATATATATATATATATATATATTTATATATATATATATATCCATAAATTTTTAAATAGTCCTAGCCCTTAGTAAATACATCGAAAAGCATTTATATCATACAAATGAAAAGTCTACCTCAATGCTGTCTGGAAAAAAAACTTCTCCTAGTTGATAGATTGGAATGTTCTGTATAAAAAATGTTTTTAAATTTAAATTTATCACATATTTGTAATAAAATAGAAATCTTAAATTGCAAAATTTTTTAAATAATAATTATTAACATATGATTCTTTATTACTTAACTTTGACTTAAGACTTCAAAATTACAATGCTTGAATTACAGTGTTTTAATTACTTTACTTTTATTAATATAAATTATAACAATTAAATTGATTACGATACTTTGGTGTTCCATTGTTCATATGGATAGACATCTAAATAATTTCTTTCAGTAATCACAAGACCATGAACAGTAAAATATTCTCCAGATATTTCAATTTCAAACACCGTTTCATGACCAACAGCATCCTAGGTCATGTAAGGATTTATATTGTTTATAGTTTACTTGCTTGAACAGTTTAAATAAAAAAAGAATTTCACATTTATTGCCAATAACAGTTTAAAAACATTGGAAAAATTCTAAATAATGAAACATACCTTAGAGACACAAGCAAGGAAATGACGAACTATAAATTCATAAATACGTTTCTCATTGCCCTAAAAATAATATTTTGAACTAAATTTCTGAAAAAGTATCAATGTAAAAATATATACATAAAATTCTTGTAAAGAAACACAGTGAGCAACTTTTTTTTTTTAAATATATTCACCTCCATTTTTTATTGTTTGTCTATATAAGAATTATACATTTATACATTTAATTTATCATACAAGTATACATTTGAGTATTCATGGATTATAACTTTAAGTATTTTTATATGCGTATTTGTAAAATAAATAACTGTTTTATGCTGATAATAATAAAGAATAAAATACTGTTCAAAATATCTATGGTGAAAAATTATCATGTTGTGTACTAGATAGTAACTGCTATAAAAAACCTTCTGTATAAACTATATTAAACATAACTGATAATTATTTAATACATCAGTCTCATGTTGATGAAGAACAATAGCTTTTTAGATTATAAAATAAAAAACAAAGAATCTTTAACTTTACAAATAGATCTTTTTAAAACTGAGAGTTAAAGAAAACAAATGAAAAAAAAAAAAAATTAAAAGATTTTGAACTGAAAAACACTTAATTAAAAAAATTAAAATAACAACTTTAAAGTAAAAATAAAAAACTAACTTGCAATGAGTCTATGTACTTTATAGGATGGATTGGGGGATGAGCATTGTCTGTTTTTTTTCCTTGTCTTGGATTTGGTCCATTATTAGCAAGAATATTAGAAGCAAAACCTTTTCAATTAAAAAAACAATAATTTTTTAGTTTAAAAAAAGAACTGAAATAAATTTTTTTAAAGAATTATCTTATTTTATCTAATATCATCATTGTAATATAACCTTTAAGTCTTTTTTAATTGGGCAAAAGATGTTGGGTAAACAGTTATGCAAATTTTTTATTTAAGGGACAAAAAAATTGTATAATAATTTAAACCTGTGGTTATAACATTTTCTTATGTAAAATATAATTATATGATGAATGGTGACTAGCATAATTTATTTCTAATGATGAGTCTAAATAGTACACTCCAGATGAGTGTGAATTGTTCACTCCAGCAGTTTAAATATACAACCTTGCTATTATAAAAAATGGTTTTAATTTCTTAAATATCTTATGTATTAAGAAGGATCTCTATTTTTTTTAGCGAGTATTGGTTGAAGAATTCTGTGTGTTCATCTTTAAACAAATTCTATATAAAAAAAGTTTATCCATAATAAAAAACTTGATTTTAAAAAATATCTACATTTTAGGGACTATCTGATGGTTTTATAACCTCAGATAAAAAAAGGAGTAAAACAAGCATATTTTATGCCCGTTTTTCTTTTTTTTTCACCTGAGGTTATGAAACTAACTAAGCCAAAATTAATTTGTACACATTGATCCAATTTGCTTTGAAAAGACTGGCACAACTGGTAAAGATAACACAAGCAATATAATGAAAGAACAAACCAAATCACTGTATTAAACAGTTTGTGGGGAGAATTCAACATATGATGAACCTACTGCATATAGTGTAAAATATACTTGTAATATATCATACAATATACTTATATGATGAAATATGCCTTATATCATAGATCTTTACTCTACTCTGTTAAAATATTTAATTTACTTATATGATGGAATATGCCTCTGCGAAAATATTTAAGTATTTCAAAATATTTCAATTCAGAATTTCAAAATTTTTTTCTTCTGTTTAGAAACAGTAAGAATCATTAACTTTTATAATAAAAAATATACTACCTAAAGTTACTTTCTTTTATAAGTAACTTTGTGAATTGACACTTAGACAAAGATCTATGGTTCAAACTTAAGGTTAAACTTTTCTGTCAAGCTTAAGGTTAACTACAACTGCTATAAGCCGCAGCTAAATAAAGCAAGCAATGCATTAGAAGTAAGTATAGTAATTACTAAATTAAATTTTGTAATTTTCATTTTTCAGCTTTAAAGATTGGCAAGTTGCTAAGCAACTTGACTTATCTTTCTACAACAAACCAAATCGAATTAACCTTGCACTACAAGTTGATTTGAAACTAAAACAGCAACATATTTCATGAAGAACTGCCTTAATTTATATTAACTTATTATATTAAATGCTTTTTATTTTATTTTTTAAATCAAAAATCACCTCCCTAAGGTTCCAGAGGGGGCCATTACAACCAAAACTAACAATTTTCAAGCTCAAGTGAAAACTTTACTATGTAACTATGGTAATAACTCTTTTGAACCAAAAACTCTGAAACATGAGCTTTTTTAAACAAAGCAACAGAGAAAAAGGTTGAGCATTTCACTATCGGAGGTGTAGGGTGTAGGCCCTAGGGTGTAGGCTGGATTTAAACACCAATCCTTTTGATTGTGAGTGTTCTACCACTTCTAATACTACCACATTATGTATTAAATAACTTCAGTTTTAACTATATTTTAGGATCTTTTAACTATATTTTAGGATGAACCATATTGTTGGCATGTAACTATTTTTTAAACAAATTTTAAAAAATTTCCTTGTTTAGAAACAAACTAAATATGGCAGATGAAAATCTTTACATGTTTTCAGTAAATACTTAAATTAAAAACCTATTAAATAGTTTTTCTAATTTCTTTAAAAACATTTTCATTTTAATAAAACTCTCTAAATTCCATGATTGTTACTTAATATTTGATCATGTTTAAAATAAAAAAATAAAGTTTGCTTACAGAATGTCTGAAGCTAAATATTAAAACAACCAAATAATGAAAAAATATTAGGAAGTAGCTTTTTTTATGGTAAATACTTTTCATTCCTTTTAATGTATGAAAAAACAACAAAATTTGCTGCAATTTGACTTAACAAAACAAAACAAAAAAATACAGATATAGCAACTCCCTATTGTGATTTTAAACTAGTGTTATAATTTTTAAAATAAAGAAACCTTATAAATATCTACTTCTTTAAAATCCTACCTCCCCACTGAGGATCAACAGTTTGATTTTCAACCAAGGGTGTTAAATTTAGACCTTTTGGAAAGATGTTTGTTTCTGTACGGGGGTAACTGATTATTCTAAATAAAATATTATTACTATGTTTGTACCATTGTTTTCATATTATTATTACTATTACTATTATTATTATTACTATTATTATTATTATTATTATTATTATTATTATATATTATATATTATTTAGTTGAACACAAGCAGCCTAACTAAAATTAGAAAAGAAAAAACTCAGCATAGAGAACAGAATGCTTAAAATCTTCTAAGGAGCAAAGTATGTTTAAAATTTCAGTAATAGGTGCATTTTAAAAAATCACCCTTGAGTTTATTAAAAGACTTCACCCTTGGGTATATAACTTTTCAGCAATTTTCATTGTTTCTTTCGCATTGATTTTTAGCTTTCGTGATGCTAATTTTTCCAATTCCTATAAAACATTAAATGTAATAGCTATCAACTTCATAATATTATATTTGACTGCATATATTTGACTGTGTAATACACACACACACACACAAACACACACATATACATATACATGTGCAACTATAAGAGCACACTTAAATCAGTAACCTGACAACATACTGAAATAGGGACCTGCAGGGATTTCAATGCATTCATTGACTGTTATAGGAAGAACATAGATGTTGCTGGATTAGCTGAGGGTTAGGGTAGTGATAAGGTTTTTTTATTACTCTTAATTTTTTTACTAACTTTTGCAAAAAATAAACTGTTATGATTAAGGTTGACAAAAAAGCTAGAAAGCTAAAACAAGACTCTGATAAGCACTTGTTAAATAGTTTTGAAAGTATAGACAACAGCTCGGGAGAACACTTCTGCAAGATTATAACAGGTATGTTGACTACAAGCTGTATAAGAGTCACAGCTAGAGTGATACGAATGTCAAGCAATGGATCAACCTATTTCTCAGCTATTCAGGTAGAACACAACAAGTGAAATCAAGAGATGATATTAATGAGAAGTTCTTAGCAAACAATTCAACTTTGTCTTTAGGTGAGGTGACAAACTCTAAACCATACAAGAGAAGTGGAACAACAGATTTGCCCTTGTTATAGATACTGTTAAAGATTCTGCAGAAGTCAAGAAGAATTTTTAAAATACAAGATTTTGTAACCTGAGAATATCAAACTTTGGCGTTACACAAAACCTTTTAAAACATTTTTAAACCTAGAAAACATTGTAAAACCTTTTTACAATGGTTTCTAGCATTAGTAAATAAACATCTATTTTCTGGAGAATTGTTTTGCTGATAGATATGAAAGTAATGATTATGATTGGAAGTTGCAGCAGCACAATGAGGAAAACCATGGAGAAGAGTGAGGCTCAACTTGAATTGTTGATAGAGAATAAAAAATTCTATGCCATCTTTTGAATTGAAGAAGTTATGTAAGAAACCCATTTGTCAGCAAGAAGACAAAAGATTTCTACCCAAGGGCCATCGCAAAGAAAATCACAGAAAGAGCCCCAGTCAGTTTTAAGGTAATTATAAGAGGTACAATAATAGGGGGACTGTGATGATGAAGAAGAATGAGATAATAGTTTTAGAGAGATCAAACCATTATAAGAAGCAACTAAGGGTGAATGTGGAGGAACTGAGCAACAAGATAAGAAACAAGACATAAGTTTAGTAGAGAAAGTAAATGATTAGGATTGTCTGGAAAGTGAGTTGGAAAAGTGACTATTTGAGTTAGAGATTGAAAAAGGCAAAAGTTGTGGGCCTTGTGGCACCTACAGAGTCACTGACACTAGAGCCAAGCCATTCAGTGTGATGAGCATTAAAGTCACCAACAACAACGATATTGGCTGATGGATAAAGAGAGAGGGCTTGGTCAATTTGATTAGAAATTACATCGAAAAGAGTGCAGTCTTGAGATGAAAGATAGCGATACAGAACAAAGAGAAAGGCAATAGAGTGAAGTGGTGTTAACGAGCACATAAAAGAATAGTCAATGGGTTTAAACCTTGTTTCCTG
Organism: Hydra vulgaris; assembly: GCF_022113875.1. Taxonomy (NCBI): domain Eukaryota; kingdom Metazoa; phylum Cnidaria; class Hydrozoa; order Anthoathecata; family Hydridae; genus Hydra; species Hydra vulgaris. The sequence continues at coordinate 14,418,199 of NC_061160.1, read as the reverse complement.
ACAAATGGGTGAATTCTTACAAATGTAAATGCTCTGACCAAGCATGTGACTATTGGAGTCTTTACAAATTAAAGTAACTATCAACACTAAGATCACAAGATGAGACAGCCAAACTCAAATTAGTCTCACCAAGAGAAAGTAGATCTGGTGAACTTTGCGATAAGACTTAACAGAAAATGTTACTTTGAAGACCATAAATATTAGTGAATGATATATAGATAGAGTACTTGGTGATGACGATATTTTTTTGTGTTTAATAGTTTTTGGTACTTTAGTCATTTTTTAATTTGTAAAAGAACTTGACTTAAAATGCAGATAATACAGAAGTGCAGATATTTAATAGTCTAAGCAATTGCCTCATTACTATTAATAAACCCTAAGCCATAACAAAGGGCTCCAAATGTCCTTGACAATACACACCAAAAGTAACAAATAAGGGACAAATCCATAGCCTCTCTAACATCTAACAAATCCTATGCAATGAGTCAAGAAAATCCAGCATTCAACATTCTAAACTGGATATAATACAAGCCTAATATATGAAAAAAGGGTGCGAGGCTGGTAAACAGATAGAATTTGTTTACCCCTAAAGTCTTTGCTTGGGAGACCTTCTAGAAGACAGTAGCTGGATTAGATTAACATTTGCCCAAGATGAGTATTTTTATAGAGACACCATCTCTAGCCTTTACTTAACTAAGAGCCCAAAGACAGGGGGCATTATTATTAAGTTAAAGTTGGCATCTCCTAGCTTTTGTCTAAAAAAGCATGTCCTACAAAGCAGCAGGACATATAGCAGGTTGTACTAGATTATATGTTACCAGTAGCAGATTAACCTAACCTTGAGATTTCAATTTAACTTTACATTCAAGAATATTTTCATTTTTAGATGAAATAGAGCTCCTAATTTAATTAGTTGGTGAAGTGGAGTTCCGACCTTATAGGTTGATAAAATATCAGAATTAATTAGTTAACTGCCTGATTTCATTAAGATCTTCATTCAAACATGTTAGAAGAGTTTTAACAGTCTCACAATAAACATCATTAAATTTATCAAATTTTTTCATTTAAATGGTTGATTTGTTGTTTAGCTGACCAACTCTGTAAGATTCATTGTTGTATCTTCTTTAAAAAGATTTTCAGTGCTAAATTTTAAAAAAGCTGAACAACCTTCAATTTTCTTTTTTAATAATTTACTAAAAATTTCTTCCACTCCTCCACACTTATGGTTTTAAGTGTATTCTTATATATATATATATATATATATATATATATATATATATATATATATATATATATATATATATATATATATATATATATATATATATATACACGCAGGTAAAACAAAAATATTATTTTTTAAGTTAGGATGGAAATGAAGTGATGAGAGATGGGAAGTACTTTTCAAACTTACAAATTCAGAATGTCACTTTATATTCTTTAAGAGAGAATGAAAAATTAAAAAAAAAAAAAAAGGTTACTTGACCAAATAATATTGAAGATTTCCTAACATTATATTGTACCCATCAGTAGACAAAAATAATTTACATCACAACACAATTAAGAACATCTAAACTAGACTAAGATTATAACAAAATATGTAAGCCAAAATAAATTACATCAAAATTTAAGTTACAATACATCAGTATTACGTCACAGCAGTATTACAAACTAGATTAAGGCTATATTAAGGTTAGTTTCAAATCTTATGACTGGAAAATAAAACACAAAAAAGCAATAAATAAAATATCACTATACAATTAATTGATTTATTTAATTAATTTATTAATTTGATATTTAATATTAATAAGTAATAACAATTAAAAAAAATAGGAAAAAATCATATAAAAAAACTGAAAATAAAAAATATGAAACCATAAGTAATATATGTCTAAAGTATTACATTTTGCGTCATTTTTGCCAAAACAAACTATTTTCAAGCTCAAGCAGAAACTTTAAATATTTAAAGAAATTTTTATTTTTGTAAAAATATGGGTTTCTCAAACAGGATCCTGGGGTTAAAGGTGACAGCAGATCATCCCGGGATATGGTTAATATTTTTGGTATATATAACTTATTTTAAATAACATAAACTTTTTTAGCAAGTATTAATTTTTCAAAGTTTTAGAAAATGCAATGTCTTCTTTTTTCTTGCTATTAGAAAATAGGAGTAAAGAAAAAAGATTTTTTGATTTTAAATTAAAAAAAAAACATGTTTTATTTGATTTTTAAATTTCAAATAATTGAAAAATTAAACATTTGAAAAAATCAAAGCATGAAAAACAAGTTGCTGCTTAAATAACAAAAATAAAAGTGATATAATTAGGAGCGTGTAGAATTTTAACTTCATATCCCTGCTTATGAGAGCACTTTACCAATAATTTCAACAATAATATTTAATCTTAACATTTGTTAGTAAATGTGACCACTCTAAAAATGGCATTTGATCACAAAACCAAGGCTAAAAAAAATTAGATTTATAAAATATTTTGTAGGCCATTTTTCTTACAAAAAAAACTAACAAAAAAACAAGGTCTTCTTTTTAAAATTTTGATGAGTAGTTTTTATTTTATGCCCTTTAAATCAATTATAACATTTCTTGTGCAATCATTTTACTTTTTTTTAATAGGAGTGAAAGGGTTAACAGGAAATTATAATAAGAATATAAAATAATGAAAATAATAATATTATTAAACAAACTGATATACTGTTTGTGGACCTAACAACATACACTAAAAGAGACATCTACAAAGTATACATTTAAAGGGGCAACAATTACTCAAAGAGGTAAAAGTGCGTACAAGGGAAAAGAAATGTACTAAATTATGTATTTACCTTAAAATGTGTTTACCCTAAAAATTTATGTGTTTACCCTAAAAATGTGTTTACCCTAAAAATTGTTTGCATGTGTTTACCCTAAAAATTTAAATCTTTTTCATTCATTTTCATATAATTTTTTCTCAGGGTTTCTGATTTTCCTTGAACTAATCACACTTTTATAATATAAGTAGAGAAATTTCAAATTTACGTACACACTTTATTGATGCCCTTATATTTATACTTATATTTATAGTATATATTAAGATATATTATATTTATGTAAAAACAACGTACAACAGTGTCTAAAGCAACTGGTCGCCATTTACTTTTTGGTTTAGAAATCATGTTTGTGACTGTAGCTCGAGGATTCTGAAAAGGAGAAAAAAAAAGGTTAAAAACAATTTATTATTATTAAGCCTTTAACAGTCCCATGTTTTTTTTTAAAATACGGTTGCTATTAGTCCAGTTTTTTTTTTGAAGTGGTTTATTATTACCTTTTTATATACCTTTATATACCTTTTTATATACATTTATTGTATATTATTCTTTAAGCATTAATCTTTTATTATCATTTTCAATAATTATTCATCAAATAAACCTTTTCATTATTAATTTACCAAATGTATAATTTTCTATCTTTTCGTGAGTAAATATTTACATTTTGATAATTATTTTTGTACTGAAAGAACTTCCTTATTTGCCATATTTAAAATTAAAGTGAACAAAAAGTGAATGTTAAATAAAGGTAAAAGTGAAACAAAAGCTCTATAATTGTGTAGTAATAAATTTTGTGAAATATAATTACTGATGAACATTAAGGAATTATAAGAAAATGCATAAAACCAAAATATTGCGGCATGGACATTTCGGAACCACTTTTAGTTTGCGTAATAATGCGGCATGGACTGTTAATGGGCTAAATCATTTTGAATAAATATTTATTTTTGAGGAGTCTGAGTCTGAGATCAAAAGATCTTAAAAAAAAAAAAAGAGTACCTCTTGGCACATATTACATAAAATTGAGCACACTCGTTCATGAAAAAGACGACCCCTACATAAAAATATACACATGCAAAATTATGTAAATTAGATGCACATTGTGCAAGTCTAATGAACTTTTTTAGCATCATTTAATAAGAAAGAGAGAGTATATCTTGTATAAAACGTAAAAAAACTTTTACATCATTTTTGAATTTATTTTTTTTATAAAAAATTTTTTCACCTTTTCCATACAAAATTAGCTGTACATTCATCTTTGAAATGAGTAACTAAAATTTAAAAATGAGTAATTAAAAACTTATTTAATTAAAGTAAAAAAAAGCTTTCTTTGACTTCTACAACTTTCTTCACATTGAGTTCATCAGGAAGCTGATTGAATTTAAAATATCTAGATAGAAAACAGATAAGCGTTTTTCTGTTTTTAATTTAGATATTTTAATTTTTTTTAAATAACTTTTTTGTTAATATGAAAACAAATAAAAAATTTAAATAAATGTATATAACTGTTGTTATTGTTAATCAATCTTTTCAATTTTTTTAAAGCAAAAAATTTTTTAAAGCCATTTTTCCCTTTTTGGTGTGGCAAGCTGTGCTTGGTTCATCTTTCCAGATAGGTGATTTTTTTTAAAAAAAAAAAGTTCAATTCAATTTTGGCCTCAAATATCACAGAAATATTGCTAAACATGTTGTGAACATTATGCTAAAACTTTATGTTCTACTAACATCTTCAAAACATTTTGCTTAAGATTTTAAACAAATAAAAGCTGTTCCCTTAAAACCTGGCTTGTCTAAAAGCATTAGTAAAAGCACATATATTGGAAAAGTAACATCTAAACATATATGTTTGAAGCTGCATCTTCCACCACCACAAGCTGCATCTTCCACCACCACAAGCTGCATCTTCCACCACCACAAGCTGCATCTTCCACCACCACAAGCTGCATCTTCCACCACCACAAGCTGCATCTTCCACCACCACAAGCTGCATCTTCCACCACCACAAGCTGCATCTTCCACCATAAGCTGCATCTTTTTTTCATAAATCTTGGCATCACTATCACATTGCATGGTCATTGCATGCACATTGCATGGTAATGGTATAAAGATGCTTTGTGGTATATAGATGCTCGTGGTATGCAGACGGTTCGGAAATTGCATCTAAAGCTAGCTAATGAAAAAATCATACACAGTTTATATTAGACAGCATGTAGAACTTGCAACTCCCTCAGTCTGTGATAATTATTATAAATGTTAGAGCTATAAAACTTGAAAAATTGAACGTAATCAACAACAAGCTATAAAGTACCTCGCTGTCTAAAATAATTCTGCTATGATTGCTTAAGAATTCATTTTAATTGTATTCAAAAACTTTGGAAAACTGTTACAAGTGGTTTTAGATAAAAAATTTACATAAATTGTACAATGCAACCTTCTTAGACTGCCAATACCAAAGCTTGTATTCATGCTCTGTTCCAGGAGTTACATCTTTACAGTAAATGTATACTATACTAAACTTTAAAAATCAATACAAAACAGCTTTCCTTAAAAATAATGGCTTCTTCAAATTTAATTTAAAGTATAATGACTCAAAACAAAAATAACAAACATTTTTCGCACTTTTTACAACAATTCCATGTTTTCCTTTTTTATTATTTTTGGTAATTGGTGTAGTTAAGGCACTTTAAAATATTATAGCGTCTGTATGATATTTTGTTGATTATGACATATTTCCGTAAAATGGTCTGGTCTGTGAATTATGAAAAGACAAAAAAAATTAAAATAATAAATTTTGCAGTATCATAAAATATAAATGTTTGTAGCAAAAAAACCCAGACCGTGGAATCTTTTTTAAAAAAAAAAATTATTTTAAAATCACAATCGCTCATCCAAATTTAAATAAGATTTTATATTAATACGTTTTTTAGGTGAAATGAACATTATAGTTTAACAATATGATATGTTCTGATCGTTTAATGGCAATTATTTATAATTATAAGCTCTTTCTTGGTTGGAATTCCAGTATTTTTTGTGAAAATTGATAGAAATATTGTGTTTTGACAACTATATATAGTTAATATACGTCAGAACTGATTAGAACTAGGATCAGTAGTAAATTAAGTAACTTTTTAAAAAGATTAACTAAACTCATGTTAATGTCAATGAGCGAAATTGATCTAAAGACTCCAAAATAGTGTTCTTTAGATACATTATTACGGTTTGTAAAAAGATTTTAAAAATTATATATAAAAAAGAAAAGTTTCTTCAAATATTATAAAAACCTTAAGCAAAAAAATTATAACATTTAAAGATCTTGTTTGGGCATAATATGCTGATAAAACCATGCTAATTCCAAATAAAAATATTCAAATATTTTGTAAATCGCCTTAACTACACCGAGTATCTACAAATTGTAAAACATTTTCTAGGACTTAGATACTTGCTACTGCAAAATGTTTATCTTGCAAGCGCATGCTGTATTATTTGTTTCCTCAATTGTCTAAGCTAGATGAGAACAACTTTAAAACTTTTGTAGGACTGGTACTAAGCTTTCATTCCTGTATTATGATCACAATAAATTTGTCAATGAAACAAAAAATTTTAACCATTAATTTATGGTTCTTCAATAAAATCATCAACTAAGATATTGATCATATTTATCAATGCTATTCGGATAATTTATAATGCATATAATATCCTGTTACCATATTAGGTTTTGACACTGGTATGTTTTTACAATATTTAACTACTTCTTTATTACTAGTGTCATTTACCAGTATGATTGATAAGCAGAAACATCTTTCTTATCTATGAACAGTCAAGTAAAAATAAACCAACCAAGTTGTCATAAAAGGTTCATTTTAATAAAAACTTGGAAATGTAAATTAGAACAATGATATAAAGAAGTTATATATTATATATAAAGTTATATTATATATATAATTTATATATAAAGTTCTTACTTTTGATTTTAAGTAGTTATTTGTTTTTGTTTTTGAGCAGTTATTTTTTTAATTCATTAATTATACATTTATTTTAATAATAGTTTATTAAGTCATTAATTATACATTTATTTTTTAGATTTTTCTAAAAGATTTTGATAGGATCTCTAAAGTTTGGTTACCCCATGGTTACATGTCATGGTTACATGTCATGGTTACATGTCATAACCCCATGAATTGCTTTGAGATACAAAAAAAATATGCTTTGTTTAAATAAAATTAAAATAAATTTGAAATTTTCATAATAAATTACAAATAATAAAAATAAATAGATTTAAAATATATAAAATTTTTACCTTTAATTTTATAAAATTCTTCTGAAAGAAATTCTTGGACTTGTTTATACTAATAAATAATATTTTATAAAAATTGAATTTTTAAATTAAAAAAAAAATTAAAGTAATATTATATTAAGTATTGTGTGTAAATAGTAAAAAATAAAGATTTATATTTAAGTAAGAAAAACTCTAACTCTTTCTACAACAAAGCCAAGTGTTGGAAATTGACATGAACCTAAAGATACAATTTAAAAAAAATAAACTATATGTAAATAGATATAAGAAACATATCACCCTTGCTCTCTCTCAGTCTATAAACTCTAAAATAAAAACCAATTAACAAGGTTAAGAAAATTGCTTCATAGAGCAACATGCATTATTTTTAGGGGAGTAGTTGAGTAATGTAAAACATTTTTTACATTTATTGCAAGCGCTCTAAAAGATAAGCAAAATAAAAACTACATCTTTAAAACTAATGTAGTATCATCATATTAACTAGTATAAACATAGAAGTTCTTTATAATTATAATATAATTAACATAATTAACATAATTATAATTAATTCCTTACCATAGCTAATTAGTTGATCTGCCAAAACAGTTGGAAATCTTTTTTGCAACCGCATTGTTTGGAACCTAGTGAAAGATGCTCCTAGAAATATTAAAGCATCATTTTTCTATATGTATTGCTATACAATACATCAAAGTAACACATTCAATCATACTATTTGCTATATATCAAACTAACACAATGAATCATACTATTCACCTATTCTTAAATCTAACTCTCTTCTTACTTCTACCGCATTAGAAACATTTTTGTCAGGTGCAACAAGATTTCTACAAGCTTGATGAACAGCCCTAAAAGGAAAGATATAGTAAAAATGAGTTTTAAATGGCCAATTGGTGACAAAAACTGGTTAATATGTGACATTACCTGGCTGTTTAGTACTGCTTAGTATGAACCTTTTTATTATAGAAAAAAATCTATTTTTTTATTACAAAAAACTAATTCTACAGTGGTTAATTAAGTATTAAATGAATGTTATTCATTTAATACTTAATTAAGCGTTGTTTTAAAATGTTGTTGTTGTTGTTGTTGTTGTTGTTGATATTGTTATTGTTGCTATAGTAATTGTTATTAATGTTGTTGTTGTTGTTGTTGTTGTTGTTGTTGTTGTTATTGTTGTTGTTGAAACTGATTTTGTAATTTGTAAATGGAAAAATAAAAACGTATACCAAACCTTGAAGTTATTTCTGAAAATTTTGCTCTGTAGACATCAATATTAGATTTTGCTAAAATAAAAGATTATCATTATCTTGGTATAAATCTAAAAATAAAGTGGAGTTGATTATAACAAAAGTGGAGAAGCCAAATATTATAAATGATCAGTATCGAAAAATGTAATTGAAATATGTAAAATAATTGACAATGCAATGCAGTTGGGATATATAAGAATATAATAATAACAATAATATACTAATGATAAAATCCCAGATAACACACTAGCAATGGCCCTACATAGATCAAACATTCACATTTGGTCAGCTAAATAAAAACATAAAAATCATATTGGCGCAACATGCACATTTGATCAGCTGCATTGTATTTTGATTTATTTTGACAGGTTTTTTATTTTATAAAGCTTGTAAGAAGACTCAATTTTTATGCTTAAAGAGTTATTTTTCGATGTAATGCCTGCAAATCTTACAATAAATGAAGAAAATAATACAGAAACACGTGTGATATATTGCATCTCAGCTAAAATAAAAATAGAAAGATGCGACTTTTTTTCAAACTTTATAAACAACTAACCATGAAAAAAAAAAAAAAAAAAAAAATAGTTTCAGATTCATCTATAAATGCAAATAAAAACATCTATAAACTTATTGTAAAACTTATAAATAAAACACAATATTTGGCTTTCATGATCCTTTCTCTGGCAATTTATTCAGTCTCTCTGTAGTCCATGGCATCCTCATAAATATTAAAACCTATAAATTCTCAAAAGAAGATGTTTTAATGTTATTATTGATCCTACGTTAGAGTTATTTTATATTTTTAATTTTGTTATGGTAAACTTGGCATTTTTGGTTCCAAAAATCTTTAACTGGACAAACCTTAATCACATTAGTTTGGTTTTTAATTCTTTTTACATACTCAATTTTTTACTATCTGTTTTAACAGAATTATTGCTTTAGAAAATTCTTAAATTAATTAAACCAAGCGAAGAGCATTTTTTTTATTTTAGGTTATTTAGGTGCTCTCAGAGGTCCTTACGGTCTTATCATGGAGTACTGCGGGAAAGCATTTAACTAGAAGTTCACACCTCCTTCCTTACAAATGTTGCTTATTGGGCAAGAGCCAGTTAATAATAGTTATTGAAAACTTGGTGGACTCGTATATAAATTTGGGTTGAATGCTGTGCAATAGCATAATGAGGTAATAATTGATCAGACTAAAACACAGTTTTTAATTGCTTATGACTGCCAGAATAGAATTAAACCATGATTATATATTTTATGTAAAGATGTTGGTTTACTGGCACTTTTAATGGTATCCCCTGTTTTGTTTTGATTATTAAATTTAAGTCAGTATGCTGTTGACAGAATATTTTCGTAAATCAAATGTTTGGCAACAAAACTTTTCCCCATATGGGATTTTTCTTTTCAAAATTTTAACACAATTTTGGAACGTCATGCAATTATTCAAATCTAAAATATAAACTTTAATATAATAATATTCAAATTGGATAAATTTTAAATGCATTTTACACATTTACATTAACAGTTTTTAGGTAACCTTTTTTAAATTGTTATTTTTTTACATTTTTAACGATTTTTATTTTGCAAGTTATTTTGAAAATCTTTGAATATTATTAAAATGAGAATTTCACAGATTCTTTTTAGAAATAAACTATAAATACCAATTAATTTTGAAGTTCATTAAAATGATCTGCATTTAATAAACAACAACATTGAATGCCATCAATAAATTTTGAATGCTCAAATGCATGTTCTTTAACTTAATAGTGCAGATAAAAAAAAATAATTCAGGAAAAAAAGAATTATTTATGCTTTTATTTAATGTTACCCAGTTTAACTTTAACATAATTTGCTGTTAACTGTATCTAGCTAAAACTCCCCTGATTTGGAGCTTTTGATTGAGTAAAGGTGTCTCAATAAAAATACTCTTCTTAAGCAGATGTTAACTGGATCAAGCTACTGTTTTGTAGAAGGAATTCTAGGCAAAGACTTTAGGGGTTAGCAGAATAATTTTGTTCATCACCCTTGAACCCCTTCTTTATTTATTAGGCTAACGTAGATGTAAACCTCTCTTTTATGTGCTTCCGCTTAGCACATCTTCACTCTATCACCTTTTTCTTTGTTCTTTATTGTTCTCTTTCCTTCCAAGACTGTACTCTTCTAAATGTAATTTCTTATCAAATTGACCATGCCTTTTCACTTTACCCCTCTGCCAATATTGTTGTTATTGAAGACTTTAATGCTCATCACACTGAATGGTTTAGCTCTAACACCACTGACCCTGCTGGTACTTAAGTCCACAACTTCAAACTATTACTGAAATAGTTAACTTTGCAACTCATTTTCTAGACAACCCTAATCACTTACCTTTACTCCTTGATTTGTGTCTTGTTATTGACCTTAACTTACGTTCAGTTTCTTCTTTTACTCTTTTAGATGGTGAAATGACCATTTATATAGACCATGCAATGATTTATATAAATCTTTCATCTGGTACTTTTTCTTCTAAAATCACCCTATCATCACACTACTTACTACTACCCTGAAGCTGACTGGGATTCTTTTTGCAATTTTCTTTGTGAAGGCCCTTGGGCTAACGTCTTTTCCGTCTCCACTAATAAATGCACTTCCTATGTAACCTCCTAGATCCAGGCAGAAATAAAAGTTTTTATTCCTTCTCATCCGTTCCAAATCAATCATCATTTTACTCCCATGGTTTTTACCTTCTTGTGCAACTGCTATACCCATTCATAATCATTTTTTTCATCTTTTTCAAAAGAAAAAACTCACTTGAGAACAAATTATTATTGCAAAAAATCAATACAAAAAGGTACTGTCTAATCCCAAGCTCAATTATTCTTTGTTCACTAAATCTCATATCTTATCAAAGAAGTTAGGTGCCAGAGACTTTTGGAAAATCCTCAACAGCATTTTTAACAAAGTTAGGTCTAATATTTCATCTCTCATTGATGGGACTGGTCTTATTACCTATCACAAGAATAAGGCTGAACTGTTTACAGAGAACTTTTCTTTTAATTTAACTCTAGAATCTTATGATTATCTTCTTTCATTCCAGCTAAACAAGTTAACTGATTGTTAGACGTTCATATCACTTCAGCTTTTGCTGCTAAAGTCATATCTCAATTAAACTCTTCTACAGCTTGTGGTCCAGACAACATTGGTCTTACAAAATTGTTCTACAAAAATTTTACTTTGATATAACTAACGCTTTGATATAACTTGATATAAACTTGATATAAAGCTTTCAATAAAGTTTGGCTTCTTCAAAAGTTTTCTTCATTTTTGAGATTATCAAATCATTTCTTTCTAGCTGCTTTATTAAAGTCATCCAACATTAAGGCCAACACTCTTCTTTATTTCCAATAATTTTCAAAGTACCTCAAGTTTATAAAAAACAAAACAGGACCCTTGGTCCTGTTTTGTTTTTTATCTATACTAATGATTTTACATCTAAAGTGGCACTATTTACTGAAGACTTAACTTAATACTCCTGCCTTCATGAAAAGTCTTGATTTTACATCTGCAACAGATTGGGGTTTGCAGTGGCTTGTGAATTTTAACTCCAGCTAAACTCAGTTATTTACTGCAAACAACAATTGAAATACTGTCAACATTCCTATATTAATGAATGGCAACCATCTCACAGAGTCCTCTTCTTTATGTTTTATTGGATTATTGTTCATATTTATATATACAATCGATTGCTAAATTAACATCTGCTAAGGTTGCTTTTCTTTATCATTTTCACCATTTTTTACTCCTTATTCTATTCCCTACCTCTACAAATCTCTTATTTGCCCCTGTATATAAAACTGTTGCCATATTTGGGTTGGTTCGTCTAACTATGCATTTTCTCTTCTAAACAAAGTCCAAAATGTATTGTAAATGTAGTTGGACTTGTTTTATCTGCTTAGCTTAGGCCTCTCTTCCGTCATCGTAAAGTTGCATCTCTTTTTCTATCTAACAAATATTATCATGGTCGCTGCTCAAAGGAGCAATAATCTCTCCAACAAAAATGGAAGCTCCAACAACTAAAACTCATTCTTGCTTGGCTCGTCATTCAAAAAAGCCTCATTCGTTTATTGTATCTGTTCCTGCATGATTTAAAAACTTATATTTGTCTAGTTTTTTTTCCCCGCACAAAATCCCTTTGGAACTCTCTCCCATATTCATGTTTTCCTGACTCATACAACCTACAACTCTGGTCAACTGTTTCCTTGCTCTATAACTCTATTCTTTATTTTTTAGTAACTCCCAACTTAATAGTGGTTGCTTGCAGCCTTATTAAGAAGGAATCTGAATTAAAAAAAAAAAAAAAAAAATTATATAGTTCAAATGAAGGGTTTATATGTATGTCTGTCTCATTTTTCCATTTATAAATACCTAATCAAAATAAATATTAAAAAATTTGAAAATTTACAAATCTTTACTTAGAAAGTTTTTAAATGTTTGAATATGCCCCAATAAGTGTTCATGTTTAGTATGATTAGTGCTGCGTATAGTAAACAAGAGTGAGTAATTTTATTGGGCGTTCACAGATATCAAGTCAATATTACTTGCTAATGAAGAATTTGCTAATTTATGGCCAACATTGCTTAAAAAAGAAAAACAATGTTGATCTGATGCTGATATAAAAGATGCCAGCAAGACAAAAAACTGTGCTACTTGGGATATAAAATAAAATAAAATGATTGAAGTCTAATACTCAATGTGAATCAATTTACGTTGACGGCTGTTAAAAATAAAGAGCTTTTTATACAAAGGTAAAATAACAATGTAAAAAAACAGGCTTTATATACTTTTCTACTCACATTATAAGTTAGATAATGACAAAATGAAATAAATAAATTTATTTATTTGTTTTTGAAAAAAAAAAGTTGTTTTGCTTTCTTTAGCATATTTAAAGTTCATTAGTCTTCAAAATTTGACAAAATTTTGAGTTAGACTTGTCCAAGACAAATCCCTCTATGAACATCTGATGTTTAAAGTTTCAAGGCTTTAGAAATTTAATTGAATCAAGAAAAACCACTGATTCTATCAAATAACTAACTTAAAACAAAAAAATTCAATAAACATCTATCTTTTTTCTCTCTTCTTTGTTTAAGATCTTAGTTATGATTTTTATGAAAACCACAATTTCTTTAGATGGTAAATAGGTGTATAGCAAAATAGTCTCAATAAATTAATTTTTTTTTTGAAAACTTTCAAATGTATGTTTAAAAGTTAATATTAACAAAATCTAATGCACTTTTCACTTGCAATATGTGCACTATTCACTTGCAATATGTGAAACATATATTAAGTACTGAAATAACAAACAAAAAACATATGTGCACTACTCACTTGGAATATGTGAAACATATATTAAGTACTGAAATAACAAATAACATGGCAATTAAGAAAAAACTACCTTTTTGACACACTTCAATGATCTCAAAACCTATATTTTCACCTTCACGATCCCCATCAGTCCAGATTATAAGTGCTTGACATTTGCGCACTTCACGCTCTAATGTTTTCTGAATAACAAAATACACATTAAACCTTATTAAATATTTATTTTTATTTTTATAAAAACTAACAAATATAAAATTTTAAAAACTAAAAAATAACAAAACTACAGTGGTAATCACTAACAATAATGGTAGCTACTAAAGATATCATTATATATGGTGGTAATCACTAATGATGACAGCAGCTACTAAAGATATCAATATACTCAGTGGTAATCACTAACGATGATAGTAGCTACTAAAGATATCATTATATATGGTGGTAATCACTAATGATGATGGTAGCTACTAAAGATATCATTATATACTTTCGTAATCACTAACAATGATGGTAGCTACTAAAGATATCATTATATCTACTCAATCATAAATATCTTCTATATTTTTAAAGCTGAAATTTTTAAAAATTGGATAAGTTAATAAGTTTGATGAATTAGATAAATCATACGAATGTATATAAAAATTACAAATATATGAACTAATAATCACTAAAATAATATAGTATAATATTTTATAGTATAATGATATAATATTTTAGAAATGCTAAAAATAGTAATATAATATTATTATTGCTAATTTTATTTGAATGGTCTAAAGAGCCAAAAAAATTACAATAAATAAAACGCAAGATTGAAAATAAAAATTAACAATAAAAAAGTTATATTTTTTATAAAAAAAAAAAAGGAAAAAAAAATTAAAAATTTAAGTTTGAACTTTTAAATTAATTAATTAATTAAAAATTAGTTTATATTATATTTTATTTTCCACTTGTACTTCAACACAAATTTTTATAAATTTTTAATTTCATCATATTTTTTAATGTCATCTGACAGTATAACAGATAATCATGACTTAAAACAAAAAATAACAAATAAAAAACATTTGAAAACGTTCATACAGTTTTCTCAATGGTTATGACATGAGTGTAAATTCTTGACATTATTCCAAAAAAGATTAAGTTACTCTATCAAAACAGTCTGCTTTGCAATATTTTTAAACTTTCTTCAATTTTACTTTCCTCTTTTCTCCTCTTTTAATATTCAAAATTTTTTTACAGACCTTTTTCTTTTGATATTAAAATAAAAAATTTCTCAATTCGATTTTGTGTTTTTTACTTGACACCAAGTTGAGATCCAGAATTTTTTATTATGTCTTAACCTTGATCTGTAGGAATTAAAAAATTCATAAAAAAAAAGGTCTTGAGTAAGTAGATAATTCTATAAAAAGATATAAGTTTGATAAATAAGCTTTTCAAAGAATCCTATATTAAACAAAAATTAGGGTAAACTCCACAAGATTTAAAACCATATTAAATATTGTTCCAACTGAGGGTTTTGGCCCTTGCTTTTAAAAGTCTAAAAAATTTGACATAGGTAAGTATAACTCCATTCATAAATTTTTGGTATGCATCGCTATAGGCGCCTTTTAGCAACATAAAGAAAGTTCAATCACATAGTTGTATCCAGTTTAAAGCATAAAATAACTAGATTTAGATAACTTAACAATATCATATTTATTTTTAATTATAATTTCAATCAACTCTGTAAAATTATTAAACTGTTTCCATCAAAAATAAGTTCATGAAGTCTAGCTAGTTGCACAGATGACAGAAAAACAGTGCTTTAAGCACAGCTTTGCAATTCTTTGCTTGGTCCATACTTTTAAAGATACATGCACTTGCTTGGGCAAGGTCAAATCTATAGTGCTTGATTGATTATGTACTTGGTAATAATATAAAGTGAAATGATTCATTAGCAGCATTAACAAAAAACATCAAAACCATCTTTTTGATGGTTTCGATATTTTTCAGCCAGTAAAAACACTAAACTTCTTTCAAGCTTTTCTTTGACTCTTTCCATCAAGAACAGATCATGTGCTTCTTTCATTTGATTTTTGTTCCATTCATAAATCATTGTCGGAACAATTGACACTGTCCATTATACTCCTGTATAACAACTGATATTTGTGCTAGTTACACAAACTTCAATCTTGTCTGGTATTTATTACGTTTAACAAAAATATTAATGACTAAATAATGCTACAACCATGCGCACACACGAAATTTATATCAACTGCTAAAACAACAGAACTTAATAATATCATCAACAACAGAACTTAACAACATTATCAACAACATTCACAAAAATATATTCACTAGTAATAAATCATCAAGTAATAATAACACATCTGGTAATTAAACAGTATAAAAGCAACTGGAAAGTTTACAAAAGCAACTGGAAAGTTCACAAAAGCAACTGGAAAGTTCACAAAAGCAACTGGAAAGTTCACAAAAGCAACTGGAAAGTTCACAAAAGCAACTGGAAAGTTCACAAAAGCAACTGGAAAGTTCACAAAAGCAACTGGAAAGTTCACAAAAGCAACTGGAAAGTTCACAAAAGCAACTGGAAAGTTCACAAAAGCAACTGGAAAGTTCACAAAAGCAACTGGAAAGTTCTCTCATAATCTTACTCTTATTTTCTCTTTTTATTTTCTTATTTTCACTTACTTGCCATAAAACTCTTATGTTTCTCTAGTGAAGAACAACAGCAATGTGTGATTACAATATTATTTCTCTTCAATTTTACTGTTGTTACTGTTACTGACAAGTCTTTACAAATACACTAAATCAGAGTAAATAATTTTCTCTAAACCTGACAAAACAGTTTTCAAAACAGTGGCTTTAACAAAACTTATTTATCTGGTAAACATTGTTATTTTTTTTTTACTTAACACTTACAATACAAGATATAAACATTTAAGTTAATTCAAGTTAAAACAATTAATTAATTAAAGCTAATTCAAGTTTTGTGGATATCTTTTTATAAATAAAGCTGGGTTTTTTTTCTGCTAATAATTGTATAAAATTATTATTTTGCATAATTCAAACTCATTCTTAAATAATATTTTATTTTGTATTTATATTTAATAATACTATTCTAATATATATCATCAAAATATGTCAATAAATCAATTAATCTACCTAATATCATTCTTCATATTTGCCAATAACTAATTATTAAATGTTTTAATGGGTATTCAACTGCAATCTGGAATAACTTTATATGGTCTTAACATCATTAATATTATTATTATTTTTTTTTAAATAACACTTAATAAAAAACTTAATAAACATAATATTTATTGATATCAATTATGATATCTCTTCTTATAGAATCTAGTCTAAATTTTATTGATTTAGAAAGACATTGTACAAAGCCCTTTCTCTTTTAAACAAGGTGCAAAAACGCATTGTAAACATAGTTGGACCTGCTCTTGCAGCCAACATCCAACCATTATCACATCATTTAATGTTGCTTCTCTTTCTCTTTTCTATAAATACTATAATGGGCACTGCTCTAAAGAGCTAGCGTCTCTTGTGCCATCTACTAAAATTCATTCTTGTGTTACTTTTTGTTCAATTGAGTCTCATCCTTTTACTGTGACTGCGCCTAAGTGCTCTGAAAATTCTTATTTGTCTAGTTTTTTTCCTCGAACATCAGTTTTTTGGAACTCGCTTCCTTCTTGCTTTCCTAATTCATATAATTTGAAATCTTTTAAGTTGTCTGTCAATCGTCATCTTGCTCTATAAACATTATCTTTTCTCTTCCAGTAACTTCCAACTCTAATAGTGGTTGCTTGCAGCCTTTTTTAGAAGCAAAGATGTTAAAAAATAAATAAATATTTATATTTAAAGTTTCATTCAGAAGATTTGAATAGATAAAGAGCAAGGTTGAAAAAGTTCAATAGATGTAATGTGTGGTATCATCCTTCTGGGTTTTCATCTTGAAGTTGCTTCTGATACTTTATCAAGTGTCTGATGTTTTATTTGTTTCCTATATTTTTATATAGTTTTCAATGTATTGTATAGTTTCTGATATTTCATATAGTTCTTAGTACTTTGTGTAGTTACTGATATTCTGAATAGCCCCGGTTGTTTTACGTAGTTTCTTGTATTTCATCTAGTACCTAACATTTTAACAAAACATATATAGTTTTTGATATTTCATATAGTTCCTGGTGTTTTATGTAATTTCTGGTGTTTTGTATTGTTCTAGATATTTCTTGTAGCTTCTTTATTGTTCCTATGTTGTTATTATATGGTTCCTAATTTGTGATGTAGTTTCTCGTATTTTGTCTAGCTCCTATTATTTCATGAAATTCCTAGTATTTCTGTTGCTTCAGGTCATGTCAGGAATAATATCATCATATTCACTCTGCTACTTGTAACATGTAATACAGTACAACCTTCCTCATGCCATACTTACATATACATTAGTTTATTATCTTTAGAACAAAAATTATTTAATTTTATTTGAAATAATTTTTATTTTTTTATTTAGTGGTTTTTAACTTTTTCACAATACTGTATAATGGGTAGGGCTCTAAAGAGCTAGCATCTCTTGTGCCATCTACTAAAATTCATTCTTGTGTTACTTGTCATTCAATTAAGACTTATCTTCTTACTGTGACTATTCCTAAGTGCTCCAAAAACTCTTATTTATCTAGTTTTTTTCCTTGAACATCAGTTCTTTGGAATTAATTCCTTCATCTTGCTTTCCTAATTCATATAATTTGCTATCTTTTAAGTTGTCTGTCAATCGTTATCTTGCTCTACAATCGTTTTCTATTCTCTTCCAGTAACTTCCAATTCTAATAGTGGTTGCTTTCAGCCTTGTTGGAAGAAAAGATGTTAAAAAAAAAAAATTACCTATTCTCCTTTTAAGTAATCTTGAACAGATTGACAGCGTAATGAGAAGGAGCAAGCATGAGAATAAGAAGAATAATGAGAAGAAAGATCAGCCCAAAATACATATGGATTGTAGCAATAATGTTCTTTTATAAAAAGCATTAACATTTTTTTAACATAATTTTCAAAGTAAATTTTTGAATTGATCAGTAAACCATTTTTTTGGGTTAAAATTTTCAATATTTTTTTTTATCGGTATTGATTTTAATTCTTGACACAAGCCATGTAGATCAACTTTTACTTATTTTTTGGTATGTTCAAAACAATAGCTGTCTGACAGAAAGATTTGAGTTTTAAATTTTTCAGAGCTTCTACATTTAGATGGGAAATACTTCAGAATAATTTAATTAAAACAGAAAATGTATCAATTTAAAAACTCAAAAAAAATAACCCTGGTCAGTAAGATCTAAAGCAACAAGCTTGGTCGGGAAGCGGGAACGATTGCTCTTGATTGCTGACCACGGAAATAATATTTAGTAGCGAAAAGCTGGCCAGATTTTTTAGTCGTTTTGAGAACATTTCAAAAACAAAAAAAATTCAGCAAAAGATTAATTGGAAGATAAAAAACAATAACAAAAAAAAAAAAAAAAAAAAATATGAAAATAAAATATCTTTTAACGCAAAAAAACTTAAAGTAAAATAAATTACGTTTAGAACAAATATTTTCGAAACATCGCTCTTTTATAATTTTTTTATAGAACTAGGTGGCGTTTTTTATATAAAGTAACATCTCACGATTGTTTAAAAAGGAAACAAATGTTCTTTATTTAACAAAGTTTGCAAGTTTTTGTTTTGCCTAAGCTAAATTATTTTATAAATAAAAAATTAATTTTTTTTAATATCTATTTTATTTTTCGCGTAGTTTGAAAAGTTTAAAATATTTGAAACAATTCTTATTAGTAAGATAAACAAATGAAATAATAAAATCATCAAATTACTATAGAAATTAAATTACCAAGATAAAAATCAACTAAAAAGGTTAAAAAACTTTATGACAAGGAAGCGAAACTAATTCATAATATCGCTGATGATATTTATTGAGTGGGCTTTTTAATTTTAATTAGTATTTAAAGCAGAAAAAAGTATAACGAGTTTTTAAGAATGGCAACTTATGCGAAAATAATTAGAGTTAGTAAACATATTTCTAGAAACTTTTCTCTATATCTAATAACTTGCTTTATATATTTGTGTTCTGTCATGACTTCAGGTGCAAAATACATACTTTTTAAATAAAAAATAAGAAAATACTAATAAAATCTATAATTTATAATAAACTTTCAAAATTTTCATTATTTAAATAATATATATTTAAAACATTTATTTTTGTAAACAAATGAAAATAGTTTATAAGATTTATGGCTTTGCAGATGTGGCTCCGAGAATGAGCCATAGTATTGATAATGTATTTTTAAAACAATTTATGCTAGAAATCTCAAAACGTAACAAATCGTGAATAATACAATTCTCAAACATTTCAACAGAATACTCTAGAAATTTCGCTTAGTCAGCGTGTTTTTTGAACCAATAGAATTAGTTTGTTCGGATTTTTAGTGTTCACAAATATTCTTTTTACTATCACGCACCAAAATGTTTTTAAAAACATTTAAGTTTTTTATGTTTCCATGTATGTATGTAAAACAAAAAATTTTTGTTTCGTACATAAACTTAAACGTTTTCAAAATGACTAAAAAACCTGGCCAGTTTTTTGCAACTAAATATAATTTCATAATCGTCAGTATTCGAGAGTGATCGCTCCTGCTGCCCAACCAAGCCTGAAGCAAATATTAGTTTAAATAAATATTGGAATATAACTAATAAAAATTGGAAGATAACTAATAATAAAATATATATAAACAAAAAAATTTGGAAAGCAAGAAAATTTATTTTTGGAAGAATAAAAGAAATTGGAAGATAACTAATGCACTGTCTTTTATCAAAGATAATAAATCAGAAAAGTCAATCACAAGACCAGAAGCTAATCAACTATATTTAAAATTAGACTTGAAACAGCTATAATGGTCACATTATGGGGTGATATAGTAAAAGGATTCAACAAAACTAGTAAACAATTGCAGTCAATTGAAATTAATTTAGTAATTGCAAGTTTATATGATTTGGTAATTCAATTAGAGTTCTATGAAGAGAGAGCAATCGGGAAACAAAACATAGAAAAATACGCAAAAAAGGATCTTTAAAGACTAATTTTTATTATACTATTATTGACAAATTACATTCTGAAATAGAAAGAAGAAAATTGTAGTACAATGGAGCCAATAAAAAATTTACTTTTTATCTTCATTTGCTAACAAGTGTATAAAATTCAGAAGTAATTTAACAAGTTTAATATATGTGACTTAAAATTTTGACTTTTAAAATTATAAGAACTGAAAAACCTTAAGAACTGTTTCCTTGCACAGATGCATTATGGATGTATCTAAGCTGTCCAACATTCAATTGTTTGGCCAAGATATCATTTTTAGCATTAAAAAAAATTTTATTTGAGGTCAAGAATGACCAATGATCATCCTAATAGGTTAGCAATTCTATCTATTGAATCTACATTTATTATAGATATGAATTTTCAAGTCATTATAAATACATTTGCAAAACAAAATAGTTAATTAATATTAATCATAATAATACTATTATTATTAATATTAATTAACTAACATAGTAATTTTAAGTAAACTAATATTTTGATAAATGTTATTTTTATATAAATTCATAAATATTACTTTTGTCTTGGCACCATAATCTTATTCATATTATATTTTTTTGTATAACTGATTATGATAGAAATTTGGTTTCTATGGAAATAAATAAAGCGATTCCAATAATACTAAAAAAATTGTTGTTAACCATCGCCAAATGCATCAAAAGTACTTGACTTTAAAATTGTTATAAAAACTAAAAAACTTAATAATTTGAACTGAATTTTTGTAAGTAAGTCATATACCATTTGTAGTATAGGAAAATAAAATAAAAAATGTTTCTACACCTCGGGCAGTATAAATATAATACATGAAAAAAAGCATTTTTTCAAAAATTCATGATAAAAATAAGGATGTATGAAATCATTTAAAACAAAAAAGTAAAATTTTTTAAACCTAGCAACATGACTTAATTATTGGTATTTATAAAAAAATTTTAAATTTTACGCATTTATATTGATTTTATACGAATTATAAACATTGAGAATATTAGAGCAAAAAAAAGATTGCGTGTTAGTAGCTAAAAATTTATCATAATGCATGAATATATGCAGCTGAATTTTTTTTTATGAGGTATTACCATAACCAGAACATAATAATAACTGAGTTAGATTAGCTTGAGAAAGATGTCTTTTAAACGAACAGCGAATTTAAAATTACAAAAAATTGCATTTTTTTGCATTTTTTTATAGTAATTTTTAAAAGTTTTTTTCACTTTAAGTAAAATCTTTTTGACGTAGAAATTAAGATATCTAAACATACTGACAAAAAGAAAATTTATTTTATGAATAATTAAAAAAAAAATTTAAATTATAATTTTTTAATGAAAATTTATTACAAAAATGTCTTTTAAATCCTTGTAGCGGTTCTGTTAATAAACATAAATAACAAACCTATATATTTTTATATAATATAAGCAGTATACTTCATTTAAAAAAAAAAAAAAATTAATGGTTTTGAAAAATTTTGAATTATGGCCAATTAGTTTAAATGGTTTGGTTTAAAATTATCAGTTATGTGCCCAATTATTTCAATTATAGCAGTAAAATGCTGTTTAAAAATTTTGAAAATTTCTGATTTTTCTATTTATCTTATTTCTTCCAGTCATTCTTGGTCTCTTACTACATGGACCACCAACATAACTAGGTTATAAAAAACCACTTCAGCAACTGAAATAAATCAAAGTAGTTTTTAACAACTTCAATCATAACTTAATCTTTCTTTTTTTAGGCTAATTTTCTTATAAAAAGATATCTGTACCACCTATTGTAGCATTGAATTCACCACAACTAAAATCTACACTATCTTCATTAGAATTCACATAGTCTGCTGTTGAATTCAGTTTGAAAGAACTAGCATTTTTTTTATGTCTACTTTAAAACAGAGTTTACAAAAATGTAAACTGAATCAGTTAAACTTATAAAAAAAGATCTGGTATAAGCTTAAAACTCCAGCAGAATATTGTAAAATATCTGAGTAGTTATGCATTATGTTTAGCCAAGTGTCACACTGCCTTAAATATTTCTCTGCATATATCCATCATCTTTTTACAAAGTCAAGGTAACCATACACATCTTTTATAGTTAAACAGCTAAGCTCTCAAATACTTTTATGTTGCTATGTCTTTAAATTAACATGTTACTATGTCTTTAACATAACATGTTACTATGTCTTTAAATTAACAAAGTACACTAGGTACAAACTGGGTACAATAGTTATATTTGCAAATTATAATTAAGGTGTTTACTCTCAATTATCATTTTTTTTTATTTTTTTTTTTAAGTTTTTTACTATTATTAATTTCTTAAAAATAACCTTACCTGAATATCTTTAAAATTGTCTGGAACAAATCTGCAAATTGGAGCCTCAAACAGCGCAACAGGGGCACATTGGTTCCTTTTAAAAAAATTTAAATTAAAATAGCTATAAATACAAAAACAAGAAAATTTTAAAATCATACTTCTAACACTCTTACCATTTGTTATAACCTCCACCAAAGTCTAAATCAATCAGATGTCCAGAAACTGAAGTCATAATCATGTTACAGTTCTATAAAGATTAAAATTTTCATTTTATTCAATTATACTTTTTATATTTTTATTACTTTAAATACATTATTATTATTGTTATTGCAACTATGATAATAGCAACAACAATAATAATGATGTATGTAACATACAAAAACAATAGAAAGTAATGCATAAGTTTTGTAGCGAAATTTTATTTCATCTCATCTTTTCATCACTTTCTGATCGAATAAATAATATAGAGCAGAATGAAAAACAAAAGTATGAGTGCTTGCAGCTGTCAGAAAAAGTGGTTAATGTAAAGTTAATAAATCAGTTGAAAAATGATATTGCATAAACTAGCTTTTTAATCAAGCAATCAATCACAAATGATTGGATTCAAGTTTGAAAATTATGAAAAAAACTAAGAAGCCAAACTATCAACTAATAGTTCCAAACTCTAATACAAATAAGTTGAACGAATGTAAAAATTGAAGGGAAATGATTATTATTTGTCAAGTGCCAGATCCCAATAAAGTTCCTCTAGATGATAATATAGCTACTACTAGCTAAAATTAAAGTGAAAGTGATGTGGAAAATGAAGTGGAAATATTAACCAAAGTAGAAATATTAACTAAATTGAAAATTAAGAAATAAATTTCAAGAATGCAAGACAAATAAGAAGTAAAATTTCAAGCTTTTGTTGGTATACTTGGCTGATCCTAATCTACAAAACCTTATGAAATTGATTTCACTTGATGATAGAATGAGATGATTCCTTTTAAAAATAGTATAGTATAGTAGGTCATCTGAAAACTCGGAGGAATTAGCTGATTTTTATAGTTTTTAATGTATCATCCATTAAAATCTATTGAAAATTATTTACGCAATAATGGAGAACTTACAGAAGCTTAACAAATGCGGTAGTGGTGTAGTGGTAAAACACTTGCTTCATAAGCAAGAGGTTCTGAGTTCAATCTCCACCACGTCCCTGGTAGTACCGCGCTCAACTAGTTTCTCTGCGCAGCGGCCTTGTTCGTCAAGGTTCGTGTTTCGGAGTTATAGAGTTGAGAGAGGGTTACAACCACTATTAAGTAGCCTCCTCATCTGTAGTGGCCTTTTGGCCTTGAGGAGGTGAATAACAAAAAAAAAAATAATAATAATAATAATGGAGAACTTACAGAAGCTTAACAAATAAATAAGGGCAGACAATCTAGAGTATCTTATAATAGCCTTAAAAACTCCTTAATTGAACATGAACCTTGACAAACAAAGCCACTGAATAGGGAAACAAATTGAGTGCGGTACAACCAGGAAGTGGTGGGGATCAAACTCGGAACTTCTCGCTTATGATGCAAGCAGCCTACCATAATCAATCAAGTAATGTATTTTACCTTTGTTAGGTTTGGAACAAAATTAAACCAAATTTTAACTGTGTTGTTAGTGTATTGTTGTTATTAACAGACAAAAGATCATATGTTTAGTATTATACCTCAAACAACATATACTCATAGATTTATATTTTTCCTTTAAAGATTTACACCTAATAAATAGTTTATAAATATTAAAATAATAAATAGTTTATAAATATTAATGCAAACTAAAGCAAATATTAGTTGTACACTTTTTAATGCAATTGCATTAGAATTCTTTGCTGTTTCAATAGATAAAATTCTAATTTCAGACTTTATGCTAAAAAAAATTTTTAAATATAGAATATTAACATCAGTTCTGACCCCACTGAATATCTTCTTGCACCCAAAACTAGAAAAAACTATGCTAGAATTATTAAGGGAATTTGCATTCATACAAAACATTTAAAAGCATGAATAAGATTTTTTTTTTTTTTTCTCATCATTTAAAATAGATTTCATGTTTTGAAAACAGTTTTTTTTAAAATCTTTTAGGTGTTAACTTGAAATTTTAATTTTAAAAACTAAACTTTTTTGACTAAAATTAGCTAAAAATTACTTTGATGGCAATTTTGTTTGTTTAGGGGGGCTATAATTTTAATTATAAAAAATTTTTTTTTTAATTATTTAAAAATAATGTTTTTTTTTTAATTTCAAAAAAAAGTCTTTTATAAATGTCATTTTGCAAATATTTTGACCACAATTTCAAATATTTTTAAAACTTTAATTAATTAATTAATTAATGCTGTTGAGATAAAGCGCCAGGCAATATTATTGACAGCCGGTATAAATTAATTAATGAACAAGTTAGTTCAGCCACTAAATAATAAAAACGTTAATAATAAGCTTTCTTGGTTTTTATCTTGTTTGTTATTGCTTCTAAGTCGACCGATTGCAAGTTTAATTTGAAGCTTTTAACTGTAGTAGATTGAACAACTTCGGCTGGTAGACTATTCCATCCATTAACAACTCTATTGCTGAAAAAATATTGCCTTTTCAAACAATTTCTGACCAATTCAGGTTTCATTCGATGTTTTGCTCCTCTAATGTTAGCTGCAGGACCTGATGAGCAAATAGAATTCATTGTTTGATTTTGTTTAATATTAATGATTTCAATACCTTTAAATATTTTGAATTGCTGGATCAAATCGCACCTTAGCCTTCTAGTCTCCAAAGTAGTCAAACCCAAAATTTCCAACCTTTTTTTGTACTCAAGATGTCTTAGCTCCGGTATCATTTTAGTAGCTCTTCGTTGGACTTTTTCTAGTTCATTAATATCTTTTGTATAATACAGACTCCACAAACTTGACAAACTTAAGGCATAGCATTGTCCACAGTTACATAGCAATTAAATCCACAGTTACATAGCAATTAAATAATCAGCTACACAAGCAACAACCAAAATCAAAACTTAGTAGTTTAAAGGATAGAATTTTTTGATTGAAATAATTTTTTTTATAATTAAAATGTAAACTGGAGAAAATTTTGATGTTTCAAAGCAACAATTTATCTTTTGCAAAATTCAGAATTCTCAAGGGGAAAATTATTTTAATTAGTCTTTGGTTACAGTATTTTGAAAATATCTCATTTAAAATATCTGAAAATATCTCATTTGAAGTATCTGAAAATAGGACTCCCATTTGACAAACATTTTATGTTTTTTGTTTTTAGTGAATAAATTTATTAAGTATTTCAAAAGTGTGATGTCAGCAGGATTTGTTATTGTGTTTGGATCCATTTATTATTAAGATTTAAGTTTTATTATTTTTAAATGTTAAATTAAAGTAAATATATTGAATAAAGTGCTTTCACTTTAATATATTTCACTAAAAGATTTTCTGTATTGGGTACATACTGTTCTTCACTTGACTACCAAAACAAAAACAAAAAAATTTAACCAGCAATAAAACAATATTAGTTTTGATTATACATATACTTATATGCATTACATGATAATGCATATATACTAATAATGCATTATAAAAGCCAATGCTTGATTGCTGCTTATCCAAAAATCAAAATGTCAAGATCATCTGAAAATAAAAAAAAAAGATGTCAAGATTTATCCATGAATCAAGATGTCAAGATCGTTGTGGAATCAAGACTTTAAAATGGTAAACATGTAATTACATGATTTTCTATTTCAATTTGTTGGCTGAAATTACATGAATTCTAAAATTTCTTTCAGACTTTGTTATGTTTAATTTTTCTTCATGAATAAATAGCGCTGATTTTTGTCATTCATACCATTGTGCATAACCATACATTTAGAAATATTAAATTTCGTAAGCTTTGATTCCACTTGAATGCTAAATCAAAATCTGTTTACAAAGACTTTGCTATAAAATTTAAATTCTTGCTATAAATAAAAATCTAAAATTATAAAAAATTTCAGCAATTTTTATGATCCTTTTTATTCAATACAAAAAAAACCTTTGTTAAGATGATTTTTAGTTGTATTTTTTTACGGCATATGTTTTAACATTACTAAAAAATATTTTTGAGTAATTTAAAGATATATAGTTCATAATTTTTTTAATAAAACATCAAACAAACTAATAGCTTATATGTTGTAACCAATTGTCTAAAAAACACTACATCAGAAAGAGAAAAAAATAACAAATCGCAAGAAAAAACTTACTGAGAGAGTTGGAAAGAGCAACTTAATTTGATCAAAACTCGATTTTTTCTAATTTTTTTTTTTTTTGAAACTACATTATTAACACTTCAACATTCCACATTATTTACTAGATAATAAATACATAAATAAACACAAAACAAACAAAAATCACAAAACAACTTACACAGTTAAAGATCTTGTACTCAAATTCATATATTTTGTTGAATTTTGAAAAACCTTCTCTCTGTTGAAAAAAGAAAGTAAGTGTATCAGAATTTAAATCTTTTTGATTTTCTACTTACAATATGCTTTAAAATTAAGTCGGTAAACTTTGCATATTTTTTCATACTTTTTTTTTTTTTTTTTTTTGTAACGCTTTATTTTACTTTTTATATTATTAAAATAAGAAGTACACTGCATTGACTGCAGTCCTTACAGTTTACTTATCATCTTGAAACATTAACTTAAAACTTAATAGCTTCAATTGTGTGTGGTTCTTAATTG
This sequence comes from Hydra vulgaris, assembly GCF_022113875.1. Classification (NCBI taxonomy): domain Eukaryota; kingdom Metazoa; phylum Cnidaria; class Hydrozoa; order Anthoathecata; family Hydridae; genus Hydra; species Hydra vulgaris. Next base: position 14,390,304 of record NC_061160.1, on the reverse strand, counting down.
TATAATGTACATCGCACAATGCAAACTTAAAACATTGTAAAGTTTACAATATTTTAAGCTTGCATTGTGCAATGTACATTATACAATTAAGTCACACAAAATCAAAAAAGAGAAAAAAAGAAAAGAAAAAAAATATAATTTCATTCCTTTCAGTTCATTCCCCGTATAGTAAAAGCGTTTCTACCAAGATCAGATATATCTTCCTAAACTTAATCGACAAATATTTCCCAACATCTCACCCCCTAAGTAAACTATTCAATCGAAATACCATCAAAGTGAGTTTCATCTGCACCAAAAATATGGAAAGAATAACAAAAAGCCACAACAAGAAAATCAGTTCAGAAAGACCAAAAGAATACCCACCTTAAAATTGCATAAATAAAGAAAACTACCCTAAAATGTAGAGCCTCTAATGTTATTTATAAATGTATAGTATCCCCTCTAACACTCCAGAAAAAGTATATATTGGGCTAGCAGAAGGTGAATGGAAGAAAAGATAGGCTAATCACAAACACTCATTTACAAACAAAAAGATGAAAAATTCAACCACCCTTTCAAAGTATATATGGCAGATACAAGAAAACTTAAAAATAACATCCAAATTAACCTGGTTAATAATTAAACAAGTCTCCGCATACAGCAACATAACAAAAAATGCTTGCTTTACCTTCATGAAAAACTTTGCACTTTATATCACAATATCATAGAAAGATGCGCAAGAATTATTAAATAAAAAAACAGAAATAATATCAAATGTCGTCACAGAAATAAGTTTTTGCTTGACAACCACGAGCCCAAAGATTAAAAAGCCAAACCAAATAGTAAAGGTTTTATAATTGTTATTTGAACATCACGATTTTTATTAAGAGTATATTTTTCAACAAAAAAAACAATGTATTTTTAACCAGATGATTGCTTAACGCATGAAATTTTTAGTAGTAAAAATTATGTAGTTATTTTTATACAACCCTCAGAATTAGGAAAAATGAGGTAGCCAATAAATTGCTGACCTTAAACTTTTAGAGGTCGGCAAAAAAAATTGAGACAAAGGAGTTACCATAAAGTATAGAAACAAGGTCAGCAATTTTTTGTCGACCTCAAACACTTTTAGGTCGGCAGTTAGGTCAGCATTGCCAAATGCCGACCCTAGTTCTGAGGGCTAATAATATAAAATTATATATAATATATATAATATAATACTATATATAATATAATATTATATACAATATAATATCATATAATATTAAAGAATCCTTAGAGATTGAATGAAAGCTTCACCGTATTTTGTTGAAAAAAAATAAAATCTAAAAAACAAGACAGTAATTTTGTTTCTTTAATAAATAAAAAATTGCCTGTTCTAGCCATAACCTCACGTCTATATAGCAGCACTCTATGCATGTTTTACTTAATTGTCAGTCGATGTAGCAGCACTCCTCACATGTTCTACCTATTTGTCAGTCAATGAAGCAGCACTCTACGCATGTTCTACCAGTTTCAGTTTATGTATATTCTCTCCTCGTGTGCTCTACCTCTTTAGTATAAAACATTTAAAAGAATAAAAACTAACTCATTCTATATTAGGAAAAAAAAAAAGAATTGAGTCAATTAAGTTTGATGCACTATTACCTAATTAAAAATAAATATGAATAATTTATAGATATGTAAAAGAATTTTTACTCTGTTTGATCTGCCATTAGACATGATTTGTGATAAACATTTTGCAGCATCATTCTTTTCTGCAACATTTAACACATGCATTCCATCTTCACCAAATCGTGGCATTAAAAAAGATATTACCTTAAGCATTTAAAAACAAACTATATACATACATACATACATACATACATACATACATACATACATACATACATACATACATACATACATACATACATACATACATACATACATAAATATATATATATATATATATATATATATATATATATATATATATATATATATATATATATATATATATATATATATATATATATATATATATATATATATATATATATATATATATATACAAACACACAATTTTCAATTTTAAAATTTTAATGAACTAATTATAATCACTAATAAAAATGGTTTTTATTAGTATAATGGCAAAATAATAATCTTCATTACTATAATAACAAATTAATAATCAAGATAATTTTGTGGAGTCAACAGGTCAAGCATCACTAATCTTTAAAAAAAATAATACTTGCTTGAAAAACTATTATAAAAATATTTTGCATCTGAAAGATACTTTTACAAATTATATTGCACAACATCGCATAAAACATAAATAACTCTCTCTCTCTCTCTCTCTCTCTCTATATATATATATATATATATATATATATATATATATATATATATATATATATATATATATATATATATATATATATATATACATATATATATATATATATATATATATATATATATATATATATATATATATATATATATATATATATATATATTAGGGCTGTACCGGATTTAATTTTTCCGAATCCGGCCGGAGCCTGATTTGCCAGATTTCTACTGACAGATCCAGCCGGAATCGGAGCCGGAGCCAGATTTCGAAACAAAACTACAGGAGCCAAAATCCTGTACATCCCTACTTGGTGTTGAGAATGGTCAACAATGTGGACTATTCAGAATATCAAGTTACCAAGTAACTGCTGTTTTCTGTTAAACTTCATTGTTGTTATTTAAAAACTTTTATAGCAATTTCTATATATAAATTAATAGACATTCAATAGAAATTCTATAGGCCATATGTTTTAAAAGTTTATAGTAATTCTATTGAACTTTTTTTCCGAGATTTTTTCACTCCGCTACTGTACTGGATCATTGTGTCTATTTATTTCTAGTTCTTTCAGATATTTCCTTAGCTGAGTGTCAATGCCTTTTAGTAATTGTTGTTTATGTGCCCTGCCACCAGCAAACATAGACTGAATAATTTTATGAATAAATTGCCAGAGTAATGATGATGATGTAGAAAAATTAAAATTATTAAATTGTCAATCTTCTGCTCAGCGTGCTCAGATTGACTTCAATCTTGCTTTTTCAGCTGTCAGTGTTGCCTGTAAGGAGAATTTAGTTTTAAATTGTGAATTAACCAGCGTCAAGGTTTCTCTTTTCAATGGCGTAATTTTTTACAATGAATTATACCTTTAAGACTCTTGTTGGTTTTAACTGGCTGAGTTTACCCTTAGTGATGTCCCCGAACCTTTGTCAGGCAAATTGTCAGGCCAATCCAAAATTCACACTTTGTTATTAGCTCAAGATTTCAAGACAGATTTTGTCAAGGAGCATAATCATGCATCAAATTGCTAATGTTTTTCGGATAATGTCTTCACCTGTAATAAGAATACTGTATAAAGCATTAATTATACTAATCTTGCCTTATTGGTCTGGAACTTTTGTCAATATATAGCTACAGCCATATAACAACATAATACTCCAGACCATTACAGATGTTGGATGTTCAACATGTTATACTACACAGTTACATATTAGTTAAGAGTTATAGGTTAAAATTATAATTTTAACCTCATTTTCTTAAAGTTATTTAGCTAACTAAATTAATGTCATTTTTCTATTTCTTCTGACTGATCACAGTAAAATGGGACCATCTAGAGGTTGTTTTTGTTTTTTTTTATCTTGCACAATTACTTCTCTGAGTAGAAAATAATAATTTGTTACTACAAATTCCCTTCTTCGTTCTGCTGACCACAGATTGAGAAACACCAACTTTTCCTGTAATTATTTTGCATACAAAATATTATACCAAAAAAGTTTTATGTACAATGTATCAACCATATCTGCAAGGTTATCAATATTGTGGTTGCAAATATTGATACAAAATTTGAAAAAAGAGTGTAGTTAGCTTGGAAGAAAAAATATTTTAAGTGATCAAAAGTGATAAAATCAAAATAATTCATTTTTAAATGATCTTGAATTCAGACCCAAGATCGCTTGAAAGAATATTAGTTAAGGGATCTTAAATCTTTTGATCTTAAGTCGGCGGACTTGTTTACAATTCCGCCCTTAAGTCATCTTAATACTGCTCAAAACCCACTAAATCGCGATGGATGTTGTAATTTAATTGCCCATTATATTGTCTGTACAATTAAAACAGAAGAATTAAAATCAGGGAGACTTCAATTTTTTGTCTCGAAATCAACTTCTCAAAATTATCAAACTTATTAAGGTGAAGATTTAAAGTTTATATTATAAACTTTAATTTTAAAAAATAATTCGGCACTTTGATAAGTTTGACAATTTTGTGAAGTTCATTTCGAGACAATAATATAAATTATATTAAGTTGTAAAACATCAAAACAGCATTGTACTAATTTTTCTTTTTGTGATATTTCGGTCTAATTTGTATAGACCATCATCATCAAATTAGACCAAAATATCACAAAAAAGTAAAATTTGTTAGTAAGATGTTTTGATGTTTATTTTAACTTTACGTACAACAAGAAATGTCGCTAAAACACTAAACAAAATGTTTATATTGGTTTTATTCAATCATATTTCGCGCCTAATTATTTTATTATTATTAATTATAATTAATGATAATAAAACAAATTAAAGCATTAGCTCTATCTCTAAGGGGGGTCCAAACAAGGCTGGCGCGATAGGGGGTGCGGGGGGTGTGACACCCCTACATCAATGATTTTTAGTCGGCAAATTGGAACCTTAGTCGGCAAATCGGCCCCTTTCGATACGGGTTAGTCGGTAATCTAGACATTCGGCAAATGTCGGCAAATTTTGGAAAACGAAGACCTTTTTTTTTTTTTCTGTCGGAAAAAGTTGTAATGGCACCCCCCACGTGACACCTACTCGCGCCGGCCCTGTGTCCAAAAATGACTTTTTTTAAACTTTGTATAGTTTAACCACTACTCTTTCTTAATTTTTTATGCTGATTTCGAATTACTAAAAATTTTAAATTCATTAATAATAAAAGTGGTTATTTTGACAAAACATTCAACTTTTAACCCGGTGGGAAATGAGCAAGAGACTAGCGAGCGATTAGCTTATATATATAGCTTTATAGCGATTAGTGAGCGATTAGCTTATATATATAGCTTTATAGCGATTTTGTAGCGATTTCTTTTTTTCTTGTTGTTTTTTTCCTAATGTCTTTAACATCTTTAAAAATTCGATTTTTAGTGTTGAGTCTATTATAATTATGAGAATAATTAAACTTTAAACTTTGCGATTTTGTAGCAATTTGTCGCTAGCTACATATCGTACCCAGACAGCAAGTATATACTGGTCCGATAATATGGCTAGCCAATCCCAGCGAATTCTTTAAAGGCCCGATAAAGTTCCGTTCTTGTATTGCAAGTTCTGGGAAGCCGTAACAGGACCATTGCCGAGCCTTTAAAAAATTGCCTGGCTGGGTAGCCGCAAAAAAGCCATTAATGGTCCAACAAAGATTTGCCCAACCAGAACAACAGATGGGGCATCAGTGGTAAAATCAAATAAATAATGATATACACAAAAGCATTTGCGTTTACTGCGCAGAATTTTGCATCCATCTTGGAAGTCGTTTTTTTCACTTTTTCTACAAATATATCTTAAAACTTTATTGTTTAAAAAAATACTTTCAGGTGATTCTATATTGCGTACATATTATGTACGCAAATATAGAATATGTATATAAAAATATGTAAGAAATTATTAAATAATTTCTAAATAAATTTAAAAAATTAATATTTGTTAAAAGAAATTTATGCTATTTAAATAATTTCTAAATAAATTATTGCAATTAATTCTCTTGGTTAAATAAATAGAGTTTCGTTTGGGATGTGTTGCTACACTACAAATAAAATGATATATTAAAATTGTTTACATCGAACATTAACCATTAAATTGGTTTAATGTTTTAATTTTTTTTTTTTTTTACTAAGCTAAAACTGGTTTAAAAAACTTAAAGCCTAAGTTAATTAAAAAAACATAAAATCTAATTTATCGTAGCTGAAGAATGATTGATATTGATAAAAAAACTGATAGAAATGTTTGTTTGATAGAAAAGGAAATATATAAAATGTATGTATATTATTTCGTAGATTACTTGAACAATTTTGCTTTATTTTATTATCTTTTTGTTGTCATATTCATATCTTTTCTGTAATATAACTTGATTGCTATTAATACATTTATCTTATATTCTTATAGTTTAATAGGAATAATATGAAGATAACATTTTATTTATAAATATAGTATAAGAATGTTACTGTGCTATGCAATGTTTTTGAAGTCAAAAAATGGATACCTAAGTATTACTAACGTTAGTAATACTTAAGTATCTATTTTTTGATATGTTGTATAATACTTAGGTATCCATTTTTTGATATGTTTGATATTTAGTGCTTCATATGTTGTAACATATGAATCACTAAATAGGAAAAGTTACCAAGTCTATATATCTAGATTTGAACATATAAGTGTTTTTAACAAAATAATTTAAGAATTCATTGTTGACTTTATTTTTTTTCTAGGAGTTTAATCATTATTATTTTTTTTTTTTTTGAATAAATTTGGTAATTTATTTACATATCGTCATATTAGAATTATAAGGTTCTATCTGCCTTTTTTTATGTTGTGAGAACTTAACTTTTAATATTTATTTAATACATGTTTTACAGCTGTTATTCATTATAATTATTAATTATAAGTTGTTTATGTTATCTGTTAAAAATGTCAAAAAATTATATATAATATATCATTTTTTAAGTGGTTTGTGTTTATTATTAATTATTAATTAAAACTTTGATTGTTAAATTCTTTCAACATAAAACAAGGCAGATAGAACCTTATGATTCTCATGCGACGATATATATACAATAAATGAACCAACAAAGTTGTGATACACATTATTAGTGTATAGTCTAACAAAAGTAGATGCTAAACTTTAACAGCTTTTCACAGTTTTGTATATATTTATAGTAGAGTATTAATAATATAATTTTTTTTGCTTTCACAACTTCTAGTTGAAAATGGTTTTATTTTTCAGCTATTCTATTTATAAAAAAATAATGTTGATCGTTTGATTTTTACATTGTTATTTATATATCATTTATTGTTGTCTTTTGTAATAGAATTTTTTATAAATATTGGAGCATTATGCCAATTTATTACATCCAAGTCAATAATAGTTCTGTATAGTTATATCACATCACCTCTTGATCTTCTAATTTTTAATGTGGAGAGAAAGGTTTATCAGTGAGTTCTTACATGATAAATCTTTTGAACAATAAACACAAATTGCTCTATGTTGGAATTGTTTAATCATAATAACATGTTTCCATATATGTAAACTCCTTAATGAGGTTCAATATTCAAGGTAAGGTCTAAATAATGATGTACTATTAATGTTATATTTATTTTATCTAATGATTTCAAGAAGTGTTTGATTTGCCCTAATATCAAACTTCCAAAATCATTTTTTCTCTATAATTTGATTTTTAAAATGCTCTCATTAAAAGTTATAAAGAATTGCCAATAATGATGCTAATAACCTGATTTTTGTTTTAGTATGTAGCATATATTTTTATATATTTTATTTTAGTATGTATCAGGGATGCGGAGTCCCAAAAAGGACTCAAAAAGATTACTTCTTTCTAATTTTTAGTATCCAGGAGCTTTAAAAACATAAAAAAGGTTATGGGTACTATTGGGGAAAAAATCAAGGCTTATAGGTCAGAAGAACAATCAATTTTTGAACCCGGAGTCTTTAGGTATAGTGGCAACAAGGACTCCAGGCTTAAAAACAATAAGTTCCAAGTCATTAAATATCATTAATTTTTTTCATATAGCAAATCATTAATCAACCAACATGTTTAGAGCTTCTGGACACCAGAGACCATAAAAAAATAAAGTTATAAAGCCGGAGTCCTTTTGGGACTCCGCATCCCTTGTATGTATGCTCCAAACTTTCTGCAACTGTGATAATAAAACTCAGTTCCATATATTTGATTTCTTTTCTTATTTTGTTATTTTATATGAAAAACTTTAAATAAAATAATTTTAATTATAAGATTTAATAGTATTGATGTTTTGTTTTTAGAATTTGTTTGTGACGATTAATGTGCCACTACATAAATGTAGTAAATATTAATGAAGCTGTGGCATTAAGCGTAATGTTGACACAAAAATCTGGTTAGTTTACACTTAATCAAATAAGTTATTAATATTTCTGTTTTCAGTGCTTAAGTGAAGGAAAATTTTTTTTCCCTTTTTTTTACTATTACTAATGACTAGATTAACTGTGTTTTATAAAATAGTTTTTGTGTATAAAAATATTTAGGAAGATTGAGAGACATTTTAATTTTCATTTTTAAATTTTTTATTTATTTTTCGTTTGTTCAAAATAACTTTTAAAATAAAAGAATGAATAAAATACATACAATAAGAGTTACAAATTTTGTTGACTTTACAATTATACTAATTATAATTATACTTATTATAATAATTGTTGAGTTTACGCTTATACTCACAGAAGGTCTTAAGATCTTGTCATCGAGAACCCTCTAAACAGATTTTAAATAAGAAATGTTTAAGATGCTTTAAATTGTAATTATACTGTGGCAACATTTTAAAGGCATCTATTTATAATAAAATGATAAATTGCATGTCATATTCTTTATTTAGAATCTGCTGTGAATTAAATTAAATATCATGAAATGTCAAATCTCAAGAAATTATTTTAAAGACAAATTTTTAATAGAGTTTTGGTCCATAATAATCCAAGTACAACATGTTTTAATAAATATATTTGTAAGTATCCTGCATTTGGTTGTAATTGTAAATTTTCATTGTGATATTTATTACATTTTAGTTCACAGAGTTATAAAAAGATCCTTAACTCAAGTCTATGTAACTATGGTTTGTTGTTAATGGATTGAACTTTTTCGTCAATAATAAAAATAATTGTTAATGTAACATGATAACCATGTTGTTTATAAGTTGTGACTAATTTGTATATATATTGTTACTATGTTGTATAAGTATATATGTAATAAATTGTTAAGTTGTGCTTATGTTTGTTTTTATTTTATTAAAGTTAAAACGGATGCAAGCACTAAAGAAGACAATAACGTTACAAGTTGAAGCAGAAATTTATAACGAATCATGTTGACGATTGGATATGAATCGCAGAAAAGTACCATTGTCGAATGATTATAAATCAAATCTTTGTATTATAATTGCGTAAATATATTTTAAAATTTAAGCCTGTTTTTTAAATTTGTTCATAATTAAAATTATCAATAATCATGTCATTAATACATTTTATTGTCCTTAAACTAATGAAAAATACACCAATTTTAAACCAAAAAATTACAGTCGATTATGCTAAAAACAACTTAAAATAATTCTCTTAGAGGGTCTACGAGAAAAATATAGATGAAAAACCATAACAATCCCATGCGCGACCCAGTTAGTTAACAATCGAAACCCAAAGAAGAAGCTTGGTAGCCGGAAGTAAAATGATTACACAGATGAAACGCTGAAAATAGCTGTAGAAGAAGTGAAGAAAGGGTCATCTTTAAGAAAATTGCTGAGAAATCCGCTATATCAAGATTTGCTCTCACTGCTGCCCTGAAAGGTAAGGTTAACAAATGTGGTAGGCCTCCAGTTTTTAATTCTAAAGAAGAAAGAAGATTAGTTGAATCTATAAGCATGGCCGGAGAGTGGGGATTCCCTCTTACAGCACTAGACATAAGACTAATAGTGAAAGGTTACCTGGATCGGTGTGGCTGAAATGAAGTTAGGTTCAAAAAGACAGGTTTCCAAGACTTCTGATAAAGTGCCTTGATGCTTTGGGAGAGGAAAACATAAGCAAAAACTTAAAAAGTGGATTTAAGGCAGCTGGTATTGTACCTTTAGACCGAAATGAAATTCTGAAAAGGCTTCCTGATGGTGATGCCACTGCAGTATACGAAGAGTTTAATTCAAGCAACAACTGGACTGATTCTATCAAAGCCTTTTTTGAAGAAAGTAGGAAGAGAGAGACCGAACCTCTTAAACAGCGGAAGAAAAGGAAACTTAATGTCCCAGCAGGAAAGGGGATTGAAGGGATTGAAGACACAATTCTGATCAATGATGATGATCCTCAACCAAATAGGTCCAATACACCCAATACCAAAACAAAGAAAAACCACAGCAAACTAAAGACTTTGAAACATAATAAGATACTTGCGAATTCCGACTCATTTGATGATAGTAATGACCAGTATTCTTTGAGAGACTCTAATTCAGATATGGATCCAGAAACATTTAGTAACCTGGAATCGGAGATACCAGTAGATCTACAACTAGAAGAAACAACTTATGACGAACCCCCCAAAATAGGAGTCTCTAAAGGAGAACTTAAACCTGATATTTACGTCATTGTTGAGCTCATCTTTGATAAGAACACAAAAAAAGAAACCACCAAACAGTTCTATGGAGTCTTAGAACTTGTTTTGAGAAGAACGAAGTTACAGTAAAGTTTTTCAAAAGAAGCTCCAAATCAAAAGGAAATGACTATATATTTCCAAATGTTGATGACGAAATGAACATTCAGTTAACAGACGTCATTTCAATTGTGAAACCATCCAAAGTAAACAGAGGACGTTATACTTTTCCTTATGAACTACCGGTAAAGCACTGATTTCAACAAGACCTATTTTAAATAATATTTTTGTCTCTAAAAACAACTTAAATAAAAACAACTTAAAATAATTCTCTTAGAGGGTCTACGAGAAAAATATAGATGAAAAACCATAACAATCCCATGCGCGACCCAGTTAGTTAACAATCGAAACCCAAAGAAGAGGCTTAGTAGCCGGAACTAAAAGGATTAGACAGATGAAACGCTGAAAATAGCTGTAGAAGAAGTGAAGAAAGGGTCATCTTTAAGATTTCATCAAAGGGTCATCTTTAAGACCTATTTTTAATATTTTTGTCTCTTTTTAATGTTTTTCTTAAATAATAAAGCTTTTTTTTTGTCAATAGTGGTTCTTTATTGTTACAGATGCATGATTTATGGATTTAGTACCCTAGCACTCTTTAACTAAAGCCAAACATTGCTTTTTAATGGATGGCTTTTGTTACCCCTTTTCCAGGGGTAACTAAAGCCACCATGTTTTCATTTTTTTTATTAAAAAAATGTATATTTCTGCAATTTATGAATATATTTCTTTAATATATGACCACAGACCCAAGTTTTGCAATATTTATTTAACCTATAAATTAAAGGGTCTGACTTGGGCAGCAGTTTGAATTTCAAAAGTGGCTTTAGTTACCCCCATCTACGGTAATAAGTGTATACTTTAGTCAACAAATAATATTTAAAACTTAGTGAAGTACTTGTTTTACTCAACATCAAACTAAAAATAAAGAAACTATAAAGAAATATAATTAAGGTTGAATAAATATATAAAATAAAGGAAAATAAAGGTGGGGGATGATGACAATGATGATGAGATCATGTAAAATATAGCATAAAAGATACATATATATGAACTTTATTTAAATACATAAAAAACACAAATTTAAATAAAATTTTAGGATGCATTAACATTTAAGCAGCTCTGGTAGCAAATTAAATCAGCAAATTAAATCAGTGAATTCTTGTGTGATATTATGCTGAGAAGATCAAAATGCTAATTTTGATCACCCTCTAGTTCATCTGTTACAATATTCTTATCACTTTTATCTGAATCGTTATCAGATAAAGCTTCAAATTCACTAATTTCATTATCAATTTGATAAGAAACATTGAGGTTATTATCCAGAGCAGTGGTGTTGGAAGGTTCATTATCTGAAGTGTTCAACCCATGTTTTTTGCAATTGCTTTGAACGACTGTTTTGGGCAAAGCGTCAATAGGCTGAAGAAAATAAAACCCAGTTTTACCTATGTAATCATAGTTATAGGCTCCATTAATAACCATTTTCCCTTGATTGATTTCAGACAAATAAATAAATAAAAGTTAAAATAAAATAATTTTAACTTCTTCTCGAATTTTTTTTATTTCAGACCAATAGCTTATAACTGAAACCAAGAATACTAAATATACAGGATGTGATATAATGAAAATTATGTACTTGAATGAAAACAAATATATTTTTCTCTCCGTAAAATTTGCATCTACATTAAAAACATTTTGCGTCATGCATTTTTGTACCTTTGGCGAGCCATTAATGATACGCTTATGGTTCGGCAATGGATAGCCAGTTCTGGTTCGCCAGCTAAAGCCCTTAACTGGATCACATGTGTTTTGCCGGATTTGGCTCGCCTGCTCTGGCCCATTAATGTACTGCTGATTGGGTGGGAAAACATAGTCATTAAAAAAATCATTCTGATGATTATGATTAAGAACTAAAAAATATTATTAAATGCTAGTTTAAAAGTTAAGCCAAAAAGATTTTGTGCATTGACGTCAGTTTGTGGCAAAATAAACCTTTTGCGTCAAGTTTCCTTTTGCATTTATCTTACTTTTTTTTAGTATTTTTAATTATGTTGCATACAAATGCATAAAAATATATAAAACTTGTAGAGATATATCATTTTCACGGATAAGAGATTGTATTTATTACAATAGTAATAAATAAATAGTTTTCGTCTTTATTAGTTTATATCCCATAAAAATATATTTTCATATATCCTTAATAGAAAGAGTTTTTTAATTGAAATAAAATAATCTTATCTACACCTTTTCTGGATCAATTTAAAAGAAATACGAATCAATTTAAAAGGAGTACGAATCAATTTAAAAGAAATACGAATCAATTTAAAAGAAATACTAATTTAAATTGATTCGTATTCCTTTTAAATTGATTCGTATTTCTTTTAAATTGATTCGTATTTTTTTTCAATTGATTCGTATTTCTTTTAAATTGATTCGTATTTCTTTTAAATTGATTCGTATTTCTTTTAAATTGATCCAGAAAAGGTGTAGATTTGACGCTTATTTGACGCATAAAGGTTTATTTTAAAAACAATTGAAATAAAATAATCTTAATTATAAGAAAAGTTTACTTAAATTACGTACGATCCTGAATAAAACGTTATATAAGTGGATTTTTTACATTTTATAAACAATATATATAAACAAATAACATTTATATACATTGTTTATATATAAACAATGTACGATCCTGAATAAAACGTTATATAAGTGGATTTTTTACATTTTATAAACAATATATATAAACAAATAACATTTATATACATTGTTTATATATAAACAATGTATATAAATGTTATTTGTTTATATATATTGTTTATATATAAACAATGTATATAAATGTTATTTGTTTATATATATTGTTTATAAAATGTAAAAAATCCACTTATATAACGTTTTATTCAGGATCGTACGTAATTTAAGTAAACTTTTCTAACCATCCCTATATATAGGGATAATCCCTATATATAGGGATTAACCATTCCTATCCCTAGGGATGATTAAGCGCAACAAAGTTTAAAAAAAATTAGTTTATATTAAAATTAAAAAATGATTTATATAATGTTTCCAACACACTATATTAAAATGTTAAAGTGCACTAAACTGCAATTACTTATTTTTGGTTTAGTGGCTTTTGTTAAGAGCTTTAAATTTTGCATCAAATATCTCATTTCAATATATTCGTTGTATCATCCATACTGCAGCCATTTTTCAAAAGTAAAAAATATTAATTTTGACTTTTTTACAAAATAAGCTAGTTCATATGTCTACAAACGTTATTGAATACATATTTTCAAAGAGTTCTGAAAAAATTCATAAAAATTATATTCATTACAAAAAACGTTTTACAAAGAGTTAATTTTTAATTTTTTTTTAATTGCGTTTTTCTCGAAATACGTAATAAGCATATTAAAGCGTTTTGAAAAATGGCTTCAGCATATATTTATAGTAAAAAAATAAATGTAGCAAAAAAAAATTTTAATTGTCAAAAGAAAGTCTTAAATTTTTTTCTAGCTACAGGCTTTTTTATTGCCTTCACAGCAGCGCTATCTGGAGTAGCAGGACTGTCTTTGAAAGTGTTTTTTTTATAAGTTTCAGAAAACTTTTTTTTCAGACCATCCGCAGCATTACCTCGCAGGACTAATTACCTCAGCATATTTACCTCAGCATAACTACCAGCATATTTACCAGCATAATTACCTCAGCATAATTACCTCAGCATAGCCACGCTGGCACATTGAGAGGAGAAAATTTTAAAACTATGTAATGACGTTTTTCACGCTGTACATCAAAGTTAAGGAGAGCTTGACGCAATGCAATTTTTAAGTGAAAATCAAACTGTAAAACTTGATAAATGTTTCAGTATGTTTTAAAATTACTTAAATTAAAGTTTACATACGTTAGAAATTTGCATACACGTTCGTTCGCGTTTTCTTAAAAAATAAAGTGCTGCAACTCTCACTCGCCACTACCTCAGTTGCAATGGCTGCCAAGGGTTTCGTGTCAAATACGCTCTAAGAGACACTACTGATAAAACTATTAAGTTCGGCATTATTATATAGAAGATTAGTTTGTTATTTCTTGTTGCAATATATTTCATTTTAATCGGTATCTAAATTCAGGTAGCAAAATTTATGGCAAAGTATTTTCTTGCGAAAACAAATTTTTACACTCGATAAGATATTTTTTTTTATTCATTTAATTCAAAGTTATTCAATCAAAATTTAAGTTGCATAAATTTTAACATAAAGTTGCGTAACTTTCACGCAAAGAATACGCTGCAAAGGTTTCTAGTTTTAAAGTTTTTAAATATTTTTAAATGTTAAAAATTGAAGTAGAAGGTCAACCACAAAAAAAATAGCAGAAACTGAATTGTTTATTGAACTTTTCTGAAAAAAATTATTTAAGATTAATTGGTTAAACAAAAATTATAGAATTTTGAACTCCCCTCAGGTTCGGATTGGCTACGAGGGGCCCGGGGAGACATATATGGGGCCTTTATGGCAGCAAAAAATTTAGCAAAAATAAGTTAAACCCTTAATCATATAGTTTTTTTGTTAAAAGGGTATAAGAAGCAGAGGTGGAAAGTAACGAATTACAATTACTCGCGTTACTGTAATTATTTAACTAAATACTTAACACTTCTACAAGTTAAGTTTTACAGTGTTAACGCTGTTTTATTTTATAACTAAATTTAAAGTTTTTTTTTAAGAAGGATTATTCAAGATTTTTTAACTTTGTGATAACTTTTTTATAATTACACAATATACCTCTTATTTTTTCTTGATTATGTAGAGAATTTATTAAACCTTTAGAACAAACAAATTCTATGATAGATAACCTTTCTCTAAAATTACCCAATCTCTTTATGAATAAAACAATTATTAAAAGAGAGTCAACTGTTAACTTTCTAGGAGTGATTATAGATGAAAATTTATCATGGAAATATCATATTAAATCTATTAAAAACAAAATCTCCAAAAATATTTCAATGTTATATAAAATTAAACCATTTCTTAATATTGAGTCTTTAAAAATTATATATTTTTCATTTATTCATAGTTATCTTTCTTATTGCAATATTGCATGGGGAAGTACTAATTATCGGAAACTTAAAAAAATCTATAGCAAACAAAAACATGCATGTAGGATTATATTTGGCGTTAACAGAACTGTTAATGGTGAATCTCTTCTAAGCGAACTTAATGCACTTAATGTTTATAAAATTTACCAAAAAAGGTTATCCCTAATGACGCCTTGACAACCGTAAAACATTTGGTTTTTTACAATAAGTATGTCTAAAAAAGGATTTCAAAAAATTAACAGTTATAAAAATACTGCGGATATTTATATGTTATTGACAATTTAAAAAGCTAGAGAAGTTGAGGCAACTTACTATGGGCGCCAACCAAAAAAGGCGCTTGTTTTTTTATTTTCTTTGAAAAGTTAATTTTAGAGTAGATATGTATTTTTTTAAATTTTAGGCGACGATTATTCAGATGCCTAAGAACGCCATCAATTCAACAACGTCACAAATGCGGCCCTAATTATAGTAGCATAATCTAGTTAACTAGGTAACTTGATTATGCTATGTAGTTTTGGAAACAATACAGAATTTACAACACATTTTCTACAAAAAACAAAAACAAATATTTTTGCAGTTTTTTATTTTATGTTAATATATTGTTTCTTTTCCTCACAAAAAATTGGCAATAGAAAAAATTAAGTTGCGCAAAACCATAAACAACTTGATTACAATTACATATTTAAAATAGCTTCAAATTTGGAATTAATGTCTGAAACAACAATTGACGGTAAATTGTAAGATCGACCTGTTGCAAA
Source organism: Hydra vulgaris (assembly GCF_022113875.1). Taxonomy (NCBI): domain Eukaryota; kingdom Metazoa; phylum Cnidaria; class Hydrozoa; order Anthoathecata; family Hydridae; genus Hydra; species Hydra vulgaris. The sequence goes on along the minus strand of NC_061160.1, from coordinate 14,373,991 downwards.
ACTGATTGGATTTGGAATGACTGCAACAACATGCTGCTCAGGCACCCAACAAGTGTCCTTGATGCTAGGCCAGTAAAATGACTGAGCCATGCCATGAGGATGCATAAAATCAATGAAAACATCTTCCTGTTCTTCTGAAAATTCACAAACATTTCCAATCCACCAATGTGCATCGTAAATGCATGCAACAAAATTTCCAGGACTAAGATCAGACAGTGAAACTAATTTGGTTGAGTTGTTGTTGTAACTTTCATTAACATTTGCAATAAAAGATGTATTGTCATTTGAAATACGACTGATACAAACCTGATTTTCATTTACAGGTACGAATTTGTGATTATCGCGAGTACCTGCAGCTGTGTTTCCAGTACTAAATCGTTTCTCTTGATTGTCTTTTACACTGTCTATTTCATCATTGGCAACATAAATAAATAAAATACCCGTGACACTTTCCTTGCAAAAATCATATAAATTTAAGGGCGTTAAAATTTGATTATCAATTGGCCGTTGAAGACTGGCACGTGCTGCTAAACGCTTCACAGTTCCTCCAATTCCATCACAGGGAGATTTTCCATGACTAGTTGCAAAGAAATTCCACTCTGCTTTAATGCCATAGTCAGTGTTATGGTAACATAAATTCATAAAGTTTTTAAAGTTTTTGTACTGTGCAGCTGAACCGTCACTAAAATAATGAATAAGTTCAAAAGACAAATAAGTTTTAAGTTCAGCTATTAATTTACCAAGAAATACATAAACAGAAATAGCATCGTGATGCATGCAATCACTGATAACACAATAACATGTATTTTTAAGTATGTCATTAAGTTTATAGTAAACAATAAAGGATGCAAAGTTGTTTGGCTGTTTTCCCAGTAAAACCCTTGAACAGCATCTTGCACAACAAACAAATAGTTTTCAGAAAAATCCATCAAAATGATCAACTTATTTGAAGTCAACTCATTTTTCAATAATCGCAAATAGTTGTTTTGGTTTTTGGCAATAAAATGATGCTTAGATAATACAGATACTTTTGAAATTAATTCATCAATGAAGTCGTCTACTGGTAATTGCAAAGATTCTAAAGTTTCACGATCTACTTTTATCCATTGCTTGAACGTTACAGTTTCATCAGATTCAAAGTCTTTAAACTGCTCTTTAAGCTAAGCTTTTAAAATTTTATATTTTGGTGAATAGTACATAAATAAATACAATGAGTACCTGACGATCTAACAGATATACACCATTTTGGACGTAACTCACAAAATTTAGAAAATCCAACTTCAGCTCCATTTTCTTTTTTATACTCCAAAAAAAGTTCCTTTAAATACCTAGCAGTAATTTTTTTTGCATGTGCACTTTTTTAGCACCAATGCGCACAGATACAAAATCCTTTTTCCCTGTTCACATCTTTTTCCACAAGTTCTGCTAAAAGTTTCGTGTTCGTAAAATTTCAAAATTTTTTCTTTAACATGTTCTGGCAATTTCTTTTCTGCATTACTTTCTGGAAGTGCTAAGATTCCACTTTTCGCCTTCAACTTTTTTTCTGCTATAGCCATTCTCTCTGATACTTTAAATTCACTACATATTTTTATTCTTGACCAACTGTTTGGTATCAGAGTTAAAATTTGAACTTTTTCACGTGAATTATTGGTTGTTGATATTTTATCCTTCAATTCTAGTATCTAATCTGACCAGTCAATGCAATTCTCACACTCTACACTTGCACTGCTTAGTGGTAGGGCATTATTCTTTGGTGATAAACCACTAACAACAGCTATTTATTCTGCAACTGTTATTTGCACTTTCCGAATTTTACCTTTTACATAACTAGCATGATCTCTTACTAACACGTTTTCTTAAAGATGATATTCCAATCTCAGAAAGGCTAGTATTAATAGTGTCAGTTGAACAAAATATATCATCTATGTCACCAATGTCGTCATTGTCGTCAATTTTTTCACTTGAAGACTTTGTGGTTGAATAAGCTTTGCGGCAATTCGGACACAATTTTTGACCTGGACAAATAACTTTATTTGTTAACTTTGAAAGACAGTCTGCAGTCTCTAGGTCAATACATCTCAACCCTTTAACTGAGCAAGGATTGGCCCCACCAAAAGGGTTTAAACAATAGCAGTGCAAAGGAGTGTATTTAACCAACAGCAGTGATTTGTGGTGGAAACAAATTAAAGTAATATTTTTAATCAAATTATAAGTTCGCCTGACAATCATACTCTGTTCTTTGTTCGAAAGTTCTGAGCAAAAGTCAATAAAACCCTTTTTTCGTGAATAAGTACTTAAATGACATAAACTTCCGTCAAATTTTCCAATACAACAAGTACTTAAGTTTTGATCAACAGACATGTCAGGATAAGTTAAAAATAACTCATTCTAAAATTCAATTCTAATTTTTGTGTTCTAATATGAGATGTTTGTGATAAACTTAAATATTTGAAATTAATTTAGTGAGATTTGTTCGTAGAATAAAAATATACTTACTCTGTGTAGTTAAGGCACTTTTAAAATATTATAGCGTCTGTATGATATTTTGTTGATTATGACATATTTCGGTGAAATGGTTTGGTCTGTGAATTATGAAAAGACGAAAAAAATTAAAATAATAAATTTTGCGGTATCATAAAATATAAATGTTTGTAGCGAAAAAACCCAGACCGTGGAATCTTTTTTTTAAAAAAAATCATCTTAAAATCACAATCGCTCGTCCAAATTTAAATAAGATTTTATATTAATACGTTTTTTAGGTGAATTGAAAATTATAGTTTAACAATATGATCTGTTCTGATCGTTTATTGGCAATTATTTATAATTATAAGCTCTTTCTTGGTTGGAATTCCAGGATTTTTTGTGAAAATTGATAGAAATATTGTGTTTTGACAACTATATATAGTTAATATACGTCAGAACCGATTAGAACTAGGATCAGTAGTAAATTAAGTAACTTTTTAAAAAGATTAACTAAATTCATGTTAATGCCGATGCCCTAACTAGACCGAATACTTACTAAAATTAGCTCTACATGGCTATAGATAATTTACGGACCTTAATATTTTTTACTTTTTTTGCGCTTAAGCCTTTGAGTCGGTAAGACGTTTTTTACTTTTTTTGCGCTTAAGCCTTTGAGTCGATAAGACGTGTTTTTGTTGGAGCGTAAGTTTCACGATTTTATATATATATATATATATATATATATATATATATATATATATATATATATATATATATATATATATATATATATATATATATATATATTTCGTATTCTTTTATTCTTTTCGCTCTTATTCTTTTTTTCTGACATTATTTCTTTCTCTATTATTGCTTCATCTTATTAGCTTATTAATTAAATTCTACTTTTAAATCATAGTATACTATATTGCGTCTAAAATAACAGTTTACAGTGTACTTCGCGCACCTATATTTATATATACCTATACTTATATTTTATCATATATATTTTTATTTATGTATTATTATTATAAAAATAGTGACTAAGATTTTATTTATGCTTTAGTTCGATTATATTTTTACAGAGTTTACAAATTTTTTTCTTTTTTCTTGTTTTAAAGAGTATTGTAAACCTTTCAATTTTTGCTCGTAATTTTAACCGCCAAAGTTTAAGCGTGTAAACTAGGGTTGTTCGCCGAAAAACAAAACTTGCGAAAATTTCGCATCTGTATCTACCGTAATAAAATTGTTATTGCGGAAGTTGCACATGCAAAAATGCACATTCCGTAACGCGCTATACAAAAATATAAATAGTAAATAAAATTCCGTAATAAAGCATTGCGAAAAAAAACTTGCGAAACAAATCATTTTGTAAGAATACTTACGAAATAGTTCCTTACGAAAAAAGCATTCCGGAATGTGTAGTTACGAAAAAGACGCAAAAGATTTTATGTTACGATATATTTAAGATATTAACTGTTAACAGTTTAAATAATAAATAATAAAATTATAAAAAAATGTTGTCAAATGATTCTTCAAATGTTTATACAAATATACCTAATATATATATATATATATATATATATATATATATATATATATATATATATATATATATATATATATATATATATATATATATATATATATATATATATATATATATATATATATATATATATATATATATATATATGTATATATATATATATATATATATATACATTAACGGGATTTTACTGTATATATATGTATACATTTATATATATATACAAATATATACAAAAATATATATATATATATATATATAAATATAAATATAAAAATATATATATATATATATATAAATATATTTAATACTTTATTATAAAGAACAAGAGATCTCTCTAAAGGTAAATGATATCAGAAAGAGTAAAAAGAGAAGAAATATATGTGAAACAGCGGGATGTGAACATGGGTCTACGCGGCCAAATGTCTTAACTGAATGAGCTATACGTTCATTCAACTAAGTGAATAGTAATATTTATTTAATATAAAATTAAGAAACTATATAAAACAGAATTTACAGAAAGAGATACGTATGCAAATAGGATTCTATATATCAGGAAAATGAATAGTAATGTGAACCTTTAGATGCTTATAATTAATATCTGGACTCAAAAACTAGTTACTTTCAATGGAACACAATAGGCTGTAGGAGCCTCAGGGAAATTATATTCAGAAATGGTTATATTAGACTCAGAGTTAGCTAGAAATTATTACAAAGTATTTAGGACAGATGTCTAGTACAAAATGCAAAAGATATAAAGCAAAATGATTCATATTATTTGAAAAAGTTGTTTTACGTACATTTCTTCATAATTTAAGTAGAACTTAGTAAAGCAAGGGAAACGTGTTGAATTAAGCACAATGAACTCAATCTTAAAAGAATAACTAACAGAAGAGAGGTTGTCACTATTGTGAAGGTGACGAAAGATCTGTAATATAGAACATGGAGGTCAAAAAATCTTAAGTAAAAAGAGTTTGATGAACAAAAGTTACAATGGCTGCGGGATGCGAACCCGGATCTCTGCGGTGAATTGTCACGTATCTAACTGATTGAACAATACAATCTTATACTTAAGTTTATATCTTATTAAAATTAAAAAACAATATTTTCTAAGATCTATACTTCGAAAAGCGTATTCAAACAGGACTCTACATACCTTTAAAATCTGCAAGAACTTTAGTAACGTGCACACTTTTAGAAATTATTGAAATAGGTATATTTTATCAGAAATATGCTTAAGCTAAAGCATATTTTTGAGCCTCTTTTTACTATTTGCTTAAGCATATTCGAACCTGTTTCAAAAATTATATATGCTTTAAAAAAAAAAACATGTGTATTCCTACCCATCATTTTTATTTTTAATATACGTAATGAGTTCAAAAAACATCGTTATATATATTTATTATGGCATGTTTCGTAAGTTTATTTCCGTTAAGAATTCTTTCGTATGTTGTGATCCGAAATACTTTCGTTTCGAAAGAAATTTTATTTTTTATCAATATTTCTAAAAATAAAACCATAAATTTAATATGTTATTATACTGAAAATAAAAATTCATTATAAACATTTTGGGATTTAAAGATGTTAATTTTTATAATTAAAACCAGTCAGGCAAACAAATTTTCTTTATAGACTTCAAAACGTCGTTTGGCGAAAATGTTTGTTTCGCAAGTGCGAATTCCAAAACCGCTACTTTCGTATGTTGCGAAATAGTTTTGTTTCGTTTGTCAACTTGCGAAATGCTAAATTTCGGAAGTGGCTTTTGCGAAATGAACATCGGCGATTTTAAATGTTTTGTAACATTCGGTACGAAAAAATGTAATTCCGTGTTCTTAATCTCCTTACGAAAGAATGTTGCTTTTCCGGAATTGCACGAAATCCTCCGGTTAACAACCCTAGTGTAAACGATATTTTCTAATCTATTGTTCTATTCAAGAAGTTTTGAAAATTTTTTCAACTTTTTTTTCTTAATTTTTCAACTTTTTCTGCCTTGACAAAATCCAAAATTTATTATTAATTAATAAATGTATTTACGGAAAATTTATCACTATATATTTACTAATATTTGTAATGAAATTATTAATATTAGTAAGTTATATACATATAAATTTATTATATTAAAGTATATATTAAGGTATATATATACATTCATATAGAATATTAATTTTATTGAAATTTTAAATTTTAAACTAAATTTTTCAAATTTATAATAAATTGTAACAAATATTAAAAATTTAAAAACTTGCAATTATTAATTGCATTCATTGCTAATTATGTCAGCAATCAAAGAAATAGCTACCAACGCTTTTAAAGCGGCAGTAGATCTAAAGGATTTAAATGCTACTCTCATGAAAAGTTACGAGAACAATATTGCTCTTATGATGGCAGCTCTACTTGTTGCACTAGCGGAAGAGAAACGATCTAGTGAATTAAGAGAAAAAGCCCTGAAAGACAAAATTGATATACTGGTAAAACAAATTATCGAGTTGAAAGTAATAAAATCAACAGCCATACCATCATTTGCATCTTTGCTTAAGGACAAATCGGATGAGAGCAAACAGCAACGGCAGCAGTTAAGCACTTTTATCGCTGCTCAAAATAAAAATATTTGAAGTCGTGAGTTAAATGTCATTGTAGTCGGTCTTAATAAGTACTGTAGACGATAAAAAGTTTGTTGAGGATTTTTTTGTAGCAACAGGATTGGAGGATGCTACTGGTATCGCACGTGTTAACCGCCTCAAATCGAGTAAAAACAAAACAAAATTGTCAAACTCGAACATTATCCAGGTTTCGTTATCAAATCTTTCATCTCGAGCGAAAATACTCAAAAAATGCGCACACCACAAACAAGAGATATACAAGGGTGTCTACGTACGCGAAGACAGAACGCCAGAGCAACAAACCGAGTTTAACACCACACGCACCCAACTCAAAAAGCTTAACGACCAACTTGCCGCTGCTAACATTCTCGATAATCCGTTTCGGAATGTTATACATCAAAGAACAGGTCGCATCTGTTGCATCGACGTCATCGAATCAACGTCCAATCAGTGCTACGTATTTTCATCCCCAGCCAGAGCTCTGTCAGACTATGCTAGCCGCACAGCCGCTTCTAACTAAGAAATCTCCACTGCCAACTAGACGTCCTAGACCAATAACTAAAGCAAAAATAAAACCGATGCAATCCGACACTTCTACAGTTTCACCTAGCCATCTATGTTACTGGGCAAACAACCCATGTTCACTCAACAATGAAAAACGCCAAGAGCTCTTTGCTAGACTATCAGCTCTTTATAAACTCAGCCGGCCACACGTCATTTTTTTTGCGGAAACTTGGTTCACAGATTTATCAGACGTTGCCGTACCCGGCTACCAACCACATCGCAAAGACAGAGACAATAGGGGCGGTGGAGTTGCAATTTAGACAAGAGACGATATCATAGTCAGCGAAGTTAGTTCTACTCAGCTCAATTCAACATCAATTGAGCAAATCTGGCGAAAAATAAAACTTGGTCAAGAATCATTTCTCCTCGGCTGCTTATATTGTCCACACGAAGAAAATGATCAAAATCTTACTCAGTGTATCACATCGATCACTACCGCTCAACAAATACTGCATAAAATAAACTGCTCTGCAATGCTACTGTATGGCGATTTCAATTTTAGCCATACATCTTATGAGCCTATCGAAGTTAACAGTGGCATTGCAACTGTTGCTCACGTGAGAGGTGAGCGTCAAGGCGACATCAGGTTCCAGAAGTGCCTTGATGAATGTCACTTAACTCAGCTTATCACATTCCCAACCTACCGTAGTAGTAGGCACGTCGAGCCTACTAGCACACTCGACCTTATTATAACAAATGAGCCAGACCGTGTAATCCTCATTAAACAAGGCGATTCTCTTGGTGACACTCCAATGGGCCAAGCACACTGCTTCATCAAAGGCCAATTTACTGTTGCATACCTCAACAATTCGCCAACTTTGCCGCTAAAACCTTGACTCATTTGGAGTCGAGCAAACTACGCAGCAATATCAGCACATATTGCAGCTGTTGACTGGGAAACAGTATTCACTGGACTAAATGCAAACGAAGATTATCAACTTCTAGTAAACGTGTACAATGAAGCTACTAACTTACACATTCCGTCAACTACCACTCCCTTTACAGGAAAACAGGAGCAATGGGTAACACCAGAACTTATTGAGGCGGTCAAAGCTAAACGCACCTCTTGGGCCAAGTACATTAATGCAGGTCGGGATACGCACAAATTTCTAAAAATATCGCATCGTACTGTCTGCAAAAAAGTTAAAAAAATGGTCAAAGCTGGTAGACAGAAGTACGAAGAGCTCTTCGTACTTCTGTCTACCAGCTTTGACCTCAGGGATTTCGAAAGCTCAGGGATTTTTCGAACTCCTCAGGGATTTCGAAAGCAACCCTAAACGCTTACATGCAAGAAGCAAGCAGAGCGTCAGTAACAACATTACATCGCTTGAAACAGTCAATAGCAACATCACAACCGATACCGGTGATATATGCGCATCGTTAAATGACTATTTTCAATCAGTCTTTGTTTTAGAGCCCAAAGGTTCAATGTCAGGCTTTGAAAGTCGTACAGAAGCAGTTTGTCTCATCGATCCATCAATTTTCTCTATCGACATTGTACAAAAATGCCTAAACAGCCTTGATGAAAGAAAATCAACCGGCTACGATGGCTTACATCCACGGGTCGTCAGTAAATGTTCAGCTACCTTTGCCACGCCTCTTTCGCTTATCTATAAACGCTTGGTTATAAACAGCATTACTTCTGAATGGAAAGCAGTCACTAGTGGAGTGCCTCAAGGCTCGGTCTTGGGCCCATTGCTATTTGTAATCTTTGTAAACGACCTGCCGGACAGAATTACTCACCATATGAAACTGTTTGCCGACGACAGCAAAATAATAGGGATAATTAAAAAAGAGTCGGACAGCATCACTCTCCAAGATGACAGAGCAGTGGAATGGTCTCACATTTGGCTCTTGCATTTCAAAATTGAGAAATGCAAAGTAATGCATGTTGGGCGCGGATGTAACAAGTCAACGTACAAATACTGAATGTCTAACGTCGACGGCACCCGTCGTCCTCTCGAAAAAACCGCAGTCGAAAGAGACCTTGGTGTGATAGTCTCGAATGATCTTAAAGTCAGACAGCAAATAGAGTCAGCCGCATCAGTAGCAAATAGAATGCTAGGGCGACTCAAAAAAACATTTCGCAGTCGCAGTTTTTATTTATAGCGCACTCTGTATCTCACTTGAATTCGCCCCCATCTTGAGTTTGCTGTACATCAATGCTTTCAAAAATAACATAAGAAAGTAACTTTATAGATACAACTGCTGCTTTGTCTGTAGCGTCTGTATCTCCATGTTCGTCAGCATAGAGGGGCCTGGTGTAGCACCTCTTCATCAAATTATAAATGGATTATTGTATTTGTATTTGATCACTGAAATAAAAAAAAAAAAAAAGATATTGTTTTGAAATTATCAAAGACTTTTTTAAGGCTTCAAACACACGTTATTTTAGGGTATTTCACTTTTGTCGCTATTTTGCTTTCAAAATAACTCAGAAAAGACGTTTATAAAAAAGCTGATTTTTAATCCATATCATTATGATAGTATGTAGAGCGTTTTAACAAAATAAAAATACTAAAAAATCTTTTGTTCTGGAGATATGACCCTACAAAAAACAGAAAAAATTTATGGTGTTGAATTTGTGACGGTATTTGGTGAACCATAGACTAAAATGTAGGCATAATATGAAACTTAAAATAATTTTTGTGTAATCTCCACCTTCGGTTTATTAAGAAACCACGTTTTCAAGATATATTATCCGTTTATTACGAAAATATAAGACCCCAGTTTTTAGTTGCAGACTGATATTGAAATTTGGGTAAGCCTTACCACAGTACCACTTACAAAAGTACCACAAAATCCGAATTAAAAAATATTTTGATCTAAAAATTTGGCAATGTTTATGAAACATGTTTAACAACATATTGACAAAATTTTAATAAAATTGGAGATGATCGAGCGGGTAAGATTTCGGAAATTGGACCGTCAGATATATATAGTATATATATATACAGTGGTTTTTATAAATTTAGACGCACTCATATTTGAGAATAGAAAATTTTAGGTATTTTAACGATAAAACAATGAAGAAAAAAGATTTCGGTTTAGTTTTTTTTCTATTTATCAGATAAATACATACAGAATACAAAATTTAAAAAAAGTTTACAAAAAAAATGAAATACTAAGTAATAATTAGGTATAACTACATGGTATTAAAAAAATTAGACAAAAAAAATTATTCATAAATTTAGACGCACGATACATTAGAAGGCGTAATTTATGAACCAATCAATATTTTGTGTATCCGCCTTTTGCTTTAATACAACTAAGAACTCTTCTAGGCATAGACTCAACAAGATTTTTGCACATCGCTTCTGGGACCCCATACCAGGTCTCCTTAAGGAATTCCTTCAGCTGACCAAGTGTGGAAACTTGAACCTTTGCTAATTCACGATCAATCCAAGCCCAAATGTTTTCAATCGGGTTCAAATCAGGTGAATATGGAGGCCACGGTATTGTCATAATATTATTATCGTTGAACCACTCCTTTGTATAGTATGGAGTATGTGCAGTAGCGCTATCTTGTTGAAGTTTCCATGGTTTATCATTGAGCATAAGCAGGTCAATTGATGGAATTAGGTTGTTTTCCAGTACTTCTACGTATATTCTGGAGTTGATTCTTCCGGTGTATGTTTGGCACATACCAACACCTTTGTAATTGAAGCATGACCAGATTCCTATCGAGCCTCCTCCACTTTGTACAGTTGGTCTAATGTACCTGGCGTAATACTTTTCGTGAGCCATTCTTTTGACTGTTGCGTTAGATTTGCAATTGATAAGCTCAAAGTTACTCTCATCACTCCGCATAATGTTTTCCCATTGATCTATTGTCCAATACCTTCTTTCACGACACCATTTTAGTCTCCTTTGTTTATCATATGGATGCAGAAGTGGTTTCTTCAAAGCAGTATAGACTCCAATCTTGTATTTAATAAGTATTCAGCGGACTGTGCTTTGAGAAATAGATGTATTTTGTGTTGTATTGAATTCTGTGGTTGACTCTTTGTAACTAATTCTTGGATTAGCTCTGACAGCTCTAAAATGAACACTATCGTCCATTCTGGTGGTTGACAAGGGTCTACCTGGCCTCGTTTTCTCGCTGGCACCCCCAGTGTGAAGAAAGTTTTGTTTCGTTGTCTGAACGCATTTCTCAGAAACTCCAATTAACTTGGCGATTTCTCTATTACTTTTGGTTCCTTCTTTGATGTGCGCAATAATTTGCCATCTTTCACCTTGAGTGATACGTCTTTTGCCCATTTTTTACGTTTTTTTAGTGCAAAACTAACTTAACTTTTGTTTATTTATTAAATAATGATTAAATAATTCCAGGTAAGTCATATTTATATAAGGTTTTTTGACAAAATCAATTAATTTAGGCCTATTAATGAGAAATATAAAAAAAACAACTACTAATTAACTATCAATTAACAAGATATAAGACTTTTTTAATTGTGCGTCTAAATTTATGAACAAAATAAAATCAAGTTTATCAATTAACTTTTTTGTGTTAATCGGTATAAAATGAGTAATAAACATCCTGTAAAAAAAATTAAGGTACTCTATAATAGAGTTTCATTTCCTCTTTTAAATTATTTATCAAACATAGCGGTAGCACTTTTATTTTATTTTTATTTTAAGTATTTTCTTACATATATGAAAAAAAAAAAATGAATGCGTCTAAATTTATGAAGGCTACTGTATATATATATATATATATATATATATATATATATATATATATATATATATATATATATATATATATATATATATATATATATATATATATATATATATATATATATATATATATTTGTATAATTTTTTAATAAATCACAAATATTTTTAGTAATAAATTATACAAATATTTGATTTTCTGATTGTAGTAGATTAAAAAATCTTTAAAAAAAACAACAACAAAAAAACGCTTTCTTAAAAAGGTATTGCGATGACGTCATTTACCGAAACTGTTAGGAATTAACACGCATGAAATAAATTATCAAGTCTGCAGATTGCGGCTAACATTATACAGCCCCCGAGAACCAAAAAAAAAAAAAAATGGAGAAGGCGAGCTTCGACTAAAACGATAATTTTAATTTTGTTGGTTTGCATTCATTATTTAGTTTCAATCAAAAAAATTTAGTCCAAATGTTTTTTTTTTTAAGATTTTCTTTAATATGAACACAACTTGTGTCGGCAGTTGGGGATCCCTTTAAGGACGAACTTACTATCTAGTGACTTCTGAAATATCGTGCTTAAAGTTAATGAGAAGCTGTTAGAACAGTTTTTCAGTGCTTACACCACCCACACCAACGGTTTTATCAATTGATAAATCGCTTAACTTATTTTTAAACAGATTTTTTGTTATTTGCAAGTATTTGCAGATGGCTTCAGTTCGTTTTATATATAAAATTTTTTTTTTTTATTAAAAAATGAGAAATTTTTTAGATTAACCTATTTTACCTTACTTAAAGCTGAACTCCAACTGTATTTCACTATATATTTTTTATAAATACAAAAAATAAAAATATAATGTTTACTAAGAAATAATATTTAAAATAATAAAATTTCCAGCCCCATGAAATAATTCTGAACCTCTCTGGTTGGGAAGCACTGGCGTATAAGAAGCCAGTGCTTCCCAACCAGAGTTATTTTTTTACGATCTCCGAAAATTGGTTTGGTTTTAAGCCCTTGAGGCTATAAATCCGACCCAGGACAGAAAACTCTTCTAAAACTTTTCATTTTATTGTAACATTAAAACTTTTGGCTAGGTTCGAATCATTTAAATAAAAAATAATTCTTAATTTGTATATCTATGTTCTTGTCTTTTAATGAGTTACGAAATGTAATCAACGCTTTAGTCATCAAGTATTTTAACATTTATATTCGCCACAAAAATATTTTTGCTAAAAAAAAGTCTACCAAGTTTTTTTAATATTGAGTAAGAGTTCATTTGATTTAAATCAGTCAGAAATTTTCTCTAATTTATCACGTGAACGAATAGTTGATGATTATTTAAATATTTTTTACGTAACTTTAGGACTTTACCATGTTCGAAGGAGTCTGTAACGACTCTAGTGAGTTGAACTATTGTGTGTTCAGTAGAGTTATTTTTTTAAACTGTATTGTTATAGAGTATATTATTTACAGAGATTCAATATTTGTTAATGTTATTTTAAAGTTTTGAAAAAAACACTTGCTAATTAACCACTTTTAAATATCATAACTTGCTAATTAACCACTTTTAAATTTCATACTAACTGATGGTAACTTTAGTTACCATCAGTTAGTATGAAATTTCATGATTCATTGGACAATTAGGAGCAATAATTTTAGTTTCGTACAGGGTCGCCGAGGGGGGGGGGGCACCGGGACAGTTTGGTCCTTCATATATAATATAGGGAAAATTTGATAACTAAGGGCGTCAATCAAGATTGCTGTCACAGGTGGCATGACAGTTTTCGGCGGCCCTGATTTCGTACGAATGGTTAACTATGTTTTCATTTATATCGTCTAAAACTAACGCTTTATTGGATTTAATACTTTAAAATTACTTTTAAATTAAGAAAATGATAGTTCAAAAGCATTCAAAACAGAGACTAATTGCAACAAACATTGAGGCAAGTAGAAATTCATAATTAATTTTCAGATTCATTGTGTTTAAAATAATTTTTCAGTGGAAATCTTTTTTTATTTAGCTTGCTATTTCTAAAATTTTATTTCTTTATCCACAATTTAATTATCATTTTTGATAGCTTTAAAACAGAGAACATGATTTCAAATTTTGATTACATAATAAGGTCATTTGATGGTTTTTCATGGTGACTTAAAATTCATATTAAATTAAATTTTTTTTTTGAAGAGGGGAGGGAGGAATGAAGAAAATTCGCGTAATAGTTTTAGAGTCATAAGTTACGTTTGCTTATAGTATAGAGTTAATATATTTTCAATTAAGAATGATAAGAATAATCTTTTAAACCGATATGCTGTATTTCAATTTTTAAAATATGATGGTAAATTGAAAAAAAAAATTCATTAAATAATTTTGAGCGGTTTTGTTATATAAATAATCTTTTTTTTTTTTTTACGGTCTTATCACAGAGCACCGCGGAAGAGCATTTAATAGGAAATTTACGCCTCCTTTTTTTTTTTTTTTTTATTTTACTTCACCTCCTCAAGGCCGAGAAGGCCACTACAGACGAGGAGGCTACTTATTATGTGGCTATAACCCTCTCTCAACTCTATAACTCCGAAACACGAACCTTAACGAACAAGGCCGCTGCGCGGAGAAACGAGTTGAGCGCGGTACTACCAGGGACGTGGTGGGGATCGAACTCGGAACCACTCGTTTATGAAGCGAGCGCTCTACCACTACACCACTACCGCATGTCACAAAACTTGCCTAGAGGTGGGGTTTGAACCACGAATCTTACGTTTCTGGGGCAAGTGCGCTATCATTGCGCCACGGCTGCTTAAATAATCTTAAGTACCTAGTGTATTTATCTCTTCCTCCTTTACCAAGTTTGTAAAAAAATTTGTAAAACAAATGGTATGCTATTCAATATTTTTATAAACATAAAGATTTATAATGTCCAAATAGATACTAATACATTAGTAAATGATAGTTTTTAATTTAATAAAATTTTATTTTTTAAAGTTATTTTTGAAAACGGAAATATCATCAAATGATTTTACGCATTCGAACTCGATTTCAGGAGGCAAATCTTGGTTACCAGGTCTAATCAAAAGGACAGTTTTAATCCCTGCAGATGTTGCAGCCCT
>NC_061160.1:14134030-14356530 GCF_022113875.1 Hydra vulgaris | reverse complement strand
AATCCAAAGTAGCATCCTTTATTGACCAACATTTTTGCGTACCGAAGTACTACTCAAGCGGTGGCAGGATTTGAACTCGTATCGTTCAACAGTCCGGATTTTGACTTTTCGTTTGACGCTCCAACCAACTGAGCTATCCCGCCACATTATATTATACATATAGATGAATGCGCGCGCGTGTGTGTGTGTGTGTGTGTGTACGAATATATTATACATACACGTAAGGTTACATTTAAGTATAGAATGGAACATTTTATTTAAAATTTATTTTAAAAAAGATTACATTCAATGGCTGACAGAAGGCTAAGTTTTGGAAATAAAAAAATAACTTAGTTACTATACTATTCTTTAAAATCACTTTCGTAGTAAAATAATGTCATACAACTACCGAGCAGTTTCATCAAGAAGCCTTGAGGAATCAAAGAAAAGATTCGATCAACATTCTTAACTAACGATTACATATTATTACTCCCATCTTCAAGAACATTGATCATTTTGTTTATTATATTAATTTGTTTGACATATTTAGATATTTTATATTCAAAATTCATATTCAAAAAAATTTTGTTAAAAAGATACAAAATGAATGCTTTATTGTTTATTATTGATAAAGTTGTTTTAAACAAAATGGTTCTATAACACATATAAAAAAATATTTTTGATGCCTCTGAAAAGCCCTAGAAGACGTTTTTAGTGTTTGAGGAAAATAACTTCAAATACCAAGAGATTTGAAAGATGAAATTGAAATCCGCTGATGAATTTTGATCCAGTTTAAAGAATACATTTTTATTTTTTCAATACTAGATAACTAGTTAAATGTTAATATTCTCAACTATTTGGTAATCACTTAGTGAAGTATTCTTGAACTCATTCATTGTATGTACTGTTAATACATACATATACACAGAGAGTAAACTTAATGAACTTGATACAGGATATAATAAAAAAATCTGTAAAGAAGATTAAATTAACTTAAGAATTTATTTAATCAAACATAATCATAGATGTTAAATTTATGTTAAACTTAATAAAAAATTTAATTTTTTCAAATTATAATTTTTTTTTTCTTTCATGCTGTCATTGTTTGTTAATGCTAACTTGTATGCAACAACGCAAGCATTTTAGTTGATAAACACATAAACTTATATTTAGAGGTAATTTATTTACTAAGTATTTAAATATATTTAAGTATATTATTTATATCTGTAGTAAATGACTGTAATATGTTGTGATACTATGAACGACTTAAACCTTGCAAATCTATCACTTACAATAGGTAAACATTTGAATTATAAATGAAAAAAGGACTAGAATAAAGGACATAGATACAACAAGTTATTTTTTAACATAAAAATACAAAGCATCATATCACAAATTGCTATTAAAACAATTTATAAGAACAGATTTACAAGAACAGATTTTAAAAAACAGATAGGTTTAATCTACCACCCATTGAGTTGATGCTGTTGGCCCATTAAAATGTACACTATGAATTCGACTCGTTGGTTTTTAAATTGACTGTTGATCTTACAAATTAACTATAAAATTCTAAAATTTTAGCTTCATGAACGGATTGCCTCAATATACAAAGAATTCTCTAGACAAAAAATCTACATATTGCTACATATTGATAAATTAACTTCTACATATTGCTACATATTGCTACATATTGCTACATATTGCTACATATTGATAAATTAACTTCTGATAAATCATACTTTGATAGAAATATTTTTATTGGATAGTTACTGAACAAACACATTTTTATTGGATAGTTACTGAACAAACACATTTTTATTGGATAGTTACTGAACAAACACATTTTTTTGCCTAAATTTGCGTACTTTTTAAAATAGTAATACATACATCAACTGAAGGTTTGGACAGACAGTGTATATATATATAAAGAATATTTATTACAATAAGCTTTTTGTTGTTGTTGGGGTTTCATCACTATGGCATTTGCATTAGACTTTAATTTTAAAAACTGAACAATGATTGTGTGAGCAAACTAGTGCATCATTTAATGTTTTAAAAACTAAATCTAATTATAGAGCAACAAAATTACACAAACCTCCAAATGCAATAAATCAATGTCAATGGCTTCCTTAAGTTTCTCTCGTTGTAAATTTTCAAGATGACGAGCTACAGTTGGTAAATCTTGCAGTACTTCGAAATCAATTTTTAAATGTGTTGAGCTCTAAAATATATATATATATATATATATATATATATATATATATATATATATATATATATATATATATATATATATATATATATATATGAATACCTTACCTACTCCGTGTAGTTAAGGCGATTTACAAATTATTTGAATTCTTTTATTTAAAATTAGCATGATTTTATCAGCGTATTATGTCCAAACAAGTGTTTTAGATGTTATAATTTTTTTTGCTTCAGATTTTTTCAATATTTAAAGAAACTTTTTTTTTTTACATAAAATTCTTAAAACTTTTTTACTACCCTTAATATTAAATCAAAAGAACACCATTTTGGAGTCTTTTAGTTTTACTTTATTAACTATATATAGTTGTCAAAATAGAATATTTCTATCAATTTTCACAAAAACACCAGAATTCAGAAAAAGAGCTAATAATTAAGAAAAACTTCCAATAAACGCGTTCCATTAAACGATCGAACATATTATTAAACTACAATGTACATTTCACCTAAAAAATATATTTAAAATCTTCAATTCAAATTTGGATAAGTTTTTTTTAAAAAAAAAAAAAAGAACCTTCGATCTGAGTTGTTTTGCTACAAACATTTATACTTTATGATACTGCAAAATTTATCATTTTAACTTTTTCGTCTTTTCATTATTCACAAAGATGATATTTAACAGAAATACATTGTAGTCAACAAAATATCATACAGACGCTATAATATTTTAAAATTGCCTTAACTACACAGAGTAGTAAAATACAATACTATATATACAATCATTAAATTAGACTAAAATTGCAACTTAAAAGTGAAATCAGTTACACAACTCAATCTTTGATTTTACCTATACTAATCATTTTGGTACAATGTCATTTATGGAATTTTAAGAGTTCAGTTCATTAAGAGTTCATAAAATTATAAAAACTTACTAATAAAAAAATATGTGATATTACACTATATTACACTATATATTTACTCCGTAAACAACCAGCCTTAAAAAAACAAATATAAATCATACAATTGGATTTTCCATCGCCTGTTCAAATATTCTTTGCCATGCAAACTCTCTTTCTTTAAATTTTCTTTCTTCGCTAAAGAAAGAAAAAGTTTGTTACAAACATACACAGGGCTTGTTTTTATGCACAAACATACACAGGGCTTGTTTCTAAGTGTTACACTGTATGCATTTAACATATTAAATTTTTTAAAAAAAAACAATCATTGTTACGAAATTTTAAACATAAAAAATATACTTGCTATTTATAAAAATTTATTTTAAGTTCATATAAAATTAAAAAAAAACAACCATTGTTTATGCATTGGAGTTAAATAAAAAATGGAATAAAAACTGTATTTTTGTAGTTATTGTAATAAATTGGTATTGTTGTACTTACATCTGCATATCTTACTGCTGGTATTGTTGTATCTTACTACATTCTTTCAATATGAATATAAATTGCATAAATTGCGTAAAATGTAATTTTATGAAACTTAAATTTATTTTTTTATTTATATTAAATCTTTTTTATTTTGTAATGTTAAGTTACATAGATCTCTGGTACCAATAGTGTTATATTTTTCAAATCAATACAATTTTAATAATCTTTTATTCTTTTTTTTTTAGTCTTTAATAACATTGAAATTTATTAGCAATGGAATTTGTATCTTTTCTAAATAATTATAATTGACTAATAATTTTTATTTATATGTTTTAGTGGTAATAATATCTTGTACTAATTGTTATATCTTTTCTAAACAAATATAAATCACCAATCAAATGATATTATACTATAACCTTTTTTATTTTATAATACTAAAATTTTTATTTTATAATAATAAAACTTTTATTTTATAATATTAAAATTTTTATTTAATAAAATAATAATTTTTATTTCATAATATTAAGAAAATTTTGAAAAGCAATAGTATTAACATGTAATACAATATTTGTGTACAAGACTACTAGATTTAGCTGTGTACAAGACTATTAGAGCACTTCATTTAGATTAAAACCACTTTATCGATTGTAACTTTTTTTTTTGGATCAACACAACTTTATTAATTTATATTAAATGAGAAAATTTAGACTTGCAATTGTTGTAATTATTTTGCCATGGTCAAATTATGTATAATTTTTTTAAACTTTAGACTTGCATTTGTTGTAATTATTTTGCTATGGTCAAACTATGTATAACTTATTTGGGCAAAAAAGTCAAACAGCTTAAAATAAAATCAATTACTATAATAATTATTATCTTAAATCTTTTTTTTTTTTTTGTTATTATTTATTTAACAAAATTAAAGTTTATCTCAAAAAATTAAAGCTTATTACTGATTTCCAGCAAACATAACTTAGACAGTAAAAAGTTAATAAAAAAGGCAACCTTTCTATTTGAAAATTATATTGTTGTGCACATTGGTCAAACAATTTTTGGTTCATTTCCATTAAAAGTTTCAAGGCATTATATATTAACCCATGAATAGTTCTAAAAAAACAAAAGCAAAAAACATAATAATTATATATTAAACAACTATTATTTTTGTAAACAATAAAATTCATATGTAAATTTTACTGAAAATTAATAAAACTTTTATTAGGTAAATCATATTTTATTGGGTGCATCATATTTTATTGGATGCATTATACTTTATTGGTTGCATTATATTTCATTGAGTGGATTATATTTATATTGGGTGTATCATATAAAGTATCTTGGGTGTAAGGGTGTATCTTATAATAGGGGGGGGGGGTCCATAATCATCTTTTTTTAGATTTAACCAATTTTTCTTAATTAGTTTTTCATGCTGATTCTGAAAATCATAAGCATTTTTTAGGGGGGGGGGGGGGCATAATCATCTTTTTTTAGATTTAACCAATTTTTCTTAATTAGATTTTCATGCTGATTCTGAAAATCATAAGCATTTTCTTTTCATTTTAATTATTTAGCCTTCTACTTCGATTTTAATAAAAGTGAATATATTGACAAATAAAGGCATTGTTAAAAAATGATGAAACTACTATTATTATTAAATATAAGAAAAGTAGAAAAGTAGAAATCTTTTTCTGTTTAATTTATCAATAATATACAATAATATAATTTATCAATAGATTTATAAGTGAAAAAAAAAAATTAAGCATTATATATAAAATTAATTCATACAGTTTGTTATTTACTATTGAAAATGGAAAATAACTATAAAAGTATTCATATGTGATAGAGATTGCTGCAGGAACTTTCCATGTAGAACATCTAGGTTATGAGCGTGTTCTTTGGTAGACATAATATGGAAGTTTGCATTTTTATACCAACAATCATGTATTTAAACAGAATAGACCTCTGCGACAATGGCCTACATTGTATCCCTAAAATAAAAAACCTCATTTTTTGAACTTTTTTTTCATTTTAACATATCTTTATCTACTTCAATAATTTCTAATTCACAGCTAAATGGGCTGCTTTGTAACTTTAATTAAACTAAAATAGAACTCATCTTGCACACCTGATGTAAAGTTTGCTGCTCTTCCATTGTTACCCATTCGTTTTTGTAGCTGGTTTTAATTATATTCCATAGTTTCAACTTCTTGGACAAATAATTGGACAATAGTTTTCCAAAATATTTTTTAACTACGCGAACCTTCATTTTTTATATGGTTTAAATAATTAAGTATACATCTGTTGAAATAAAATAAGTTTTTTCCAAAGCTTTCCAACTGCAACATCTTAATTAGAAAGTTAATACTAATCATATTCCATCATCAACCAAACACATAATAATTTTCTCTTTTTTGAAGTCCTGAGGCTAACTTTTGCCAAAATTCTCTAGCAAGAATGATACAATCATTCAACCTCTTTGAGGTATATTTATTAACTGCTTCTAGAATTTTTTTTAACTAGCTACTCACTGCGTTTTAGAGTAAAGCAGAAAATTTCAGAATTTGATCACCCAGTTTGTTTTTTATAAAGTCTTTTAGGTAGCGGTATTCCTTTAGCCTGTTTATTTTTAGAGTTGTTAAACCTTTAGAATTTAACTGACTTCTACTGACTTGCACAAAAGAAGATTTATTCTTGACTTCATTAAAAAAAAGTGAAAAAAAAAAAAAAAAAAAAAAAAGAAATCTTGAATAGCCTTCTTGATAGCTTGAATAACGATTAAAAATAAATAAAAAAATAAAATTAAGATATTTTGAAGCAATCTGTCTTTTTGATTACTTAAAACGTTTTGTTTAGAAAGAGACTTCAGATAAAACTTTTTTTTGAAGCAATCTGTCGTTTTACTTATTTAAAACGTTTTTTTAGAAAAAGACTTCAGATAAAACTTCTTTTTTCTAAAACGCAACAATTAAAAATTAAATTTATCCAATCAAAATTTGAATAGTATAAATTTGAAAGAAAAGTTGCGTAACTTTATACGCAAAGAAACTTTTGTAAAGACTTTTATTTTTTATATCTTTAAATTTTTAAAATGGAAGTAGAAGATCAACCATAAAAAATTAGCAAAAACTGAATTGATTTTTGAACTTTTCTCAAAAAATTAATTAAGAATAACTGGTTAAACAAGAAATATAAAATTTTGGACCCCCTTACTTATAAAGTTGTAATAAAGTGAATATAAAGAGTAATGAAGTGAAAAGAGAAAATAAAGTGAACTTAAACAAATTCAGACACAAAACTTAAAAATAAAAATTTAAAAAGTTATTAACAAAAAAAAAAAAAAAAAAAACATTAACCAATAAAACTGAAACAGAAATTTAATGCTAGAAATAGTGTTAAAATTTAAAACTTTTGGAAAAAAAACCAATGATGTCAATCAAAATAATTTTAAAAACAAACCATAGGGTTTAATTTTAAAATGTGCAGCGTTGTACTTATGAAGCATGTTAGCAATATATGGTGTATTTAACTTTAAACAACTTTTTTAGTTTCTTTATTGAATATTCAAATAGTTTATACTAGTTAGGTTGGTAGAAAAGATTCATTTAGAATGGCATATAAAAAACAAAAAGAAGCTTTTATAAAATTTTGTTTTTTATTGTTCAAGATAATAGCCATAATTGTGATAGAAAAGTTGTATCCTTTTAAACCATTTGTTATACCCTTTTTTGGGTGTTTTTCAAAGTAGCTTGATTTTTTCATATGGAGCTAATAAGTTACAAGAATGTCATTTGGTACATTCTTGTAACTTTGCCAACTAAGGCAATCTGCGATAATATAATTACCATGTTTTTACCTGTTATGAGTTTTAGCTTACTTATTTTGCATGTATTAGGTTTTAAATCATTTCTAACATTGTATTGATCAGAAGTGGTATTCGCATTTACAAGCCAAATTAACAAAACATGTGCTTTGTAAATGAAAAACATAATTTTTGGCTCAAACCAGTGACATTTTAGAATTTTAACTAACCAGCCTAACTATTGTTAGTTCCAAATTGTGTCCGAATTGTCTTCAATTAAACCATGACTCTTCTCGTGTAATAATATCCCAGTCTATATGACTATTAAATAAAATTTTTAAAAGAATTACAAATTACAAAAAATGTATTTTTTCCATTTGAAAGACCATCTTAAAAAGAATTCATATTTACAAATACCCACAAAAATAAGTATATCTTGACTATATTTCCATTCTATTATAATGCTTTTTTTTTTCATTTCTACTATATTGTTTTTTTTTCTTATTTCTACTATATACTTTTTTTTTTCATTTTTACAATATTATTTGATTTTCAACTATATTGTTTAAGCATTAAAAAAAAAAAATCAAAAACTTAATATTTACTTTTAATAGACTACTTTAAAAAATAGCGTGTTGAAATATTTTCAATATTGACAGACAAAAAAAAAGGACATTTTGAAAAATAGACTGTAAAGTAGTTTTAATGAAACTTTTTTTATTTATATTTATTTATTTTTTTACGTTACATAAATTAAATGTCATAAAACCTTCATTGACCCCTTTGCTTTTAAAATTTATTACTAGGCGATACACTTTATTTATGTATTTTTTTATTATTTGATTTTTTATCTTATTTAATGTATTTTTGAATAGACTTACAATGACACAAAAATATTTTATCTTATTTAGTTTATATAAGATACAAAAACTAGTCAATTCTAGCACTTCTTATGTGAATTCTAGCACTTACTAGCAATTTATTTCTGAAAGTTTGGTTTAGTTTTTGATATAGGACATCTAATACCTGCATTGATATAGGGTCCATTTCTATTTTTAGTTTTAATAGAATGCATTGATAAAAAGTGACCAGAGCTTTGGCCCCGGCTAAAAGTGAGATTTTTTGCAAACTTTATTTTTATCAATTTAGCAGAAGTTGATAGCCGAGGTTAGAAAAAAAATTATAATACTTTGTATATTATAATTTTATACTTACATTTACTATTTATTGAATACTGGCATATATTTATAAAGTTTTAAATTTCCAACAAGGTTGCAAGCAACCACTAATAAGTTATGAGTTACTTTAAAATAGAGGGTAGGGTTAAAAAGTTAGGAAATGGTCAACTGAAGACTTAAAAAGTTGTAGGTTTTATATAAAAGGAAAACATGAAGATGGCTAAGAATTATATAGACAGATAAGAAAAAAACGTTGTATCAAACAAGGTTTATTAGAGAAGATTAAAGTGATTTAGGTATCAGCATGTAGAGAAGTAGCAACTTCAGGATTAAATGGTAAAAGTAGAATTAAGAAAGCTTGAAGAGAGTGCCTTACATATTGTATGAATGACCTTTAGTTAAGGAAAGAAATGCTCTAGATTTTTTATATTAGAGAAACAGCATAAATAATCCACACAATGTCCACAAGATAAGCAGTTGTTATTTCAAAATTGTCAAACTCAAAATATTCTACCTGTGCACTTTTCATTTGACTGTCACTTTTTTTTCTAAGCTTGAAAAGTCTTTTGAAAAAATTTCCAGCAGACATCCATCACACATCATTAAAAAACAATAACTTATTGTGTTCAGCATCCAAGTCAGAATAAAAGTTTTTTTTAAAGTCGAGCGTTAAGAGACTTTATATGATACCAATTTTAATAATTACTTAAATACAGCTTTTAAACAACATGGTAAAGTTTTGGTTGCCAAAGCCTATTTATGAATAAAATAGTGTACATTATGTACATATCGAGCAGTCTCTTTCACCCATGTCAGCAATACAGACTTACAAGTGATAATTTACATGGCAACAATTCACAACCAATGAGTAGTGAGTTCTAACAAATAATTCTATTTGTAATTGATTGTCATTAGAAAGCTGATTTAAATTTCCATAATATGCTTTTATTGTTGTTTTAAGAAAAGAATTTGAATTTACGTTTATCTTGTGGTCTACTCAAAAAATATTTCGAATTTACGTTTACCTTTAATCCACTCAAAAAATATTTTGAATTTACATTTACCTTGTGGTCCTCACAAAAAATATTTTGAATTTACTTTAACCTTATAGTCCAAACAAAAAGTACTCTAAAGTATTTTTTTTTTTGTAAAAGTAAACAAAATTAAAAAGACAGGGTTCCCAACCTATGGTCTATGGACAATGATCCATGGACCAGCTTTTTTATTAACAAACTTCATAAAATAATTAAAATAATAAAAAATACAATAATTCAAGAAGTTTTGAAAAAATCTTTTCCTAAACTAAATGCATTTATTTTTAAACATGTTTTCACTAATTTAACTAAATTTCATAGATGGTTATATAAAGTTTCATAGATGCTTATGTAAAGTTTCATAGGTGTATAATATAAAGTTTCATAGATGCTTATATAAAGTTTCATATAAAGTTTCATAGATGGTTATATAAAGTTTCATAGATGCTTATATAAAGTTTCATAGGTGTATAATATAAAGTTTCATAGGTGTATAATATAAAGTTTCATACATGCTTATATAAGATTTCATAGGTGTATAATAATGTTTCATAGATAATTATATAAGGTTTCATAGACTTTTTAACATTTCCACTTTTCTACATTTTAACCATCTTAACTTTCTAAAGTTTATTTGTCATTACTGCATTTAATTAAATCCATTTATTTTGTCAATGAACAAATGCTTTTACAATGTCCCTCCCCATCTATCTAATGCACAATAAAACCTATTGGTTATTATTGTTAACAAATCAGCAGTAGAACAAATTGAAATCCATATTAATGATCAAGAAGTAAGTTATTAGATTCAAGAGTGTTTGTTAATTAAAGATTCAAAAACCTTGCTTATGATAGTAAGAAGACTTATAGGATAGTAGTCAGATCGCTCTGATAAGACTCTGATCAGCAGTTGTTAAATAGTTTCGAAAGTATAGATGACAACTTGGGAGAACACTTTTGAAAGACTATAACAGTTATGTCATCTGAGATTTCAAAGTTTACTATATTGCAAACTTTCAAATCTTGTGGAGGTTATACTTCAAACTTAGGAGGTTATACTTTGAACTTTTATACTTGGGAAGTTGAAACAGTAAATAGAATAGAAACACTTTTTTATTTTATTAAATATATGTTTATGTAAAAATACTTGAGTTAAAATAACATACTTGTTCCAATGAGTTTTAGAATTTCTATATAGATACGGAAAAATTATTGGTATAGCTTTTGTTGCATTATCGCTGACCAGACTCATGATATATTCATTATTCCAATAATACAATGCTCGCTCAGCAACCTTCACCAAAAATAAAACAAACAGTAAATAGTTTTTTTAACTAATAAAACTTTGAAAAATATACAAAAAAAGTTTTTTTATATAGCACTAAATTTTTTTGAATAGATAAAAACCAAATAACATAATAAAAGACAAATATTAAAGATAAATAATAAAGCTAAACATTAAACATGAAAAAAAAACATTTTTACATTTTTAACATTTAAAATATGCATTACTTGAAGTATGGTCTTGAATATATAAAATATTAGTAAAAGAAGATAAAAAATAAAAGTATACACCTGAAAGTGTTGGCTTGAAACACATTGACCCAACTTTTTAAATAAAGGTTCAACTATTTTAACAAATTCATTAGGCTCAATTACGTCTAAAATTTCTTCTAATTCGTTTAAAAACATAACCTAAGTATAAAAATACATTACATAAGCTAAAATAATTTGTATCACTAATAATTCTCATAACTGTCATAAAATAATATTTCACTGAACTCATATAGATATACGTTTGATTGTTTAAACATATGCAGTTATATAAATATATGCCTAATTATATATATTTGTGTGCCTATATAAACATTTGTATATGTACACTTGTTTATTTATGTTAACTCAAATAGATATATGAATAATTGTTTGAATATCTGTGGTCATAAAAATATGTATAACTGTTTATATGTGTACCAATAAAAATATTTGTATAATATTTAAATATGGTTACATAAATAAATATGTGTAATTGTTTATATATGTTTACTTGTTCATTTTAAATGTAATGTTAAACTTGATAGACCTGAAGATGTAAATATCATTATAGACATTGTGAAAATCTCATTTGATTTTAATAATCATTGAATAAATTCACATCAATTAGAAACAATAATGCTTGTTTTAGTAACATTCTTACAACTTCAGAACTATTCTTTTATAAAGTTGTTGCATTTTGATTTTTAATCATTTGTTTAATTAGTCTCTTTTACCATGTACAACAACATTTGCAGCAGTTTATAGGTATCTTTTACCATGTACAACAACATTTGCAGCAGTTTATAGGTATCTTTTACCATGTACAACAACATTTGCAGCAGTTTATAGGTATCTTTTAAGTTGTTTTAGCTGTATAGGTATATTTTAGTTTCAGATTTGTTATTAGACATTAGAAACAACAATAGGTTTTGATGATAAAGCAAGATGTTAATCATTTTGTTTTACTATTGAAACAATTTCAAAACACTTAGTATTTATTTACTAGTAAACTCATTTAATAATCATTTAAAAAAAAATTTATTTAATTTTGAACTTTCTTCTCATAAGCTTATTGTTAATTTTCTTCTTTCTTCCTGTTCTCATAAGCTTATTGATAAGAAATATGATTTAAAGAAAATAAACAAAAAAAAAATTTTAATTGAAAAATTATTGCATCGGTATGATGTTAATGCATCTGTATGCAAGTTAATCAACATCCAAAAATTTTTTATACAATACAATACAATAATGTTGAAACTTTATTGAAATCAATAACAATAATAATAAAAAACTAATCATATTGCATATTTTGATAAATTTGATCTTTAATTTTTTTAATTTTTTGAGATTATCATTGCACTGATATATAGAGACATTTTTAATAAAAATTAAGTACAAGTGTGCACTTTATTTGATACTATGTTTATGTAAATAAAAAAGGATTTTTTTTTCTTTACAACTTGGAACAAATATTTTTTACACATTAAAAAAAAAAAAAAATTGAAAAAATTATTTTCTTATGTTAGTGATAAAATTTTAAATTATTGATTATTATTTGTTAAAAAATAAAATAAAGTTAACTTTGACCTTTACATTTAAACTTTAAAATAAATTAAAATTATTAATTATACCTCTTTTGTGCTATGAACTTTAGGCCAAAATTTGATTAATCCCATAATGCACTAAAAATTAGAAAAATTAAAACTGAAATTGTCATAATAAATCTTTTTTATATTTCAGTACAACATTTCATGTGAGGCAAAGTACACAAAAATATTTGTATACACATAATATATTTAAATATACACGCACACACATATATCAATATCTTTTAAATATCAATTAAATCTTTTTTATTATATCAGTTAAATTTTTCTTTTCATTTCTTGCACTGTTAATTTGCTTCGGCATTAAAATTTCTTTGCCTTAACTTTCTTAGCAGAAAGAGTCTCCCTTTAATTTTTATCTAAATATCACAAATATTTAAAATAAGCTAATTTGCAACTTTTCATTAATTTATTAGTGATTAGAAATACAATTTTATACATAACATTTTAAAAAACGATATATAGTAAAACATATAAATTTTATCTCAAGAAACTTTCAACTGTTTTTAAAATTTTTTAAAATCTTTTTTCTTGAAATAATTATTAATCACAATAAATAATAATTCCCATTTCTTGACTCTTCCAGTTTATTTTTAATTCTTCCAGTGTAATCTTGACTCTGACCAAAATGTTTAATGTATTAAATTGTAAACTGTTCATCCCTAATATTAAATACCAGTTTTCAAAGCTACAGATTAATAACCTTTTTTTGTTAAGAACATTTTTATGAGAACACTGAAAAACTCTAATAGTGTTTTGTTTTTTTCATCCTAATTATTCAACTTGAGTTTGCCATAACTTTTTAAACAGACAAAATTTAATCTTTTACATTTTCATTTTAGTTCTTTTTACTAGTGTTGTAACAACTTTTAAACAATTAGACTAAATTGACTAATATATTAAAAAAAACTGTTTACCTCCCTAAGATAAGGTGAGGGAGATTAATGATTAAAGATGAGGGGGCCACTATATATATATATATATATATATATATATATATATATATATATATATATATATATATATATGTTATTGTTTCAAGATAAAATTGCATCCCCTAATATATATAAGTCGATTTAGTCAATCAACTAACATATATTCTAAAGTCAACTGAATTTTCAAAATATGAAAATTCAGAACTTTGAAAAAAAATTGTAATTAAAATAAAAAAGTAATTTGTATTCATTTTATAATTTTTAACATTTCTTTTTTTTTTATTGCATCATCTAAAAAATAATGGAGCAAAACAAAATGAGTGCAGGGCCATTCCAACCACAAAATAATTTATTCCCAGACCCCAATGAATTAGGACTGCCTAAAATATATGCTAAATATCAAAAAGCTTATACAATCATATTTATAATGTTGTATAGACGACATTTAGATTTTGGTGCTTCATAATTTAATTTTGCTTAAAGGCCCCAAGCCAGCTTGAAATAGCCCTGTATAAAAGTATTTATGAAACTCACATGCATTGTGTAAACTTTAAAAAAAAAATTAATGAAACACATAAGAAAAAGTTTTATTGATAAATATTGCAAGCATGTTATGAATTGGATAAAACTTTATGAGAGTAAACAAAAAAAATTTAATAGTTACAACAGTACGTGCTATTCTTATTAAATGAACAAAAAGTTGAAAATTGAAAAATTTAAATTGAATAAAAAGATAAAAATTGAATAAAAAGATATATAGATTTTGCAATTATTACTTGATTAAATTGATTTTTAGTAGATTAGTAACAAAATCTATAGTCAGTTATTTAATTGACTATAGATCTTGTACTTAAATAAATCCTTATATCTTTTTTGACTTTGAAAGTCGACTAATTTCAATTTTTGACTAGTGGACTTATCGTTGTCAAGACGATAGACAACAACACTACTTTTTACATTTTTACTTTTTACATCTGCATGAAATTTTAGTTTTAGAAATTGAAAAAAGATTACATGTCAATTTTTTTTTTTTCAAAACATTCAAAACTTTTACTTATGTATATATATATATATATATATATATATATATATATATATATATATATATATATATATATATATATATATATATATGTGTATATATATATATATATATATATATATATATATATATATATATATATATATATATATATATATATATATATTTTATTGTCATCAAGATTCAACATTAGTTTAACTTTTATTTAAACTCATCTTGTGATAACAATAAAACATACAATTTTGTAAAAACCTTATCAAAAACTTTGGTTTTGAAATTCTTCAAATGATATCTGTTTTTTTGCTTTAAGCTATTTATGGATCTTATTCAAACCTTAAATAATTTTTTGTCAATTTAAACAAAAATAGATTCCATTAATTTCAAATCTGGCAATCATATTAGCTGAGTCAATCAAATTGGCTGTAAATTTAGCCTGTATAAATCTCACACACACCTACTCCATTAAAGCAGCCCCAAATACCAACACTTCCACCATCACCTTGTATCCTTGGTATAACAAAATTAATTTAAACTTCAGATTTAAATCTTTCAGCAAGAAAAAATTGCTTTTTAACAGTTGCAAGATAAAAATGGCTCAAAATTACAAGAAAAAAAAAAGAAAAGAAAAATAGAAATCAAAAAAGAAGATATTATTAATGGTGTTCTCCAAGCTGCGAATGACTTAATGAAGAAGAATGAAGCAGCTAATACTTATAATATACAGCTAATACTTATAATATAAAACACAATACTTTACATAACAGAATATAGAATTAAAAAAAAAAATTATTACTTTAGACAAAGTTAAGGTTTACAACTAAGTATACTGTTTCACAAGTATTTAATAAAGATGAGGAGACAATGTTAAAATAAAAAGCTCTATATTAATTATTATATAAACAAGCTAGGAAATTAGTATTTCATTATGCTATGAAACCTAGCAAATATCCAGTTAAAAGGATAGAAACAGGCAGTTATAGAGAGGTTAAAGGGTTTTATGAAACAACAGAGAACTTTCACTTCAAAAATCTAAAAATACAAGCTTTAAATATATAAATAAAAATTATTAAGTTATAAGAATTTATTTATAATTATTTTTAAAAATTTCTGTATTAGTCACAATAAAAAGAAATAAACATAATATTGCGTATTGCGATTTTAGAATAGAATCTAATAATATCATGATTTTAGAATATAAGTTAATTCTTTTTAAATTTGTTTTACAAATAACTAAACAAACAATAGATTTTGAAACGCAACATTTTAATGTTTTAATAAGTAACTATGTAACACCTTGTTAGGTGTGCAAAAAATTTTTTTTTGAATGAGGTGATACAAAAATATATTTTTTGAATGAGGTTGATACTTTTTTATGTGATGTAACCATAGGCACATTTGCAATTTAATCTTTTATCGCATACCAGAACTTTGAATTTATTTGAATTTTTTAAAACTATTCTTATGATTAAATTAAAATAAACAACAAAAAAAAAAATTTACAAAAATTGTTGTTTTCATTTTTCTTCTTTTTTTCCTCCTTTTTTTATATTAAGAAACTATATAAAAATTGAAAAAAAAATGTTAATATATACAAAAATATCTATATACACTTTCCAAAATAAATAAACTAGTTTAGTTAAATATAAAAAATTTAAATTTTAAAATATTTTAAAACATACAGGCTCAGTTAAAGTAGGATCTTTCTCTAGAAATTGAACAACACAATATGCTAATTGCGGATGGTGCATGCTTAAAGCTTTAACCTTGTGCAGAGGTAGAAGAACCTTTAGTAAAAACATTTTGTGTTCTTCTTTTAAAGGTAGTGCAAAACCATTGATAATGCTAAAAAAATTTTAAGAAAAAAAGTTAAAGCAACTATAATAAAACTTTTAAAATATTTGTTTCGAATAAAACGCAAATTTTTTTTTTACAAATATTGTAAGTAAATCTTCAAACTTGGATACAAATATGAATTTCAAGGACTGAAAAGAACAGGTTTTAGAGTATATTCAATTTGAATTTTAAAATGATGCAGTTGCTTTTTATGTGAGGCTATACAGTAAAAATATTGGTCTCAATTTGTTCCTAATCAACCAATCAGAGCTTAAGTTTGAAATAGATACAGTTTAATGTTTGCATCTACTTCCAATAATTAAAAAAAAAACCTAACTAAATTTTCAAGTTAAATTTCCATTAATAACAGTATAATTTTATAGATAACAGATAATTTTAGAAGTGCACATCAAATTTCAGCCATAAATATAAAACGTTAGGTATCTGTAATAAAATCTATTTTTGACTTATAATTAGCGCCTTTTTTGACAATAGAAAAGTATATATTATTATAACTATTGTTTAACAAATGAAAAGTTTATTTTTAAAATGCGGTATGAGGTATTTTATTTTTATGTACCAATTAAAAAAAAAATTTTAAGTAATTTAAAAAACAAATAATAATAACAAATAGTTACATAAAAAAGCAACTTTAAAAATTTATTAATTATAAATAAACTCATAAATATTAATTAATTCCACTTTCATACGCAAATTACATTTTTTTTAAAATTAAACAATATTTAGAGCAGCACATAAAAACAAAATTGCTCATACCGTGTTTCGAAAATTAACTCTTCAAATGTTATTAATATATATTTTTCTAATATGTTAATAATTGACAGTATTGTAAAAAAAAAGGTTTAATAATAATTTATTTACTATTATTAATTAATTGATTGTACAAATACAAAATTCAAAAATGGAAAAAAACAACTTGATGAACAATTTTATACTCTTCTACATTTTTTAAGATGAGGGTGATAATCTTATTAAATTACACCAATG
Source organism: Hydra vulgaris (assembly GCF_022113875.1). Taxonomy (NCBI): domain Eukaryota; kingdom Metazoa; phylum Cnidaria; class Hydrozoa; order Anthoathecata; family Hydridae; genus Hydra; species Hydra vulgaris. The sequence continues at coordinate 14,338,995 of NC_061160.1, read as the reverse complement.
AGTTTTTAATAATTTTTTTCAAAAACTAATCATCTGGAGAATCTAGGTTTTCAGACTTTTTAAATACTGAGTCTTCTTATGTATAATTCATATCATCATTTGATTTAACCTATTTTATAATCTTTTCAATGCAATCCACTTCTTTTTAAGAGAATATCATTATGGCTAACTTTGCATATATCAAATCTTTGATGCTTTGGTACACCAAATAAAAAATTGTACAACCAATATAATAATAACCAATGCGCTAGAAAAGTACCTTCTTTTCTAGCGCAAAAAAAGCCTGTTTTCTAACAAATGAATTGTACAACTAGCAATGCTGAGCCACGTTCACATTCTCTTAATCTAAAAAATAGTCTGTTTTCTTGCAAATGAATAATTAAAAAACATTTAGTTTTGATATATTTGAAAAGTTATTAATAAATTTTTGGATTGTAGAAGTTTAGAAGTAAAGAGAAATAAAACTTTTCTGTAAAAACTTATTTCCAAACTTTTTTTTTTTTTTTACTGTAAAAATTTATTATAACAAAATTTCTCCTGTTGCATTACCCATTATTTTTTTCTCTTCATCATTTCCTCAGCGTTGTTTCCTGCAGGCATTTTTAAGACCTACTAAACATTGAGCCACGAAAGTTTGCCTCAGTTCAATGGAGTAAAAATTTATTAGGAAAATATTTCTTTAACATAGTTTATGAGCCATCATATCTTCATAAACTTTACAACAACAATCAGACATGTTAAAATTAAAGAAATCCAAATTAATTTACATATTTTAGTAAACATCTAGGCAGTGGGGACAAACATGCACTGCAAACCATTTAAAAAAATGATTTTATTATTATCTTTTATGCTGCTTTACAATTAGCTGAGTTGTTTGTGATGACTCAGAGAATCAAGCCAATGCAATGTTTTCTATTGATAACATTATTAGTTTGATTTTGATTGATTTTACTTTTCATTCAAGTTCTTGTATTAATTTTTTGCAGTTTTTAATTTCACACAGATTGTTTGGTGTGTTCAAAAATTTTTGTAACAACTTTTTGTAGTCTTTAAGCAATTTGTAATAGAACTTTATGATAACTTTATTGTTAACTGTTTAGTCTTATAGACATAAAAAAATTTATAAAATTATTATAATGAAAATATCAAGTCTAAACAAAACTTTAATCAAAACTTTGGTTTTATTTTTTTACACATTTGATTAGTTTCAAACAAAATGTTAGTGTTGTATTGAACAGTATTTGATTAGTTGCAAATAAATAAAACATTAGTATGGTAGATAATATCATATATATATATATATATATATATATATATATATATATATATATATATATATATATATATATATATATATATATATATATATATATATTTTTTTTTTTAAATTGGCAAATAATTTAATTTTACATTTAAATAAAAATTTCATAGTTTAATTTCAAGCACAAAATACTTGAGTTTACATTTTTTGAAGTTTTATTAAATGTGACATCTAGGGAAACAACATATTAATTGCTGCTTATGTGTACATAAACCTACCATACCCTACTACTTTTAGTAAACTATGTGCTTAATCTTATTCTCGAAAAAGCGGTTGAATATTACACATAAACCAAGAAAACATAAAAATAAAATATAAAAACATAAAAATAAATATCAATGTTCTGTACAAAATCAAAAAACTTTATAAACTAGATCATTGAATATCAAAAACCAGTATATAAATAAATGCTATCTAACAAAGTAAAAAACGACAAGTAAAAAAAAATTAAAAAACTCACCTTCCTAAAACTTCTAACAACTCTGCTATGCCATTATGGTGTTCAGTTTCATATATAAATCTAATTGTATCAACAAAAAAATGCTATGACATTTAAAACAAGTTTTAGATTCATTTAGATATAATGAATAACTTCTACTATTACTTTGTACATGGTACAAAGCAAATTACTTAACTGGTTACTTAAGCATAAATCTACAAGTAATATATTTGCTGTTACTTGAGCAAGTATAAATCTACAGATAATATATTTGTTGTATATTGAAACTGACTTTATTAAGTATAACCACAGTATAATCAATGCCGTAATCAAAATAGCAATTTATTACTAAAACAACTTATTCAGGTTTGACTTAATTAAGTCAAACTTGATTAAGCTTGTTTTAGTAATAAATTGCTTGATTAAGCCATATGACTTGACTTAGCTCAAAAAACTATATTTTGGTAAATATGTCATAAAATTATAAAATTTTTATAAACTATTTTTGTACCAGATGCTTGTTTTGAAAAATTAACTAAAGTACTTATGTTAAAGCCAAAATTGCTCATATTAAAGCCAAAAAAACTCATGTTAAAGCCAAAAGTGCTCATGTTAAAGCCAAAAGTGCTCAATTAAAGCCAAAAGCGAAAAGTTTTATAACAAGCATTATTAAGACAATAAAATTTTGAAAAAGCTTTGCTAAGTTAGACAGAGTTAGTAGAGACAGCCTGTTTTGTTAGAGTTAGTAGAGACAGCCTGTTTTGTAAGAGTTAGTAGAGACAGCCTGTTTTGTTAGAGTTAGTAGAGACAGACTGTTTTGTTAGAGTTAGTAGAGAGTTGACTGTTTAACTTGTTAAGTTATTTCAAATACATGTAAACAAACATTATCAACACTCAAAAAAAGAAATTTTTTAAAAATCACCTATAAAATAAATTGTTTATTTGTTTCCTAATGTAAGCCCTCAAATTGAGAAACTTGCCATATATTCGATGAAGTATTGTTTTCAAAAAGTCACGTTCACGTGGATCTTCACTGTCAAACAAATTCAATATCTAAGACATGAAATATATTTTAGTCAAATATAAAAGTCAATATATACAATCAATTTATTTTATTTTCAAATTAAATAAAATGAAAATCCAAAATTTTTTCCAATAAAGATTAATAGGCAGACACAGTCACATTACTATTTCCACATTATTTCATTACATTGATCGATCTATTATTTTTTTTTTTTTCTTAGACTTTAGTAAGTAGTATACAATCACTTTCATTATTGCATAAATACATTATTTTGCATTATTACAGAACTCAAAAAGGCTGCTGAACAATTGAAACTTGACACTTGACAGCAGAATTTATCAACAGTGGGTTACATTGTTTAACCAATTAAAAACTTTGTTTAACTGATTCAACAAAGTTTTTAATTGGTTAAAATTATATTTTTTATGATTATTTTAGAACCTGAGAATATGTGAACAGATTATACATTTATGTATAATTTGTTTTAAAGCATTGAGATGTGCTCCAATAAAGAGTCTAATATAAATGCCAATATAAACTTATACATGCCTGTATTATGAAGATTACATTAAAACTGATTTAAACAGTTTTTTAAAAAAAAGAAAAAGAATAATTAAAAAAGAACTTTCATTTGTCTTAACAGATTTGCTTCATATTTCTATACTGTCTGCCCTAATCTTTTGCTATATTTGCAAAAACGTTCATTAACAAACCATACTGAAATAACCATAAAGCTTTAGTACATACATCAACTGAGTGTTTGAATTTGAGCAGACAATATCTATGTATGAAGATTATATTACACATGAAAAAAATTTGTTTTTAGTCTTCTTTTCTTTTTGTAAAAAAAACTAATCTAAACTAAAATGTACATTTTAAAACTTAAGATGTGCAAAATTTCTAAGTGCAGTGTAAACTTAAATATGTTTTGGTAAATTTTTATTTTTTTTACGTTTCATAAAAGTTGCACATTTGTATTGCACAACAAAAGCATAATAGTAACCTAGACAACCTGTGTTTTGTATTTTTAATACAAGTCATAAAACAAGGTACAAAATAGAAGTTGGTATTTTTTATGATTCTTATTGTCATTTCGAACTGTTACTATTGAAAAATTTAAAATTGTTTAGTAGAAATATTATAATTTAAAATTAAAATACTTACATTTATAAGAAAGCGTTGATCAATATATTTTTTTGCAATATTTGGTTGAAAATCTGTGGATTCCAAAAAGCGTAAAAAAAATTCATAAACAATCTAAATCAAACGATATGTGGTAGATTAAAAGATTAATTTTTACATATTACATTTATTAATAAATCATCTCAGAAAAAAATAATAATACTGTTGTTGAATTAGTTAAATTGGTTGTGGAGCAGCAATGTCAAAATTTACTTTAAAAATATTTTAATTTTATGATTTTATGATTGTTTTTACAATTAGCATAAATTTAACATTTAATCAATTATTGGAATTAAACATAATTAACATAATCAATTATTAGAATTAACTATAATTGACATAATTATGAGAATTAAACATTTATACAATAAAAAAACTCAAACATTTATACAACAATACAAAAATATGAACAGAAAATTTTTGCTAAAATAAAAATATTGCAAAATTTCATGAACTTGAATATCAAAATCGTGGATTAAAAAAAAAAAGTATGAAGCATTAAAATTTGTTTGTGCTTTATGAGCACTTCATAAATTGTCAAAAAAGTGTAAGTTCAGCCTTATATAAATTCCTTTATGGCTGCAGTCTAAGATAGTTTAACTATTTATGTTTGTAGTTAAAAGATTTTTCGTTGTTTATGGAAAATTAAAATCAACCACCAAGAAAAATGAAATAACAAAAAGGCAATCAACTTGAAAAATTGTTTTGTGTAATAAAATAAAATCTTTTATCAAAAAGAAAATGTAAATTAAAAAGAAACAAAGGTACAAAAATTTAATTGAATACCTGTAAATGAGGCCAAGCAGCTTCCAAGGTCGGCTCATCTTCTTCAGGATCAAACTCTGCTCCAGCAGGATTCATAGAAGGAGGTAAAGCACGAAATACATTTACAGAAAACTAAAAACATTTTACAACTATTCTTTATATAAATGCATGAATAGTTGTATAAGGCCATATAAGGGAAGCTTCAGTACATACATTAACTAAAGGTCTGAGCACTGGCAAGAAACACCACAGAAAGAAAGAAAAAGTTTTTAGTATTGCTATTATTTTACTTGTTTGTTTAAAAAACAGTCTGTATTAAAACCAGTATTTTAAAAATTAATTATATGCATAAATATATATTGCATATTTATTTTATATATATAAAAAGTTAAAAAAATACTGTTTTTAAATAAATTTTCAAAGAACTTGTACCATATTGCATGCTTCTGGGTACACTGGCTCAGTAATAACATTTTTATTATGAGTAAGGTAATCCACAATCTCATTAAGTGCAGCCCGTTTGACTTCCTTCCATTTAAGGTCAGATAATGGATCGACAACAAAATCAAATAGAACACAGCATTGTTGAAGCTTTTGTATAAACAAACTCTCTTTTTCACTATTATTTGTATCTAATAAAAAAAAACATGATTAAAAAGTGGAAATAAAAAAGGGATATAATACTAATTATAACAATTCTTGTTAAGTTAATCTAATTATAAAAACATATGTTATTTTAAACAATAATTATAAAAACATATGTTATTTTAAATAATAATTATAAAAACATATGTTATTTTAAATTATAATTATAAAAACATATATTATTTTAAATTATTTTTTCTTATCTTTAGAATAATGCTACAGTTTTTCCATTAAAATGTTGCAGTAAAATGTTAAAATATTATGTTAAGATTTCCATTTGATGTGCAATGTTGAAGTACATAAAATAACCTTTGCTAAAATTTTGGATTGATTAGAAGGAATGAAGCAGCTCCATAAGTTTTTGCTTAAGGTGTCATGAATTATCAATAATTGACACAAGAACAAAACATCATATACCTAAAAATATTATTCTATACATTCTATAATTAAACTTGGATATTTCATCTTCAAATTCTTGACAGTTAATATCCTTTAATTTACAAAGATTTATGTATAAATTCACATATGTGTGGCAAAACTAGGTTTAAATCTTCTGTTATTTCTTTCATGTACTTTTGATCCTCATCAATGAATTGCCTTTCTTTTTGTTTAATACTGAACTCCTTCTTCCCAAGATTGTACACTTTACAATGTTGTTTCTAATCAAATTGACTATGCTCTTTTTTTTTATCCCTCAGTCAATATTGCAGTAATTGGTGACTTTAATGCATCATCATTCTAAATGTGGTTTGATTCTATTAACACTGACCTTGCTGGATCTAAAGCTCAAAATATTTATCTTTCTCAATCTATAATTTTCATTGTTTTCCAGACAAACCTAATCATTTAACTTCGCTCTTTAATTCATGTTTTGACTTTGCCTCTAGCTTGCGTTCAGTTATTCCTTGTTCTTCTTTAGATGGTTCAGATCATACTATGATCTCACTAAAACTTTTATCTTGTATTTCTTCTAAATCAGATTCACCCTATCATTGTAATTTGCACTACAACCTTAATGGTACTTGGGCTGATGTCTTTTGTCTCTCTGCTGAATACTGTGTCTCTTTTTTAATTTCCTGAATCAAATCACGCCGTAATGAATCAAATAAACATTTTCCAATCATTGAAGAAAAACAAATATTTCATTCTTAAACATTTAAATTAGTTGTTTCTCACTTTTTAGCATTATGAGAAATGTCAACTCCATGCAAACAATAAGAATGCTAAACCAATAAAGATAATGATGTTTAAACTCTTTTACAGCAAGTGGCCCAGACAACATTTCTGTCATGACATGTCTGGAGCATATGCTTTAATTCCTTTCATATAAATACTATGTAATATGTGATTTTATTTACTATTATATACATGATGTAATTACTTTTGTAAGACATGTGATGTCACTATTTTACAAACATTCTATTAACATTGCTTTTTAGAATTCTTTTTATTGCTCTTTAAACTATTTAACAAATGCTAATTTGGATCTGATTTTCTGACCTACTGGAAAATAGCATCTGTGGTTTCAATTTTCAAAAACTATAGATATTGGTCTGATCCATCTAAATATGGCCCAAACAGCCTTCATACAGTTGTTAGCAAGGTCTTTGATACTTTAATTAGCAAATTTCTAATATCTCACCTTGAGCCTAACAACTTACTCCTGACAATCAATACAAATTTTGAGTTCCTTGTTCTACTCATGACTTGTGAGGCAAAGGCGCTTGACATATCAAATACTTTCAATTAAGTCTGACACGCTGGTCTTTTTCATATGATGATTCTAGAAATATTTTTATAATTATTGAACCATTCCTTTTTAATTCATTATTCATGAGATTTATTTACTGATGACACAATTATATACTTCATTCTTAACAAAAGGTTGTCACTTTTTGATTAGCTAGAAAAGGCAGCCAATCTTAAATGTGATCTTTTTTTCTGTATCACCACGAGCTTCACATTGGCTGATCAACTATAGCACAAATAAAACTCAGTTGCTTTCTGCTAATAATTATCGCAAGGTTGTTGATCTAACTATGTTTCACTACTGACCTCACATTGAAAATTAAAAATTTTTTGAATAAAAAAATATTTTAAGGGGTGCCACAAGACCTTTCAACATTTCAAAAGGTTTTTCAAATCGCATCAAAAAATTGTCATTTTTGATCTCAAATGAAGCGAAATTATAAAAAATATATACACAAATATATATAAAAATAAAAAAATAATAAATATATACATATCAGGCGTTGGCATGAAGTGGGAGCGATCGCTTTTGTCATGTGAAACATGCTCATTAATGGAATATTTATAATTGCAGCAGGTTTGGACAGAAATGGTGTGCGATCACACTCTGACAACATACACTTATACTTACTCTTACACACGCACTCATACTTAGTCTTCAATTTTTTATATTTTTACTGATAATGTTTAACTACTGACCTCGCATTGAAAATTAAACATTCTCATTTAAAAAATTTTATGATTGTAATAAAAAATGTTTTATATACATTTTTTTTATGTAGGCATGTATTTTTCATAATAAATCTAAACTTTTGAAACTATTTTCCCATGTCGTCTTAAAAATCTTTTCAATCATTAATTTTAGAAATATTTTTTTTTAAGTTTCTATAATTTATAAATAAGTTCAAAACCTTTTGTGATTACTAGTTTTTACACATTTTATGTGAATTATACAAGAATATAAAATAATTTTATTTACTTATATAAACATGTATTTTGTTGATTAATGGAAAAGTTTTGAAACATTTTGTAATGTTTAAACGATTAATTTTTATAATTAAACTTCAGTTTTTTTTAAATCTTTTAAACAAACATTTTATTTTTTGAAAATTTTTTTTTTTTTTCTTATTACGATAGGATCGAATGAGTTAAAATCATTTTTAATCATTTTTAAATTTGTTACGTGAAGCCCTTGTTAATAGAGTTGTAATGCTCAAATTAAAATTAAATTAAATGGCTTGTTGGCAGTTTATTTTATTTAAATTGCAGGTGCATTTTGTTTATTTATTTTTTTCCTATTTTTACAAATAAAAAAGTTGAAAACCTTTTTAAAATTTTTTTATTGTTAGTTTTTTAAACTTTTTTCCTAGTTTAAGTTTAGCTTAGCGTTTCTACATTCAACACATTTTCTGAAATGTTTAAATCATCAAAACATATAAACAATCGTGTCAAGAAATAAAATCATTTGCGTGGTCAGCATTAGCGCTCGATCGCACAACTTATCATTAAAAAAAAAAATAATCACTATTCACATACTTTTAAATGCATATTAGCAGTCGAAGTAAAACATCTAAAAAAAACTCGTTTTCTAAATATTAACTTACGTCATTTGGTAAATTAGAGCATTAGAAATGTTTTCGACCAAAATTTAACTAAATTTAAAAAGCTTTTGTTTCTAAAATTATAACATATTATTTATAACTTAACTAAAATTACAAATTTATTTGAGAAAAAGAAAAGTTTAAATTGTGAAAACATTTGCTAAAAAAGTTATAAAAGTTCTACTAGCGTTTGCAACGATAAAACATTAAATATGTTTTAACAAAAAGAAATCGTTATTTCATTGTTTTAATATTTTAATGATGCGAAAACATTATGAATTTATATTTAATGTTTAATCGAATAAAATAATGAAAAAAATAAAAGCTTACGAAATTTTTTCAAATAAATTTGATGTAATAATAAAATAAAATTGACTGTTGTATTAAGTTAATAATGAAGACAATAACAAAAAAAATACATAAAAGATAAATTTATTCTTTAAAACAAGATCATTAAGAACTAAGCAGAAAAAAAAACACAATCAGATGTGATCAAATAATAAATAAGTATTTATAAAGTCGAAAGAATTTTAAACATTTTGTCAGGCAGTAAAATTTTTAAAAAATTTTAAAATATTTATCGTCTTAAGAATGTCGTATAACAAATTAAAAATTAATAAAATTGTGTGGAACACCTGTATTCCAAAAAAAAAAAGATCGCTCTCAATAACTTAATGACCAGAATGCATAATTGCGCTTGCTAAAAAAATATTTGAGTTTTACGGGCGCAAAACATTGCGATAGACAATTTTCTTCATGCCAAGGCCTGATATATATATATATATATATATATATATATATATATATATATATATTTTATTTTTTTATATATATTTTTGCAGTGGGCTTGGAAATTTGACTGCCAGTGTTAGAGAAACATGAGTAATAAATATCAGAGTAATATATGTTGAAAAAGTCAACCACACATTGATCTAGCTGATCCTACTTGGTCATAAAGTCTCAATGAAATCTTCTTTTTTTTAGGTCTGATTAAGGACTTTGTTTTTGATGACTTGCTGATATATAACTGGCTGTATTTGATTTTTCAAGCTGCTTGTGTTTGCAATACACCATTTTTGTGGACAAACATTGTTTTAAGTCATTGGATTGTCACTTTTTTCTAGGTGCCTAGAATAATTTTCATCGCATCAAATATGGTGTTAATTTCAAGCATAAATATTATATGTTTTACATAACTTTGTTTTCAAAGTTTTTTAGTTGAGTTAGATTAAGTTCTTGCTTAAAAAGAACTTTTCTATTTCAGCTTTAAACCAAACTTCATCTATTAGGCTGGCTTTTTGTTTGTGTCTCTGTTTATATGACTAGCCAACACATCCTATTATCTCCTAATGAGGATACATCTCTAAAACTCAGTTTTATGGTTCTGAGGTTGGCTAGTTGACAGGTTTTCCAAACTATGTGGTAGATCTCAGAGAGCCTGATTCCATTAACAGCTGTAAAATATCAGATTACTAACAGTGTCATGTTGCACATGGATGGTGTCCCTATTCGTACTTTTGGTGTGCATTGTCAAGGCCACATTTGGAACCCTTTGATATGTCTTAGGGTTTATTAACAGTAATGAGGCAATTGCTTGGACTATTAAATGGTGTACTGAGTACTATCTGTGCTTTGAGCCAAGTCCTTTAACAAATTCAAAAATATCAAAAAATTATCAAAAAATGTAAAACACAAAAAATGATCGTCATCACTAAGTTCTCTAAATCTTCACTAATATTCGTGGTCTTTGAAATAACTTTTCTTCTGTTGAGTCTTATTTCTTGCAAAGTTCACCAGACCTACTTGCTCTTTGTGAGACTAATTTGAATTCAGCTGTCTTATCTTGTGATTTTAGTGTTGATGGTTATCTTCCTTTAATTGCAAAAGACTCCAATAGTCACATGCTTAGTTTGGGCATTCACATTTGTAAGAATTTACCCATTCGTTGGGAAACTAGGTTTGAATCCACAGACTATTCTTTTATGTGCTTTCGTTTAGCACCACTTCAATCTATTGTCTATCTCTTTGTTCTATATTGCTCTCCTTCATCTCAAGACTGCATTCTTTTCGATGTTATTTCCAATCAAATTGACCAAGCACTCTCTCTTTATCCATCAGCCAATATCATTGCTGTTGGCGAATTTAATGCTCATCAGATTGAACAGCTTGGCTCTAATGCCAGTGACTCTGCAGACGTTAAGGCCCACAACTTTTGCTTCTCAATCTCAATCTCTAACACAAACAGTCAACTTTCCAACTTGCTTTCCAAACAACTCAAATCATTTACCTTCTCTACTCAACTTATGTCTTGTTTCTGATCCTAGTCAGTGCTCGGTTTCTCCACATTCACCTTTAGGTGCTTCTGATCATGGTTTGATCTCTCTAAAACTATTATCTCATTCTTTTTTATCATCTGAATCCCCCTATCATCGTACTTCTTACAAATACCTTAAAGCTGATTGGGACCCTTTCCATGATTTTCTTAGTGATAGTCCTTGGGATAAATAAAATTCATGCTGACAAATGTGATTCTTACGTGACTTCTTGGATTCAGGATGGCATGGAATCTTTTAATCCCTCTTGATGATTCCAAACCAAACCTCACTCTTCTCCTTGGTTTTTCTCACATTGTGCTGCAGCAATTTCCAATAGCAACCGTTACTTTCATATCTATCAGCAAACCAATTCTCTAAAGTTTTGTCTAACGCCAAAGCCCGCTATTCTCAGGTTTTGAAAGCTCATATTTTATCTCAAAAAATAGGCTCTTGTGATTTCTGGAGAATCTTTAACAGTATCTATAATAAGGGCAAATCTGTTACTCCATCTCACGTAAAGACAAAGCTGAATTGTTTGCAAAGAACTTTCATTAGTATCACCTCTTGATTCCACTAGTTGTGTTCAACCTGATAAAGCCGACAAACAGGTTGACTCATTGCTTGACATCATATCACTCCAGTTTCTGTATCTAAAGTGATCCTGCTTAGACTCTTCATGCGGTTTGGACAACATACCTGCTACAGACTTGCTGAAGTGTTCTTCCTCTATACTTTCAAAACTATTTAACAAGTGCTTATCAGATTCTTTTTAAAGTGCTTGTCAAAGCCTTGTTAATAGGGATAACAGATGCTGCTTTCCAGCCTGCTGGAAAGTGGCACCTGTTTTTCCTATTTTCAAAAAATTTGGAGAGTGATCTGATTTGCCAAACTACCGTCTTATTAGTTTTCTTGCTACCAAAAACAAGCTTATTAAATCTCTAATTAACAAACACTTAATCATCTTGAATCTAATAACTTACTTTCTCATCATCAATATGGATTTCAATCTTCTTGTTCTACAGGTGATTTGTTGATGATAATAATCAATAGGTTTTATCATGCATTAGATAGATGTGGAGAGGTTATGGCTATTGCTCTTGAATTTTCTAAAGCTTTTGATATAGTTTGGCATGTTAATCTTTTTCATAAGCTTTCTTCTTACGGTCTACCAGGTAACATCTTTAAGATTATTGAGTCTTTCCTTACTAATTGTAGTATAAAAGTTGTCCTCAATGCTCACCATCTGCTTCATACCCTGTAACTTCAGGGGTTCCTCAATGTTCTATTCTTGGCCCTATACTCTTTTTAATTTTCATTAATGATCTTACAGATTTCTCACATTTAAGGTGGCGTTGTTTATTAGTGATATTAACTCTTGTCTTGATAAGAAGTCAACACTCTCTGATTGCTTAAAGGAGGCATTTGAGCTTGATAAAGATCTCACTTTTACAGCATGGGGCTCTCAGTGGCTCAGTGGCTGACTTTTATTCAAATAAAGCTCAATTTTTGAGCTAATCATTGTCACAATAATCTAGATCTTCCTATATTTATGAACGGTAACTTATACGATGAGGCATCTATCCTTCATCTTCTAGGATTAACTCTTATCTCTGATTTTTCTTGGAAACCATATCAAATTGATTGCAAAACTAGCATCTGCTAAGGTTGCATCTCTTTATTGTGCTTGCCACTTTCTTACTCTAGATTTTATTCTTTATCTATAAATCTCAAATCTGTCCTTGTATAGAATACTGTTGCCATATATGGGCCCTTTCTCTTTTAGACAAGGTGCAAAAATGCATTGTACACATATTTGGACCTACACTTGCAGCCAACCTCCAATTACTATCACATCGTTTAATGTTGCTTCTCTTTCTCTTTTCTATAAATACTATAATAGGCACTGCTCTAAAGAGCTAGCATCTCTTGTGCCATCTACTAAAATTCATTCTCGTGTTACTCGTTGTCCAATTAAGTTTCATCCTTTTACAGTGACTGTGCCTAAGTGCTCTGAAAATTCTTATTTCTTTAGTTTTTTTTCTTGAACATCAGTTCTTTTGAATTTGCTTCATCTATCTTGCTTTCCTGATTCATATAATTTGCAATCATTTAAGTCGTCTGTCAATCGTCATCTTGCTCTAAAAATTTATATTTTCTCTTCCAGTAACTTCCTACTCTAATAGTGGTTGCTTGCAGCCTTGCTGGAAGTAAAGACAAAAGAAAAGAAAAAAAAAACTCTCTACATTCAATGACATTTGGCCTAATAACCAACCTCCTTCTCCAGGAATAGCTAAACTAAACTTTAATTTATATGTAAACCATACTGGTTTAAATTATACAGAGCGGGAAATTGATAAAAGGAATATGGAAGCTGCACAGGGTTCGAACTATAAGATTAGACCTAAAACTAAAAACTTTTATTTTTCAAACTTAGTTGATAAGTTTATATATATTTATACGGATATTGCACTTCAGTGCAATAATAATAATAATAATAACAATAATAATAATAATATATATATATATATATATATATATATATATATATATATATATATATATATATATATATATATATATATATATATATATATATATATATATATATATATATATATATATATATATATATATATATAATATATATGCTAATTAACTAAGTGTAAAACCAATGCTACCAATATTTGAAGAATACTATCCATTCTTTTATTCCAAAAAAATGCTCATTAAAAAAACTTTTAATAACTTTATTATTAATGATTTTTTAAACATTGCTATTGTTATAACTAGTTACCAGATCTTTTAAAATTGAATTGATACTGCTGTTCTTAAATACTTAAAGGAAATTCAGGATCAAAGAAGATATGATTTAATTCTATCTTTTTATTAAGTTTAAATTTTCAAAAAAGAAATTTATTAATATAAAAAGTTTTGAAAGTAAACAACTTAATTACCTTTAATAAGGGGTAACTTTTGTAACTCTCTATTTTTGCTAATATTAAAAGATGAAGAACTCTGACGATTGTCTCGCTTTAGCACTTGGACAGAAGCTGGTCCAGCTTTTTTTACAACAGGAACTTGAGGTGGAAGATTTGCTTTCCCTTTCTAAATATATCATAAAATAATATTATATAAAAACTTTTTAACAATATGTTTGTATTTATGCATGTATGTAGACATACATAAATACAAAAATACAATATACCATATGTACAATATATCAATAAATACAATATATATGTACAAAATACAATATATCATATGTACATTTTTCACATTTTATTAGCAAAAAACTATTTTTTAGATAGGTTTCTAATATAGTGTGGTCCAAAGGACCTACAAACTGTATTATATATGTGTCGTTATTCTTGTGTATTTAGATTAACAATGTCCTAATATATTCTGTAAATGTATTTAACATATATTGGGGGTTCCTAACCTGTTGGTCGCAACCTCAATGGGATTTGTCTGACAATTTGCCAGGGGTTGCTATTTAAAACTCTAAAAAATAATTTGTTTACACTAGCCAGTGGTTTCTTTTTATCATGTTAAATTTAAACAATACTCCTCCTCTGACTTAAGTCATTGGAGTGTACTTATTTACTTATTTACAATTTTATAACAGCTTTGATTGTGTGTGACTCTTAATTGTATAATGTAGATTGCACAATGCAAATTTAAAATATTTTAAGTGTGAATTGTGCAATGAGTATTATACAATTAAGAGTCATATGGGGAGAAGGGGACACATAAGAATACTTTTAATAATGATAATGGGGATACATTTAGAACATAGCTAGTTCAATAACAGAACTATTTTTATATATTTCTCAAACCATTAATTAATTTTCTTGTATATTATAATAAAAATATAGTAATAACACCCGATATCTTGAAAATTTTACTGTACTTTCTCCCTATACAAGCCTCAGATCAAAGGTTTAGTGACTTATTAGGTTGCATATGAAAAAATAATCCAAATTCATCTGCAATATAAATTTCATCAAGTTTATACCTGGACAAAATTGTAGGGAGATTTGTTTCCTTCCATGACATGGTCATATTAGCTGTACAAGTTACCCTCCCCACATACTGTCTTCAACAAAACATAATTGTTTTTCCAACAATCAAGCCAACGATCAGACACTTGAAATCCTTTGATATTCAGTGGTGTACACTAGATTTTTAGATGTTTGAGTTTTGGCACTTACAGGCACTGTGTAAACTCCAAACTTTTGTATGTTCATGCTTATGTCAAATAAGTATGTTTTGCAAAGAGTTGCGATGATTGGAACTTGGGGACAAAAAAACTCAATTCTTGGGCCCACCCAGCCCTTAACATGGGAGCAACAAAATTATAAAATAATTTATTATTTTTATTTAAGTTTATTCATCAACAAATTTCAAATTTCATGCAATAACCTCTCAGTGTTTAGTTTTTATGACCCTACAAAGTTTACAGCCCCCTCAAACTGAGGGGGGTTAAAACTTTATATGGTCATAATTTTTGAAAAATAAGAGATTATGAATAAAGTTATGAACTTTAATTGAAAATTTAAAGTTCAAAACTTTCAACCAAGTTTGAATGTTATGAACTAAATTATAAATGTGAAAATAGAAAACTTGATGGAAAAGTTATAACTTACCTCTTCACCGCTTAATTTTTTATTATTTCTAAGCATTTTTATTCTGTAAACCAATGTAATTACAGAGAACCTTAATATATCTGTAGTTTTGTTTCAATTCATAGTTTTATTAAAAATACAATTTACTGCAATTTTTAATTTTTCGTTGTTTATAAATCTTTCACATTTCTTTTTATAGTTTGCACCATTTTAAACCTTGCCTAATTTATAATTTTTAATAATTTAATTTGCCTTTAAGATTGTTAAGGGATGTGCAGTACGCCCAAATGTGCCCAATGAAAACTGTCAGTTGCTTCCTCAACCCTGATTTCTAATATACTCCACAAAATTTTTATGAAAAATCAATGTCTTGTAATTGAACTTTTAATTTATTTTGTAAAACATGTTCCTTTTATTAAAAATCTAAAACATTTTTACTAGCAAACTCTTTAAAATCATAAAACTTCTGTAGAAAAAAATGCTTTCCTGAAAAAAAAACTGTGATGGTTACGTGCAAAAGTATTTCTGATTGACTAATATTTAACTTGGTAAATAAGTTTGTATGTTTTTAAACTTTCACATTGTCCTAAACTAACCCTGTCTTAAACTGCCTCCTTCTTCCATACACAATAAAAAGTTTAAAGTTTAAAAAGCTTTTTTTTAAACATCTTTACTTTCAACAAGGCTGCAAGCAACCACTAATTAGTGTTGGAAGTTATCATGACAAGAATAAATGGTAGTATCATCAGCGAACAATACCACCTTATATGTGAGAATATCTAGAGGATCGTTGATGTAAATTAAAAAGAGTATAGGGCCCCTGAGGTTACAGAATAAGAAGAAGAGTGATGTCAATCAAGAACAACTTTTATACTATGATTGGAAAGGACGAATTCAATAATCTTAATTACGTTTCCAGATAAACCGTAAGAAAAAAGCTTATGGAGAAGACCAGCATGCCAAACTTTATCAAACTTTAAAAATGTCAAGAGCTATGGCTTTAACCTCTCCACCTTTATCTAATGCACGATAAAACCTATCGGTTATTACTGTTAGCAAATCAGCCGCAGAACGAGAAGATCGAAATCTATACTGATGATCAGAAAGTAAGTTATTAGATTCAAGATGAGAGATTAAGTGTTTGTTAATTAAAGATTCAAAAACATTGCTTATGATAGGAAAAAGACTAATGGGACAGAGACAAATCAGATCGCTTTCCAGAATTTTTAAAAATAGGGATAACAAATGCTGCTTTCCAGTAAGCTGAAAAACAAGACTCTGATAAGCACTTGTTGAATAGTTTTGAAAGGATAGACAACAGCTCCAGAAAACACTTCTGCAAGACTATAACAGGTATGTTGTCCGGGCCACAAGCTGTAGAAGAGCAGAGCAAGAAATCACTTTAGATACAGAAGCTAGAGTGATACAAATGTCAAGCAATGGATTAACCTGTTTGACAGCTATATCAGGCAGAATGCAACTAGCAGAATCAGGAGATAATATTGATGAAAAGTTCTTAGCAAATAATTCAGCTTGGTCTTTAGGTGAGGTGACAAAGTCAATACAAAAAGTCCATACAAAAGTCCAGACAAAGTCCATACAAAAGAGGTGGAATTACAGACTTGCCCTTATTATTGATAAGGTGATGAAATACAAGATTTTATGATCTGACAATAGCGAGCTTTGGCGTTAGACAAAACTTTTTTACAATGGTTCTTAGCAGTAAAAAATAGACGCCTGTTTTCTGGAAAATTATTTTGCTGATAGATATGGAAGATTTGGTTTCGATTGCCAATTGCAGCAGCACAATGCGAGAAAAACCATGGAGAAGAATGAGGCTTGACCTGGACTCGTCAAGAGGGAATAAAGGATTCCATAACAGCCTGAATCCACAAAGTTATTAAAAAAGCACATTTGTCAACAGGAAGACGAAAAATTTCTACCCAAGGGCCATCACAAACAAAATCACGGAAAGAGTCCCAGTCAGCTTTAAGGCAGTTGTAAGATGTACGATGATAGGAGGATTCTGATGACAAAAAAGAATGAAATAATAGTTTTAGAGAGATCAAACTGTGATCAGAGGCACCTAAAGGTGATGTGGAGAAACTGAGCACTGACTAGGATCAAAAACAAGACATAAGTCGAGTAGAGAAGGTAAATGATTCGGGTTGTCTGGAAAGCAAGTTAGAAAGTTGACTTAATAAAATGTTTACAATGTAAACATTTTTTTAAAGTTAATGCAAATTTTTTTTTTTCTTGAAAAAACACAGATTTTCTGCTAAATTTCTCTGGGACGGAGTCCACCCTCATTTAAAAAAATTTTTTTTTCCTGAAATAGGCCCTGATATATATATATATATATATATATATATATATATATATATATATATATATATATATATACAGGCTTGGACGGGAATGGCGTGCGATCGGACGCTGTGTTTGACCACGCACATATTAACAATGTTTTGAAAATAAAACCACGGTTGCTTTGATGTTTTGACTAATAAATACGTTTTTTCGGCCTATGGGAAATGCGTTAAAATAACCAAACTAAATTAAATTATAGAGAACAATTTAAAAAATATGTATTTTTTTTTTTTTACACATTTCCAACGAAAGAAGAGAAAAGAAAACTAAAACTGTAAAAGTACTAACTCAAAGCGACAATTATTTTAAGTTACGTTAGTTAACGTTAGAAATAAATGACTTTTATCTTTTGTTACTTTATTTTTTGCAAACAAGTTAAACTATTGAATCGCTTTATTGCTACAACGTTTAGGTCTTTTGTTGTTGTCAGGCTGAGCGTTAATACATTTTTCCAGCAAGAGTTCAGTCGTAGCTAGACCGCTGAATAAACGGTCAGAATAGGGCTGTTATACCTTGATATATATATTTTTAATCAAATCCGTTGGATTATTGATCAATAAGCTTTATTTTATAAATTTATATTTCTTCTTAGTTGCATTTTTTGAATCCGATAAATTTTGTTATGCATCGGAATAATAATTATTTAATAAGATTTTTCTTAATTTAAATTTTGTTTAACAATTAATTCGTCACTTTATTTATAAGTGCTTCACACTATAATTTTTAAGTTTTTTAATAAAGTTTCAAAATTTTTGATGTCGTAATTTAAAGTAATAAATAAAATATTCGTTTAAAAGATTCATAAACATTGCATGACAAAAAAAAATACTTTTTAACTTTTACATTTATCATACACTTTTATCGTAAGCACTTATCATGCAAATCGTTAGTTCTCTCTCGCGGAAATTCTCATTAAACATAACGGCGTAAACATTAGACGTTACTCTTTAAAATCTTTGCGCAAGAGAGCAAATGCTTTTTAAAAGCATTGGTTCTCATGCGCAAAGACTTTAAAGAGTAACGTCTATTGTTTACCTGCTTATGTTAAATGAATATCTCCGCGAAGGAGAACTAATTATTTGACAAGGAATTAGTTCAACTTAGCGTGACGGTAGACTTTGTGGATGGAAAAAAAATGTTACAAATAACATTTTTAAATATTTTTAATAAAGCGTCTAATTAAAATAATCGTTACAAACACTTAGTAGATTTATTTTAAAGTTTCGCATGTAAAGTTTAAAAAAAAAATTATTAATTCCTACCATTTATCAGAAACAAAATATTCGTTTAAAAGATTTAAAATAAAAACATGGAAAGGTATATTCTAACGTTTACATTAAAAAAAAAAAAAAAACATGCTTATAAATATAATAATGCAAAAAAACTTAGATATTCTTTGGTGATATAAACGAAATGAAAGTAATCCTTAGAAGTAATTTTCACTTTGTTTAAATGCCTTCACATAATATACAAACTTAAGCAAATATGATTTTTGTGAACGAATAATCTCAAAACGTTTTGAAAGAAGATCTTAAAGATCGTCGTTCATAAAGTTTCGAGCTTATTCATTACTTTCGTTATAAAAATTCGCTCAAAAAATAATCTTTGAAAAACAAAATATTCGTTTGAAAGATTTAAAATAAAAACATAAAAAAATACTTTTAAGCGTTAGAAAACAAACTTAAATAAAAGTTTCGTATACGTTTTCGTAATAATAATTTGTTTATTTTAAGCAATCTTTTAAAGTAATTTGTTATTTTGTTTAAAGGTGTTCACATAATATAAAAACTTTGAAAAAGGTAAACGATTAAAAGTTATTTCGTAAATTTTACTAGTTTTTTTCGACGCATTTCTGAAGCGTTTTATTTGTCAAAGCAACCGTGGTTAAATTGTCAAAAAAAATTATTGTTCCCGTGGTCAAACAAAGCGCGTGATCGCACGCCATTCCCGTCCAAGCCTGTATATATATATATATATTATATATATATATATATTTATATATATATATATGTATATATATATATATATAAACAGGCCTTCTCATAAGAGGTGTGCGATTGCACGCCTTATATGACCACGCATAAAGTTCTTTGTTTTAACAACTTGACCACAGCTCATAGCAAGTTTTGATAATTAACGCGTTTAAAAATGCGCTAAAAAAAACAAAGCTAATTAAAATTAAAATAAACAATCCATAAACTGAAAAGAGAATAAAATCCTTAAAATAATATATAAAACAAAAATTAACCTAAAAAAATAAAATATTAAATGAATAATAAAATAAATAAAGGAAAAACCAGAAAATCAAAGCATTTATTAATTAATGTAAACTTAATTGTAAGCGAAAGTATAAATAAAAAATTATCAAAGCTCTAATAATCTTTACCATTCCTTCCCTGAATAATTAGGCTAATACAAGGGCGAATCCATTGTGAAGGAAAGGGTCTCCCCTCCCCTCAAATTTTTTATTTTTTTTTTAGAAATTGATGTTTAAAAATGTAAGTAACTTAGGTTGTTTAAAAGTGCCATGAAATTTAATAAAGTTTTGTGGTGCAAGTTTAAATATTTTTAAAAATATTAATAGGATACAAGGTGTGACAAATCAACAAATTTGCGCGCATTTCTTAAAAGACAGACAGTAAAACAAACATCACGTTTCTTTAATTTTGTTTATCCAAACGTTGTCGTTTGATTAGGATTTTTAAAACGAACATATTACTTCAGCAATTTTTTTCAAAATAATTTTGCGGTCATGAGTTTTTTATTTATTATAAAAAATACATTTAATATGAAAAACAATTAATTTTACAGACTTAAATTAATGCCAAAAAGTTTTTTTTTCAATGCCGTCACTTTTAAGTAAAATTACTAAATACGCTATAGTAAAAAGTAATTATGTTTTAGCATGGTTTTTGCATGCGCTCACAGAAGCATACATAATTTTACTTAAAATGAATGCTTTTGCAAAAACTTCAAAAGAAACCATGCTCAAACATTTTGATTGCTATCTTTTATTGAGAAAAACGATCATAACATTTAACGATGGTTTCTTTTATGTTTTTAGCAATTACATTAAAAGTTTAAAGCAAATGTATTCATAATAAATAAAATCTAACAATAAATAAAAATTTTTTAAACTTTCTTATTTTCCATAAAGTGAAATGTTTGTTTACATATTAAAACTTTTGCACTTTTAAAAGTTTTTTTATTGTGCATTTATCATTAATTTGCGCGCACTTTGCAAATGTGTAAAAAAAAGGTTTTTGAAAAATAAAAATTGAATAAATTTACCAAGCATCTTTGATATATTTTATAACTTATTAACTAGAATAAAAATTATTTGAATTTTATTTGACAAAAATCTCTTAAATTATCTTTATTTATTGACGTTCGTCAATAAATAAAGATACGCAAGTCAACGTTCATTAAAAAAAAAGGATATGTCACGCCCTGGGATAAAAAATAGTTGCCAGATGCGATTGTTTCAAGATTATTGTAATTCCTTTTTTTTTTTAGTAAATAATTTCTTAATTAGAAATTATATTTTCATTATAAAATGGTTTGTAATTATCTTTTGATAACTTCTGTACTCATTTTGCCTTAAACTCTAATGTAAATATTTTTTTCAATGATTGTCTTTAATTAAGTTGAATTAAAGTACTCAGGAAATTTTGTGGGAGTTTAATTGTAATAATGAATCAATTAATTTAAAAATTGCTTTATTTATTTTTTAGCGCTTTTTTTAAACGCGCTATTTATCAAAACTTGCAAAGAGCTGTGGTCAAGTTGTAAAAACAAAGAACTATATGCGTAGTCATATAATGCGGAAGTACATTAAATTTTATTGTTTTTTAAAAAAACCGCAATAATAATGACTAGAATGGTTTTTTTAATTAATGGTGTTTTTGTTGTTGTGTAGTTAAAATAAATTTTTAAACATGTGCGGAGTGTTGCCACATCGACCATCTTATAGTCTGCTACTACAAGGGAGTGTTGCTACATCGAAAATCTTATAGCCTGACTGGTAACGGAGTGTTGCTACATCAACTATCTTATAGCCTAACTCGCAACAGAGTGTTGCTACATCGACTGACAAATAGCTTGACTTGCAAGTGAGTGCTTCTACATCGACTGACAAATAGCCTGACTCGCAAGGGAGTGCTGCTACATTGACTGAGGGTTTGGTTTAAGCAGGCAGTCAATCATTTAAGAAAAAATTTTTTTTTTAAAGTTTTTAAACTTTTTCTGGTCTGGTTTATTAACGTGCTCTTTAAAACTACAGTTTATGGGAACAACTTTCTGACTACCATGCAAGAGTATATATATATATATATATATATATATATATATATATATATATATATATATATATATATATATATATATATATATATATATATATATATATATATATATATATATATATATATATATATATATATATATATATGTATATATATATATATATATGTATATATATATATATATATATATATATATATATATCAACCCTCGGAATTAGGAAAATTGAGGTCGGCAATAACTTGCTGAACTCAATCTTTTAGAGATCGGCAAATACAAAGGTCTTACCATAAAACATCGAAACGAGGTCGACAAAACCAAATTTTTTTAAATTAATATATATATATATATATATATATATATATATATATATATATATATATATATATATATATATATATATATAATATATATATATATATATATATATATATATATGGTGTAGATAAAAAAAAGTTAAAAAGGTAATGGTGAAAATATGATGCAAACTATATGCTAAGCATACAAATATCATTCAAAGTAAAACTTTCATATTGAGGTCATAGTTGGACAACTTATTATTGAAAATTGGGTTCAATAAATGTGAAAATCTTTACATAATGAGTAGGACTCTTAAGCATTACTTTAGGTTATGAGCAAGGCTTGTGTCAAGTTATCTTGCCTCTGACCTCTGCATATATATACATAAAATGTCACTTGAATCTTTTTTTATTCAGAATGTTTTTGCTTTTGTTTTTCATTTAAATTTATTTTTCTTTTTTATTGATTTATTTAGGGATTGGCACAGCAGAGTGTACATATATCAACTGACTATCTAGGGATAGGTACAAGTGGAGTGTACAAATATCAAATACTAAGTGTTTTTTGTTTGAGCAGACATTAAATAAAAGAAAAATTATTTTTTCAAATTTTTTTGAAAAAGATTATGTTGCGCCAATAAGAAAGAACTCAGTATCTATAAAAAAATTCTTCATAATTTAATCTTTGGTTTAACTAGCAAAAAAATGCTGCAAAGTGGATATTTTACATTTACTGTGTTATTTCTTATCAGTATGGTAAAAAGATTTTAATTAATATAAAACTTACATTTTCTTCTTCCTTTCCTTTGTCTTTTTTTTCAGAATTCTAAAAACAACAGTACACAATAATGAAAACATATAAAAAAAATTTCTGTCAATGTTTATAAGTCTATTTTACTTGATCTTTCTGACAGAAATATTTGAAAGTTTTTGTATTGTTAACCATTAGTATTTAAAAAAAATACTAATGGTTAATGAAATAGGGTTGAGCTTTTACCACCTTTTACCAAAATTTACAGGTAAATCAGTAATAAAAGCATAATTTACAAAATATTGGTAAAATCGGTAAAAAATAAATAAATCATAGAAACTTGTATAAAATTTTTTTTCATTTTAAAATAAAGTCTTTATAAGATTCAGATCTAACATCTTAATTGGTAATTGTTATATTGATAAAAAATGAGCTTTGAGAAAACAGAATGTATCAAGTAAATTGTAATTCATTCTGGATCGAATTTTTGTCACAAATAATCCAGCAGCAGAAAAAGTTTGCTCAGATTAAAACTTGTTGGAGGGATAGTCTCCAGAGCATTGAACAAAAGTTCAAGATTGGCAGTTCTTTTTCCATTAGCTTCATAGACCAACATCTTTTTTGAAATGGCTTTGAATTCGTCGTTTGAATTGTGGCGCTGTTTTTTGGCTGAATGCGGAATTGATTCCTCGAATTCATCTTTAGGTGAAAGTGGATTTTCATTGAGATTTTCTGAGTCACACACTTCTTGAATAAATTCTAAGTTATCTGGATTCATTGGGAATAGTCTAGAAAACAAATCTTTGGCAGTCTTAAAGTACTTCAAAGGCATTTTGAAAATTCCATGTTCTTCAATGTCGGATAAACATTCTGGATTGGAAAGGCTTACAAGCTTACAAGGTTGCTCTGCCTTCTCTCTTTAAAACACCTTAAAATTGCACTCTTCATTGTAATGCAAAGAGTTGAATCTTGTTGTTTCAGCCTGTTCACAAGAAACCTGAAAATTCGAATCTGACTTCAGTGTCAGATTCGGATTCGACACTGCTGACTTCTTTGTCGCTTGTTACTTGCAATGTGTTGTTATCAATTTTTTGGAAAGGCTTCTTGTACAGCACTGTTCTTGAACTACTTCTTGAACTAATGAATCCCATGGGTTTAACATGCTTGATGCTCAGTTGAAACCAGTTTTCTAAACTTAAACATCATGGAAGCTTCATTCATAACTGAGTAGACAATGTTGTTGCTGATGTTCAACCCAAATTCGGCCACTTTCTGTGACAACTGCTGCAGCTTTTTTAGCTGGCAGTGATCCAGAAATTCGAGTCACGCCCAGATTCCAGTATGTGTGTTTTTGATGAATATTAATATTCATGTAGCTTCGATTTTTTAAAAAAGTCTATTTATCCAGTGTAATTGAAAAGCATTTTCCAGTGGTCACTAAAGATTTAAAAGTGTTTTT
The DNA here is from genome assembly GCF_022113875.1 of Hydra vulgaris. Taxonomy (NCBI): domain Eukaryota; kingdom Metazoa; phylum Cnidaria; class Hydrozoa; order Anthoathecata; family Hydridae; genus Hydra; species Hydra vulgaris. The sequence continues at coordinate 14,314,148 of NC_061160.1, read as the reverse complement.
AAGGTCATTTCTCATGCCAGCTGTAAATTTTTTAACTGACTGGATTGCTTGCTTGTGAATTTTTGGAAAATCATAACCTTTTTCACACATGGCAGATGGAATGAAAGAGCTGTTTTTAGGAAAGTGATTATTAAAGTTTTAATTAATTAAGCCATTTCAAACCTTTTAAAATATTTTTAAGCATTTTTGAGCATAATAATTCTGATTACCATCTTCATTTTTTAGATTTTTGTTATAGAGACAAACAAATAAACAAGTATACATAACATTAGGAATAATATGTGGGTTTCTTACCATGATAAAAAAATGAAATAATGAAATTTTAAACAATAAGAAAATTAATACTCTATTAGGTGCAGCTGAAAATCATAACTTCATTTTACAGCAATATATTATTCACAAAAGTAGCAAAGAAAAGAAAATTAATTTCATAATTGAGGATTTCAAATGTTTAATTTATAATATAGTAAAAATCATTTACTGAAATTTACTGACACAATTTTACCGGTAAATCAGTAAAACAATTTTACCCATTTACCGGTAAATATTCGATAAAAGCTCAACCCTATTTTGAAATTAAATTAAAAATTAAATACTAGCTGACTGGACCTTTATTTATGTATCCTAGCAGTCCAGACCCATAAAATACAGGTATTCACCAATTCAACCATTTCTATACTTATCTATCCCCCACCGATCATTTCTATACTTATTCCTTATCTACTTGCGGCAGTGGTGTAGTGGTAAGAGCGCTCGCTTTGTAAGCGAGAGGTTCGGAGTTCGACTCCCACCACGTCCCTGGAAGTACCGCGCTCAACTTAGTTTCTCCGCGCAGCGGCCTCGCTTGTCAAGGTTCGTGTTTCGGAGTTAAAGAGTTGAGAGAGGGTTATACCACGAAATACAACAAAAAAATAAAAAAAAACACAAAAAAATGAGTAGCCTCCTCGACTGTAGTGGCCCCCTCGGGCCTTGGGGAGGTGAATAATGTAAAAAAAAAAAAAAAAAAAAAAAAAACTTCAATATTTTTTAGTAAAATAATTCATTTTAAAAAATTGCTTTAAGAAGGAAAACATTAAAAAGTGCACCTTTTCCACGAATGTAGAGCTTATAAGAGATTTATAAAATTGTTTGTTTTACTCCTAGATGCATTTCTTTTGCCATCCTATAGTTTACTGCACTGTCATCAGTGTTGTTTTGGGGTGTTCAAGTCCTCCCCAAAGCATGATAAATTTTTAAATTTTTTCTATCTTGCTGTATATATTTATTGCAAAAAATTTTATATAGCAAAAAAAAACTTCTGATTGTTAATATATAAATTTGAAGTTTTCTCATATATAATACATATATTATACACAACCATTCAATATATGCCTGGCAAACTTAACTTATGCAAAAGATGTTTATACTTATAGACGTTTGTACCTAATGCTATACAAATGGCGAAACTAAGAAGATGAGGTAATTTTAGCAAACAGAAATTATCAAAAGAGGGGAGAGCTATGACAAATCTAAAATCGAAGCTTCAAATTTTTTACTTAGATAAGACAATACGTTTCGCATTTTTTACAATATCATCAATTTTTTTAAATACAATAACCATTCAAGAGCTTTGATTGTTCGTGACTTAAAAAATTATTAACAGTAATAACAGATTCAAAACAATTCTTTGGATCACTATTGTAAAATCCATTTTATTTATATAATCTAAACAAACTGTCTGTCCCCATAATAATTTTCACGCAATGAATGTGACCCACATTGTCACAACTAAAACACCCTTAAACCATAACATTTTCTCTTCCATGTTTAACAGTAAGTAACTGATATTTTAAATTAAGTCTTACTCCTACTAGAGTTTTTTATTAAAAAATAAAACTGCATTCGTCCAAGAAATCTGCATTTTTTATTCTGGACAAAAAGTCAAATAGATTACTTTGACATGTTTGTGTCATGAAACTCACATCTCATTGTACTATTTTCAAGCAACCTTGGGAGAATCATTCATGGAATACCTTACCTACAATCTATCACCCTTATCAGTTGTAACTTTAGATCTTTCACTGACAAATTCTCTTGATAATGCGACTTATTCCTGATTTTAAAGCATAATAAAGTTCAAAAATCTTTCTGTAAAAGATTTTTCTTGCATATTTTAAAACTAATTTTTTTATTTCATTTGTAATTTCATTAGTCTTTCCAATAGTTTAAGTCCTATAGAAATATTTCTTACTGAAGGCTATACATATATATAGACTATAATAAACCTTAATTTAAAGCCTTTTTCAGAGAAGAGAACTTTGTTGACATTCCAGAGACTATATATATATATATATATATATATATATATATATATATATATATATATATATATATATATATACACACGCACAAATAATTTTAAACATATTCTACAAAATAAAGTGCTCAATCCTCATTATAGAACAGAGCAATTGAGAGCAAAAAAATAGAGCTATATATATATATATATATATATATATATATATATATATATATATATATATATATATATATATATTTATATATATATATAAATTAAAGAAATTGTGACTTATTAAATCTGGTTAGGGACCAGTTATGCACACCATGAATTTAAATTATTCTTCTTGTTATCCAACAATTATGTAGGAGACAGTAACACTGCAATTTACTGTATTTTGAAACTAAGAGTTACTGACATTTTTGGAAATATAAAATATACTAAGAAAACACCTAAAACAGAATTTGCAAAAACTACACCCCAAAAACTACTTAAATATGAAAATAATAAAGTACAAGAAGCTGTTTTTACTAGTTTGCTTACCGTAGATGGGGGTAACTAAAGCCTACGGGGAAACTAAAGCCATTATAGCAGGTAATTTTTGGATGGTGATAGTGACAGCACTGTTTGGATTCAACAGCTGATGTTGTGTTCTTCTAATAGGAACTTGGACTGCTTTCCAAATACTTGTCTGGATTATTAAAACAATATCACGGTAAGTGTACAGTAAAACTATATATTTAACCTAAAAAATCGATAAAAAAGTTACCTTGCATAACTTCTGCTCTGAACAAATCATTTTTAATCTTAAATTCTCATAACTCTCAACAAACATAACCTCAATTTATGTTTCATCACACCTTTAAAGGTTATAACCTATAACCTTTCAAAGGTTATAACCTAACCTAGCACTCTCTAACTAAAGCCAACATTGCTTTTTAATGGATGGCTTTTGTTACCCCTTTTCCAGGGGTAACTAAAGCCACCATGTTTTCATTTTTTTTTATTAAAAAAATGTATATTTCTGCAATTTATGAATATATTTCTTTAATTTATGACCACAGACCCAAGTTTTGCAATATTTATTTAACCTATAAATTAAAGGGTCTGACTTGGGCAGAAGTTTGAATTTCGAAAGTGGCTTTAGTTACCCCCATCTACAGTACTAAAGATGCGATGCATAATATAAAAATTCAGATTACAAGACATTAAAATACATGATATATTATTTCTAAAAAATCAATTTTTTTTATCAAAACATTGTTTAATTTAGATTTACTTTTCTAAAAAAAACCTTTCTTTAAAATTTTTTTAATAATACAACTATTCCTAACATTTTTTAATTTGCTATGCTTTAATACCTATATCCAAAAGTACAATAAGTATTCATGTTTAAAGTAGATAAATTCTGCACTTATTACATATTGTTGTGTGCTTTTTGCATATTATTTACAACTTCTGATATAAAATTAAAATTTAAATATTTTATAAACTTAATAAGTTTAGCTTTTTATGCTTAGCAATAAATTTTTATCACACTTTATCATATCTAAAGATTTTGCATTAAAAGTACAACGTGTATTAGAAAAAAATACTAGTAGTTATTTTCGCATTTAAGGTATTATCAAAATTTTTTGCACAATATAATCATCTTGCACAAACCTAGCCAAATGTTATATAATTGAAACATGAAAAAATCAGTTATCTAATGTTTTTTTTAATGTGCAACATACAAACCGGTAATTGTAAGAACTAAGCTATCTAAACTGGTTAAAGCTGCATATGAACTAAATATAAAAAACTCCAGAGATACACAAAAATCTCAAAATAAGAAAGTTATGCATAAAATAATTAACTTACCTTTTCTTTATCTTTTTTAAGTTTTACAGGCATTTTAGAAAACCAATCCAGCTTAGACGATTCTAGTTTAACCGCTGATACAACAAAAAAACTTGTTTAAATAAAAATAAAAAATCTAGTAAAAAAACTGATAATATGTTTTGCTATCTCTAAAATGTAAACAATCTTATTTGTGAAAGTAAAGGTCGTACGCTAGCCATTTTATTGAAAACAGGAAATCTGTCAACATTGGTAAAAGGGCAAATGGTAGGAATGAGGAGTAACGGCGTAAAAATCGGCGTTACGAACGGAGTAAAAATTGAATTCGTTCGCTAATAAACACCTGATATGTTTATATCATACAAATACATGCATACAAATAGATTCAAATGGTTCCACTTTTTCTCTAAGCTCTTTATCTCTCTCTAAGCTTTCCTCTCTCTCTAAGCTCTCTTTCTTTAAGCTCTCTGAATCAGGGCCGTCCCAAAGAGATTTTAAAGGGGAGATACCGTCTCTGTTTTTTGCCAACTAGAGCTAAAAAAAATTTTTTTGCCCACTAACTTATCTAAAAAAAAAAAACATTTGTTTTCCGACATTTTCCGACTGCCAACTATAAATCCAATTTTGCCTACTCTAGCGTCCAAATTGCCGACTAAAACTAAAAAAATTTATAGGGGGGCTAGACACTCCCTACGTCCCCCTTCGGGACGGCTCTGCTCTGAATAGACTTCTCAGAAAAACTTCTGAACTTTGTACCGTATTCTTTTATGTTTCAAAGATCAAATAAGAGTTTTGTTAACTTAATTAATCTTTCCATCATCTATTGGTACCATGAATAGTATCTTAATAGTTCTATTTAGGTCCTCTATTTCTAAGATATTTTAGGACTTTCAGATTTTGGTAGTGGTGGTGGTAGTGGGATGCATACCCCCATCCCAACCAGAATCTGAAAGTCCAAAAATATCTTATAAATAGAGGACTTTTTTTTTTAGGAGACGTAAATGTGATACAAAATACAAAAATATTTCAACATCCATAACATCCCTGGATCTGTCACTGCTAGGTATTACTAAAAAAAGGAATTTTACATTTTAAAAAGAACCCTTCAATTTGTAAATGAACCCCTTAAAATTGCTGGATCCTTCTCCAAATGGGGTGTATATATCTAAATATGTAACTTTTTTTAAGCCACAATTCTGTTTATATTTTTAAATATAGTATTGTATAACTTATTTTTTAATTTTTGTTTTAGGTGCCCTAAGAAGATCTAACGGTCTTGTCACAGAGCACCGTGGAAGAGCATTAAAAGAGAAACTTCTTGCTTCCTTTCTTACCAATGGCGCAAAGTATGAACAGAGCTTGCTTTGAACCGTGGCTCTCTAGCTTTTAAAAGCAAACTTTCTAACCACTGCGCCATGGCCGCTGTAAAACGCTCCAACCACTGCGCCACAGCCGCTGCAAAAACTATGATATCACGAGAATACAGGACCACTGGGTTTTCTTCTGGAATTATTATTAGCATTTTTATAAATATAATTTTATGGTAGCTTATTTTTATTTGTTCTTAAAGTACTTACGCTTGTTTGGAGGATCAGGGAGTATTCAAATAGCGTAAAAAAGCGTCAAGGGTAAGATAGGGATTCTAGGGGAACATAATAAAAGTATTCCGAGAAAAAAAACCCGGCTAATGCCACTAGAAATCTGTTTAACTTCCTGTTAATCCTGTTAAGTTCCTGCTAATATGGCTAATCCTGGTAAATTTTCGCCAAATACGGCTAAACTTATTAAGTTTCCCATTAGTCAGATGACTTTTATGAATTTCCTGCTAATCCTAGTAAGTTCCTAAGTAAGCTCCTAATCCTAATAAGTAATTACCAGGATTAAACGAAATACTCAGTAAGTTCCTAATAAGTTTTCAAGAATAAAACAATTGTAAAATCTCGTATTATACGCCATCTTTTATTTATTCACACGCGAGTCAAGTTGACTCGCGAGTCAAGTTAGCTCTAAAACAACAACAGATTACTCAGAACTATAGTTCTAAAATTAAAATTTAAAATCACATTATAAAACGGCATTTATTTTTTTATTTTATTTTGTAATTTTATTTGAAATAAGCTTTACAATGTTTTACAACATAACAATATAAAAGTTTTGAAAAATTCCAACTGGAGCTGGCAGAAGACATCGTTCTATTTTTTATTTTCATTTTTATATTTTTTTTGATTTTTTTATTTATTTATTTATTTATTTTTATTTTTATTTTACGCCAATATAATAACATAACTTTGAAATCCATACATATCGAAGAGAATACTTATTGAAAAAACAAAATAAAAACGTGTTGCATCAATATATAAGATATTAAGTAACTATGGTTAAATAAAGGTTTTAAAAGTAAGTTAGCAATAGATTATAATCAAAACTGAATGTGTGTTGTTTCGTTTCACGTTTAAAATGTAGAGTGGAAGTTATAGTCTTTATATTACTTGTTAGAATCGGGTTCCATAATCGTGGCCCTCAGTAAGATATTGAGAAGCCAGCTTATTTTAATAAAATTTTTGGAATAACAAAGTTGTTAATTGAGTACTTAGTTTGGTATTTGTGGTTTATAGAAATAAATTGAAATTGGAAAGTGTTTGGTAGTAGTAGATTCTTTAACTTAAATATAAAAAGTAGTATGTTAAGAATATTTACTTCGAAGACATTAAGCACTCCAAGTTCTCTTAGTAGAGGTTTGGCATTGGTGTACCTGTTTGCGTCTAATATTAAGCGACATGCATGTTTTTGTTTTTTTTTAAATTGCATTGAACTTTGTTGGATATGTACTCGCCCAGATTATGTTACAGTAATTCATGCAGCTATGAATAAAAGAGAAATAAATATTTTTTAAACAAGTTGTATTAAGAAGATGCTTTGGTTTATAAATAATTCCAATAATTTTAGATATTTTCTTTTCCACTTTTGATATGATTACTCCAGCTAACTCTTTCATTAAGAATTACACATAAAAAGTTGATTGAGTATTCTCTTTTAAGTTTAGTTTTGTTGATAAGCAGTTTAAGAAGTCTTAATGGGAGGGTGTCTGAACCAGAAGATTAAGTAAAAAGAATATATTTGCTTTTTTCTACGTTTAGCAAGAGTTTGTTGGCCTTAAACCATTCGTTTAGATTTTCTAGCTCTTGATTAACCGTATTAAACATAAAGTTAATGTTTTTGTGGCTAAAAGATACTTGCGTATCTTTTAGCCACAAAAACATTAACATTAATCGTCAGCAAAGAGAACAAAGTTGAGTTTTTTATGAAAGTTGAGAAGATATCATTAATATAAACAAGGAATAGCAATGGCCCTAGAATTGATCCTTGCGGAACCCTACAGGTAATACTATCAGGTTGTGTAACAGTATTGTTATACGATAAAGCTTGTCTTCGATTATTAAGATAGAAGCGAAACCATTTTTGATTGTTGTTTTTTATTCCATAATTATCTAATTTATAGAGAGGAACCTCATGGTCAACAGTGTCAAATGCTTTTGAAAAATCAAGGAATACTCCTAGAGTGTATTTATTTTTTATCAAACCCCTAGAATGTATTTATTTTTTATCAGTTCCATTTAAAATTTCATTTACTAGTTTGACTACAGCCTGTTCTGTTGAGTGTGTTTTTTGAAATCCATATCGATTATTATTTAAGAGGTGATAATCAGGGCAAATCAGATTAAATTGCAAATATTGAGGACCTTTTTTTTTCTGTGTCTCTAGTTGGCATAAAATACATACAACAACCCCCCCCCCCCTCCTAATGGAAGATCTCTTTGGAACGGCCCTGGTGATGATTGTGCATTATGCGCTCTAATATTTTCGAAAAACTGGGTAAAATAGAAATTGGTCTATAGTTAGAAGCCATAGAATCATCCCTGTTTTTAAATACAGGAACAACTTTATCCATCTTAAGCTGTTTAGGAAATATCTTGTGATTTAAAAACATGTTGTTAATATGCAGAAAAGGATGTTCAATTATATTGTAGACACTTTTTACAACATTCGCGTTGATGTCGTCAAACCCTGGGCTTTTGTTTGATTGTAAGAAATTAAAGGTGTTTCGAAGCACATTGGGAGTTATTTTATGGTCTTCCATTACAAAATTAGTACAAAAAACATTAACAAACAAATCATCAGTTAAATTGCAAGCCATGCAATCGCACCCAGATGTTCTTGTATTTTTCCACTATAGAATTACAAAAATTAATTATCATTAATCTATAGTGGAAAAACTCAAGAACATCTGGGGACGATTGCGTAGCTTGCAATTTAATTGATGATTTGTTTGTTAATGTTTTTTGTACGTTCTCATATTAATTCTTAGTCGAAGAAATGTTGAGCACCTTTTTTTTTTATTTGTAAAATTGTTTTCTACATGCATCTTCTATGCACATGCCAAATTTTACCGAAAAATAAACAGGGCCGTCCCAAGGAGGGGTTCTAGCCCCCCTAACAAGTTTATTTGTCGGCAAATTGGAGACTAGAGTCGGCAAATGGGATCTATAGTTGGCAGTCGGCAAATGTCGGAAAACGGGGACCTTTTTTTTTTTTTTAGAGATAAGTTAGTCGTCGAAAAATTTTTTCTTGGCATAAGTCGGCAAAAAACAGATACGCCACCCCCTCCCCCCATAAAAATTTCTTCGGGACGGCCCTAAAATAAATAGGAGCAGATTATTTAATTAGTGAAGCACTTTTGGTACCTAATTGCTGTTTTTCTGTTTTTTTTGGGCAAGCGAAGTCCAGGGGCGGATCGGGGGGATTTTATAAGCAAAAATTACTACAATAATGTATTGTTTCGATTTTTATTATTAGATTTATATGAAAATGGAAAAAATAAATAAAACCTATTTTTGGATTCTCCAACAGGTAGTAAGTTTAATCTTTTTTTTCAAAATACTAGTATTAACAACTATTTCTACAACAAAAATAACATTGATAAATGTAAAACCTTAATCGTTTTCTAAATGATAATAACATTAAGATTAACGTTTAAGGGTAAAAATTTTTCTTTTGAATTGATTGTTAACTAGTATTATCAACTGATAATTTTATTAAAACAATATATATAAGTCATACACGTTCTTCATTGGTTTATTCTTAATTTCTCTCTGTTTGAAAAAGCATTTTAACAATTTTTGTGAAATTTTCATTTAAATTTTTTTTTTGGGGGGCGGGGCGGAAGGGTGTGTGTGTAATACACCTTCATTCATAAAAGCAACTTATACACCACTAGTTACTATTTTTTAAAGAACGATAAAAAACAAAGAGAAAGGTAATTAACTGATAAAGTGTTAAGCGGAAACTGATAAAAGAAAGGTCAGATGATTCAAACCTGATTTCTTGACAAAAATAAGTTAATTGATGTGTAAGTATATGCCCAAGCCAAGCATGTGACTATTGAAGTCTTGCGAATCAAAGGATAATATCCATCAATACTGGGATCCGAAGAAGCAACAGCTTGATTCAAAATATTCTCTCTAAGGGCAAGTAAGTCTGGTGAATTTTGCAAGAGGTAAGGTTTTACTGATGGAATATTTGGAAAAGTTATTAAAACAGTTCATTTATGGTGATATTTGGGCGCTTTGGTCATGTTTAAGTTAAAAAAACTTGACTCGATTATAGATAGAGTATGGTAACCCTTGCACGAACTATGCAGTTGTCTCAATCCAACTAATTAATTTAAAGCTGTAACTTAGAGCTTGATATGTGACCTTAACAATACGCACGAAAAGCACTGAAAGGGACACCACTCATGCGCAACATGGTACTGTTAATACTCTGATATTTTAGGACTGATAATCGAGAGCTACCACAGAGCTTGGGAAACCTTACTACCAGCCGAACGGCGAGTCTTAAACTCGTAGCCTTTAACGCGTGCAAATATGGGATTCAACACTAAATATAAATTTCCGCCTCAAAACTGCTACTTGTCCATGTAAAGTATAACTTGTTCTGCTCTGTAGTGTTAACAAAATGTTGGCTTAAGATCCTTATGATTTTATCGCTCTTCATAACTCGAAGATGAAAAACTGTCATACTCGAAATAAAACTAAAAAGCACTTTTACACTTTTTTCAAGTCTACGTAAGTAGTACAAAAATAGTACAAAAACGTTTAACAAATATAAAAAAAATAATACAATTCATTATATCGATAAAATATTAAATACTATCAAAACATCTAAATATTTTAAAACTTTAAAAAAAGTGTTACTAAATGTAAAAAATAAAGAATTATTTTAAATATTACGATTAATTACTCTTCTCAAGTAAAGAAACACCTTTAATTTATGCTCAGTTATTCTTTTCAAGATTATATGAGCATAAATTAAGAACAACTGAGCACTTCTTCTCATAACAACCGATGACTTTGTTCGCACTTATAAAAATTATAGAGATAAAAGATAATATCTTGTATATACTAATTATCTCACCATAAACTAAACTGATTGATGATTTTCGATAAAAATCACCAAGATCTTACGACGTTTCTCAAACGCCATATACCAGAAAATTCAATCAACCGTTTGAACTTGTCAAGTTATTAGCTTAGGAATCAAAAGAGCAGTTACCAAGCTGCCTTTAGTAAGATTTCGTACAGCTTCGTTACTAGGCATCTCTACTAACGCATGACAAGAACGCATGCTTAGTAAACGGCTGCTACACTGACTTCCAGTTGTAATTGCGAGCGGAACACCATCATCAGTATCCCAATTTAAACGAACACGATGATATTCAGGACGAATATCCAAATTAATATCAAAACTTAACTAAACGAAAAAAAAAATCATTAAAATTACTAACAAAATAAATCAGTAAATTAATAACAAAATTACTATTTTTTCACTAAAAACACTACTAAACAATCTACTGATTTAAAGATTATTATAGCGCTATTAATCAAGTAAAAAAAAACAACTAATGATGCTAAAATAAAATACAAATAAAGAGAGGCAACTGAATTGCCCTAAAAAAAAAATACTAAAATAAATAAAAAGTAAACAATGCTAGTATAAAATAAACCCACTTACCCGCGCTTGTATACGTTGCAAGTTTGGTTTACTAAAACCGGCTAATTTTCTGATAGCAGGTAAAACAAACAAATAGAAAGTAACGATTGCAGACACTGGATTCCCAGGTAAAGCAAAAAAATACGTTGTGATAGAACCACGTTTGATTGTAGCAAACGTAGTCGGTTTTCTGAATATTAAAAAAATCATATAAAAATTCTTATTATTTAATTTAGCTTAGGAAAGTTTTTTTTAATTTAAAATTAGTCTAAAATATTATAGTGAATATGTTAAAATTGTTACTCTTAGAATTGAGAAATGTTCATACCCTGGCTTCATATTCACTCTACCAAACTTTATGTCGCCAAATTTTTCTAAAAACTTCTTGATAAGATCCTGTGATAAAGCAAATAGTTTAGAGTTAAACAATAAAAATAAAACAAGAAACAAATGGCGAAAAAATAACGATTTTAGGCGGAATAACCATGATTTTAGGCAACAAAGCCAAATCTGTAAGAGATATAGCCATAATATTAAACAAAGGGGCCAAAATTTTAAGCAAGAAAGGAAAGTTTTTTTTAACCATTTTCAGATTTTCAACATACGTAGTCATTAGCCAGATTTTTTCAGCTATTTTTTGATTTTAATAAGTAGAACGAACCTTACTTTTTTAAAAATATTCATCTATATTTTTACAGAATTAATTTTTATAGCTCTATATTTTTTAGAATTCAATAAAAGATTCGATGACTATTTGTTGTTTGTTTGTTATTTTAAAACAATTTAGAAAACCAAATTATTAAATAAAGTTTAGAAATTGAGAACAGAAACATTTTTTTTACATTGAATTTTTCTGCAAATTACTCCCCTATTGGCAACAACGCTACTTTAAAATATATATAAAAAAAATCTTTTTACCTTTTCTCCCATAGATACACCACCAGTTGTGATAACTATTTGATGTGCAGTATCATCGATTATGTTTAGAAGAACTTCACACAATCGAGAAGGACTAAAGTTTGTATTAACATATTTATGCATATATATTTATGACATATCTACATACATTCTGTAACATAAGTTTAAATAGCATAACTTTTTAACTTGAAAAACTTAATTTTTATGAAAAATGCTTGAAAAACCCAATTAGATAAAATCCATTAGCAAAAACCTTACTTGTCAGGAAGTACTCCCAAATCAGCTGCATTGAATCCCTGCTCACGAATAGCAGCAATAAGAGCTATCTTGTTTGAATCATAAATTTGACCTTTTCCTTTTTCTTCTCCAGGGGGAACTAACTAAAATTTAAAGTTTCTATTTTTGTAAGAAAAACAAAACCTACACCACGTGTTTAATCAGCAAAATCCAAAAGTTTTAACTATAGTAATATAACATCACATGATTTTATTTTCATTTTTTAAATTACATTAATTTTTTTTTAGGTTATGCAAACTCTATAATGAACAAAATAGTTCTAAAAGATTATAAATACTCCTAAAAAAGCTTTTAAATTCTTACCAGAGCCCCTAAATTAGATTTGGGATCACACAAGCACGAACTACCAATAAGGTCAAAATAATATCATTGTTTTGGAATTCTCTTCCATCTTAATGTTTTCATACAATAAAAAGTTTTTTAATCATCTTTATATTTTCATACAATTAAAAGTTTTCTTCAGCCACTTTTTTGGTTTTTAATTCTTTTCTTTGCTTTTTGTTCTCAACTTAATTAGTAGTTGCTTACATTTTAATTAGTGGTTGCTTGCAGCCTTGTTATAAGTGAATTTGTTAAAAATAAATTCACTCCAAACATATGTATGTTTAACTCTTTTCTTTGCTTTCTATTAACTCCCAATTTTATCAGTGGCTGCTTGCAACATAATTAGTGGTTGCTTGCAACCTTGTAAGTGAGTTGTTTACTTACTTGTAAGTTACTTGTTTACTTACAAGGTTGCTTGCAACCTTGTAAGTAAACTTACAAATTTCAAAATATTCTTATTAATTCTTGTATGGGATGAGTTTGCTGAGCTTTATAACTTTTTTTTTTAGTATTTACTCATGCTTAACATTAGCAACAAAGTCTTATTCAAGTGTGAATAAGACTTTGTTGAAACTGTCATCACTAAATAAATATAAATTTTATTGTGGTAAATAAATTTTTTTTTAATTTTTAATTCTAATTTTTTTTTATCCATAAATGTGGTTATTGGCAATAAACTGAAATTAATTAAACAAAACTATTTCAAAAAAATTAAAAAATTTCAAGAGTTGATTTCTTATCAAAAACCAAAAACAATAAAAATAAAAAATCAAACCTCGTCACCACTTGAAAAAACTCCAATTGAAGGTGGCGAATATACAGGAACCTTAAAAATAATGACATTGTTTTTTTATGATGACAAAATAAACAAACGAGTTATGATGTAAAAACAATAATTACTGTATTAATTCCTGCCATAGCTAGCAGCCCCAGTTCCGATGGGCCAAGTTTTTCTCCAGCATACAACAAAGTTTCACCTTGACGTATATCAAAACCAATAGGCCTTAAGTAAAATCATAAAACAGTTATACCAGCTATGATGTATGTTCACACTTACTTAAACTATCAGCTATGATGTAACTTTTTATTGCTCAAAAAATACAGGGCCATCTGACTATTAAAACCTAAAGCAAGATTTTTATGTGCTATGATGTATGTTCACACTTATCTAACTTAACTTAACGTAACTTTTTATTGCTCAAAAAATACGGGGCAATCTGACTAAACCAGTTATGATGTATGTTCACACTCATCTTTTCATTGATCAAAAAATACAGACCTGATGTAGCTCTAAAGTAACTATTAGCTTTGATTTAACTTTTTATTGCTCAAAAAATACAGGACCATCTGACTATTAAAACCTAAAGCAAGATTTTTATTTGACTTAAGATTAGTTTAAAAACAACAAATTAACATCATATAATTATTTATAACTTTCATTATGCTAATCCACAAACTTTATAAACAGTATTCTAATTGCATCTCATTTATCTGTTCACACCCTCTATATTTGTCCTATTTAGTAAAATAACACTAAATTGAAGGAGAATTTGATTAAAAAAAATTGTTAGGGGTAGCGCAAAGCTTTGGAAGATTTGATAGATCTCTAATATTATCAAAATTTCTATAAAAGTTTGTCAACCTGAGTGTCAAAAAGAAGCAAAATTATTAAAAAACTTCAAAAATAATGATCATACTTTCCAAAAACATCTTTAATAAAAATGATTTTAAAAAACTGTTAAAAAATCAATTTCTCTTTTTTTATAGACAACAGAATTCAATACAAGGACAAAAGATTCACAGAGATAGAGAATGACATCAGAAACAGAAATAACTGGCAAGTATAATAAAAATAGGCAACCTTAGCAGATTGCTAACTTTGTAATGGTTTGCATATTTGGTTTTTTTGAAAGGTCAGTAGTAAATAATAATCTTAGAAGACAAAGTAGAGGGCTTAATAAGAATGTTTCCACTCATCAATGTGGGGTTGTCAACAATACTATAATTTTACATTTTAAAAATACTTAAGTAAAAATACTGGCTGTAAAAGTAACAAAGTAAATACCAAAATACCTAAGTAAAAGTAAAAAAGTCTTTTAAAAATACTTTAGTTACAAAGTAAAAAGTACTTATGCGAGTCACAAATGTGAATGTATCTAACATTAACATACAAGAAATAAGTTTTTAAATCAGCTTGGAATAAAGCATACATTCACTCCACCAATCAATCTTATGTTTATTGTAATAAACTGGCAGGTTTACACTAGATTACAACCATTAGCTTTGCATTTTTTTTTACCTTGATTGGTTAATAATCTTTTTTGAAAGCTGCATCATAGTCAGCAGTTGCAAGATCATGAGTTTATTGAGTGGCATGCAAATTGCTGATGAGAGGATAGGTTAAATAGCATAGCTGCATTTTTTCATGTTTTTAAATAGTTTTTCAAATAGACAGTTTGATTATTGTGTTGTGCCTTTACGTCTAGAAGTACCGGTTTTGGTTTCATGATATTAAGCGTGATATACGATTGATTCAAACCAATAAAGTTTAAGTACTTTTGTTCTGAAAGTAACTCATCGCAAAGTAAAAAAAGTAACCATGAAAACTCATCACAAAGTAAAAAAAGTAACCATGAAAACTCATCACAAAGTAAAAAAAGTCACCATAAAAACTCATCACAAAGTAAAAAAAGTCACTATAAAAACTCATCACAAAGTAAAAAAAATCGACCATGAAAACTCATCACAAAGTAAAAAAAGTAACCATGAAAACTCATCACAAAGTAAAAAAAGTAACCATGAAAACTCATCACAAAGTAAAAAAAGGATTAGGTTGTAAATGTAACACAATACATGGAGAAGTACTGCAGAAAGTAACAAAGTAAACAAATTTTGTTACACCATAACTCTGGTCAAAACTAATAATCTTTGCCTCATCACCCTTTTTATTTAATGCATGATAGAACCTTTCTGATATCTGTACGATGAACTTTCTGATATAACGGTTAAAAAGTCAGCAGAAGAACAAGAGAATTGAAATTCATATTGATTCATATTGAGAGAAATTTATTAGTGCAAGTTTGTGTTCAGATAATTGCATTTTTAATACAACTAACTATAAAAAGAATTATATAAATAGATCTTTACACCTTTGTACATTATACAGTCATTTTTATAAATAACCCTATCAATTATGCAACAAAAACTTTAGTTCCATTTAACTTGCTTGCTTATTTCACACAAAAACGTTATGTTTAAAAAATTATTAATCAAATTTATTGCTCGCTTATTTTAGATTTTTCAAATTTATGATAAATGAATACAAATTAATCAGAGTTATTTGTTATTGTTATAAAATTATATTTTTTAATCAATCAGAGTTATAAAATTATGTTTTTTAAATTGAAAATAAAGAAGAATAAAAATAACTTTTTATCAAAATTTAAAGAATTAAAAATATTAAAGAATTTTTACTAAACTTTATATTAAAGAAAAAAGCTTAAAACTTTTTATTTACTGAAAGGAAACTATAAATACAATTTTTTCTTCAAAAGTAAAGTTCAATAGAATGTAAAACTTTGTTTCATTAGGGTTATATATTCAAGTATAATTTAACTTTTAAATATAACATTCTGACACTTTGAGAGAAAAAAAAATGTAGATAAATGAACAAAATAATTAAAGATTGTTAAATCCAAATATTTATAAAATATTTGGTTTTAACAAATTAAAACAAGATTAATGTCAGGTACTTAAACAAGTGTTGTTATCGACTTTGACTAAATTGACTAAAAGTCAACTAGTCGAAAGTCGAAATTAGTCAATTTTGATATGAAATTGAAATATACGAAATTAGTCAACTATGAAAAATCTAATAATCGATTTAATCGACTTTAGATTTTCTACTAATCGACTAAAAGTTGATTTAGCTGGGTCCTAAAATTCTTATCTTTATCTCTTCGTTTTATTTAACCTTGTCAATATTTTATTTTATTATGATGCTGACCAATTAGTAAAGATATATCCTTATAAGTAGATTATTTTATAAAGATAAAATATTTGTAAAAACTGAGCCATGCGCAAAATCATTATTTATAGCTGGGTTTTTAATTCAACCAAAATATCTGAACATTCAACCTAATTTGCTGTTTCACATTAACTCAGCTTTAAGCTTATTGTATGTAGTGCTTTACCAGCTTCCACTTTGATATGCCACAAAAATTGTCTTACAAATTTTTTGCTTAAATTGTTTTGATAAATGATATAATAATACAGAGAGAATCTTTTTTTTTAAATTCTCTCTGTTTTAATTCAATTAAAATTCAACAAGTCAATTCAATCAAATTCTTTTTATTGATTGATACATATAATAATAATTCCCAATGGACATTTTGAACAATTGTTTTAACTCCCTTTAGAAATTAACAATTATTAGAATAAATCTAATAATAATAATGATAGGTACTCATGAAAATCCTTTAGGACATTATATCTGTATGAAGGAATTCTTATCTGAACACACTTAAAAGCTGTTCTTTGACTAAATTGTAATAGCTATTTTATTCTTATTCTCTTTTTATGGTAGAAATAAAATGTTGAATTGAAACATTCATAAAAAGTCTGGAATTATTTTTTGAAAAACAATGACTCTACAATAACAACCTGTAAATATGAAGATACTTTAATAAAAAACAAAATTTGCAACAAATAGCTAAAATACAATAAAAATACAAGCTCAATGGCAAATCATTTGTATAGTAACCATCGGATTAATATAGAGTCTAAACTTCCAAGTACAACAACTGGCCATGTGTCTATCAAAGCTGCATTTGCAAACTCTCACTTATATTGTTCAAGTTTGCAGAAATATAGAGATTTAGAGGAATCTATGTGTAACTTTGTTCTTCAAACAGGTCAACCGCTGCAATTGTTGATAAGTATTTTATTAAAATGCTAGCTTTGTTTGATAACAAGTACAAATTACCGACGAGACAAAAGTTTTCGTATGATATAGTGTCGCTTAATTTGAATCATTTTAAGTAAAAGTAATGCATCTTTTAAAGCAAGCTGAATTTTGCCATCTAACCACAGATGGATGGACATCACAAGCCTGACATTTATACACCGATACCACAGAACTTTTTGTTGATCAAAATTTTTGTTTGAAATCAATTTGGATTACATTAAAGCATAGCCTAAAAGCCCATACTAGCCTATATTTAAAAGTGCAAATTGAGTTAATTCTAAATGAATGGAAAATAAGTGATAAAACACTTTCAACCAGTAGTGAAACTACTGCGAATATCAAACATTGTCTAGAAGATCTAATTAATAAATTGTAATTACCTTGTTTTTGTCATATATTAAATATAATTGTTAAAGATGTTCTTGTAAAAGAGAATGAGCTATCAACTGATTTCTTAATTTTTAGGAAATGTAGGAAACTCGTTGGCTTATTCAAACATAGCAATAAGTTTTCTGCTCAACTTGTAAATTATGTTGAGTTAAATAATATGAAAATTGACAATCAAAAAGAAAAATGTTCAATTAACAAATTAAAATAAGATATTGCTACTTGGTGGAATTCAACCCTTTTAATGTTGCAGTCAGTTTTTAAACTTAGCAAATCGATCAAAGACATTATCAAGCCAGAGAACAAAGATAATAAGGATTTGTTATTAAAAAGCTGGGAACTGGAAATCATTGGCAAGTCATTGGAATCATTGGTGATTTATTAGAGCCAATACATGATTTTACAAAAATTTTGGGCAAATCAAAATATACTACTTGTTCCATTATATTACCAGCCATTTATAAATTAACTGATTACTTTGCCAACTTTAAAAGTGAATCAAATAACCGTACAATTATGAATCTTGCCATCAAACTCAAAGTTAATTTTAATCGAAGATGTGAGGATTTTCTTAAAATTGAAAAGTTGTACGCAGCTACATATTTAGATACGCAATTTTGTAATTTTAAATTTATATCGAAAACAGCGAAAATCTCTTGTATTAAAAAACTCATTCTTTAGTTGTTCAATTGAGCTGAAATGAATTGCAGCTAACACCAACAAAATGTTTTAACACTAACAAAACAAAAGTTTTATCACATAACAAAAATATTGTTATGTGATAAAACTGTGTCATCAGAAGATTTGTTATCAGTAGACAACGAAATTATCAATTATTTAAATATGAATATAAAAATATCTGAAAATTTATGTCCCTATGCATTTTATAAAAATAATTTACTAATTTTCCGTTTCGTCAAAGATAACAAAATTTAAATTAATAGAATATTACCACCTAATTTTTTGTTTAATCTCTTAAAGCTCTATTCATTTCATCTAAGAAAAAAAAAAGCTGAGCAACATTTAAATATTAAAATTTAAAATAATTCAAATATTTTGACTAAATCAACTTAGTCCATTTCCACAAAATATTTGTCAATTTTAGTCGACTTTGAAAAACAACTTAATTGATTTAGTCAACAGTCGAGTTATTTCAAAGTCGTAACAATAATAACTGTACAAAAAGTACAGGGTCTTGCTAAGCTATGCTTTACCAGCCAATTTATATGAAAATCTAACTTCGATTTGCATTTTTTAAGCATCTTTGACTCGACAATTGATTGATCTAATCTATTCCAATTACTAATTACTTGATTTGATAAGAATCTCTTCGAGATTTTTTGTTAATGATAAAACTTTATACTAGAACCTCTTGTAATTGACACTATCAAATTATCAGTATCCCCACATAAAACTATCTAATTGTTTTACTTTTTAAAATCATTTTGGTGGCACCTTTTTTCTAGAGTAGTTCATTTAAAATGCATTATTCTTGTTTCTTAATTTTTTTCGCAAGATGACATTTTGTTTACTTGTGTCCAAGTTTTCAAATAAATGTTTTATTATACTCAACATTTAATTAACTTTTCCACAATTTTGATTTAACTAGACCATTTCAATTATAAAAAGAATTGTAATTTCAAATGACATTTCATGCCATTTGAAATTTTCTTTTAAACTAAAGTTTCTAGTGCCACAAAAACTCTTTTAAAGTAAAGTTTCTAGTGCCACAATTCTATTTAACACTCAATTGTATATTGTGTAGATATATATTTAACACTGGATAATATATAGTGTAAACATATTTGGTATTTTTGTCTCATATGCACGCTTTTACATTTACTCATTAAATTTTGATGGCCATAATTGTAAGCATGCTGTTAGTTTCTTTAGATTTTAAACCAGAAGTTTATCTAATAATGCCAATTAGCTTTATACAATCAGAATACATCTTAACTTATTTAAAAAATTATTATAAGGTATCCATGTTTTACTAGGGTATTATTGCCTTAAGAACATGATTACATATTTTTGTATAATGTTCAAAACTTTACATTTTTAGTGAAAAAATCTTGATGTTAAAAATCATTGAGGTGGTAGACAGTTGGTCAACCAAAAACCTGATTGTTACCCCCCAGACCTCAATATACAAATATAACTTTTTTGAATTTTTTTATTTATATTATTTTATACTTGTATATGGAAGTTTATTTATATTATTTATACTTTGTTATTACTTAAATATCAACTTTTAAATTTTTTGAATTTTTTTTTTATAACTATTTAAATTTTTAAATAACTAATTTTATGTTAATAATACTAAAGAGATTAAATAATATATTTAAAACATTTCAATTAGTAAATTAACTAATATTATCAAACTATTAATACTTATTCAGGCCTTATTAAGAAGCATGTACGCATTTTACGTACAAAATTGTCATTTTACTTAAAGGGATCCCAAACCTCTGAGACATGTTGTGTTCATATTAAAGAGAATAATTTAAAAAAAATGTTTGGGCTAAATTTTCATTGTTTTTTTTTTGTATGCGCAAGAGATCAATTATGTAAACAAGTCATGTACTAAAACTGTTAGGAATAAAACACGCTTAAATAAATTATCAAGGACTGTAGATTGCGATGTATATTACACTAACTTTTAGGCCTACAATAAAATGGAGAAGACGAGCTTCGACTAAAATAAAAAAAGTTAGTTTTTCATGGTATTCATTTACTCTTTTTTGTTTTAATCAAAAAAATTTAGCTCAAACATTTTTTTTATCATTCTCTTTAATATGAACACAACATGTCTCAGAGGTTTGGGATCCCTTTAATTGTCAAGTAATTTACATTAAAACTGTTGTCTCTTTGAATATTTAAAAATTTCTTTCAATATTGTTTATGCAGCATTTATTTATTTAGAACTGTGACAAAAAAGAAAATCATTTTTATAATAAATTAGAGTAGCTAAACTTTCATGTTTCAAATTTATGAATAAATGATTTTTTAGTTTTAAGGTTGTTTTTTGAAACAAGTTTTTCCATTTTCATTTATATTTAGTTATTCTTACAACATAATTTTGCATTATTATCCGATTTCGGGCAAAAAATAAAATTTTGAAACTCTTCTACAGCAAAATGTCATAATTGCACTTATCATAAATTGACCAATGGCCACATATATACTTGCACTTATCATAAATTGACCAATGGCCACATATATACTTGCACTTATCATAAATTGACCAATGGCCACATATATACTTGCACTTATCATAAATTGACCAATGGCCACATATATAATTGCACTTATCATAAATTGACCAATGGCCACATATATACTTGCATAAACTTTGAATGAATGGAACTTTAGTTGCAACTCTTTCGTTTGATAACTTAAAAAAATTATATCGCACCATCAATACTGCTGATATTACTTTTAAATAATGATTTTATTTTATTTTAAATTGTTTACATTTTAAGGCAATTTAAATAAATGAAAGGCTAGCTGTTTAAATGATGATAACCGTATTTTAAAAAACGTTCTTTCGAAATGAAAAACAGTTTTTCCAGGCTCCTAGAGTTGCATATCCAACTAAAACCAATTGTTTATGATCCAACTTTGGAAATTGACTAAAATCACCCTGTATGCAACAAACTGATGAAACACATGGCATTAAATATGAAGACATGCAATGAATTTCCAACCCCTTTAGGCAATATATAATGTGCGATAGCCCCAAGCAACATATTGTATATGTTGCTTATATATAAGCAAGATATTGTGAAAAAATGAATAAAAAATATTAACTAACAACTGAGTTACAGTCATTTAAAAAAGGGCACTAGGGGAACAGAAACTAATTTTGCACCCTGTATATTTGCAGAGATATGAACTTGTTTCAGAGGAAATACTCATTAATAATCGCACAGTAATGTAAGTTAAATGTATGGCATCAAAATAACCCATTTATTTTCCTTATTTGTTCAACTCAAATGAATTTTTTTTTTTTTTTTTTTGTATTAAATCATCTTGTAAAAATTTTAACGATACTGTTTTGCAGAAATTTGTATTTAAAATTGAAACATTTTTATATATAATTGCTTGGTTTTTTTAAATTTAAAAAAACAATCTGTCAACAAGAAATAAAGTTTAAAAAAAAATACACAAAAAAAACCCTAAAAAAAGTTAAAAAAAAATCTTTTTCTTCAAGTTAATAGATTGTATGCCCAAACCAAAACACTTAGTCAATGTATGTACACTCCCTGGATGTTCTCTCAATTTAAGACAGTCAATGCATGCACACTCCTTGTATGTTCTCCCATTTTAGGTCAGTCTATGTATGTGTACTCCACTGCGCCTATGTACATACATCGACATACACATGTATATACATCGACTGACTATCCCTAGATAGTCGATGTATGTACATGTGTACAATCTACGTAAAAATCATAAAACATAAAATAAAATAACTAAAATTATATAATATAAAACTAAACAACGAAAAACATAAAACAACATTCTAAATTTAAAAAAAAAAAAGTCCTTAGACAATTTGGTTTGCATTCTTGTTGTTATTGAAAAAACATTAAATTATATTAGTTCAGGCAATGAATTAATTGGCTTTTGCTTTAAGTGACTGACTTTTGTCAAAGTTTTAAAAGTATAAACAATGTAAAAGCTATTTTTTACCATCTGTGGTAAACCTAAATAAATCATATAGAGTGTGTGTGTGTATATATGTATATATATATGTATATATATATATATATATATATATATATATATATATATATATATATATATATATATATATATATATATATATATATTTTAAATAGGAAAAAATGTGGATTTTCAGCAATAAATATATATATTTTTTAAAAGGCAAAAAACATGGATTTTTAGCAATATTTGTGTTATATATATATATATATATATATATATATATATATATATATATATATATATATATATATATATATATATATATATATATATATATATATATATATATATATGTATATATATATATATATATAACACACAAAATCATATAATATTTAAAATAAAATTAAACTAAAAAAAAACCTGATATCTTGCTTTTGAACTGGGATGCTCTTTATATTAACTAGAATTTCATCTCCCTAATAATATTAAAAAAATAATCAAATACAAATACCTTGGAAAAAATACAAATACAAATATTTATATGTTAGATATTTTCTTAATACAATACTGAGAAATTAGTATACTAAATAGAAGAATGAAAACAAGTCTTTATCCCTTAAAAACAAATTTTTAACTTAATTCAGTGTTGAAAATATATATATATAAAAAAATCTCTTGGAAAAAACACTGCAACAAATATATTTTAATCAAATACAAATAGAGATATTTAAAAATTTTTTTAATTAATGCAAATAAAAATACATCAATTTAGCCCATAACTACCAATTACAAACACAATTTTAAATACAAATACATATTTGACCCCAACCTTGTCACTAACACACATTATGAATGTCAAAAATTGTGATTGTTGTTGACCATTTTGCCCTAACAATTTTTATCTAAAATTCAAAAAAATGTCAGATATACCACATGTTGATGATAAATTATACAACCAGGTTGAAATTAAATACCAAAATTGGTATTTCTTCTTATTGAACAAGAACTGAATTGAAATTAAAATACAATATAAAAATATGAAAAGAATCAGACTTCAATCCCTTAAATAAAATTACAAACTAATTACACAATTAAATTTGATTTTATAAAAATTTGTGATACAAAACTTTTTGCGTTGCACCACAAAGACTATTTTAATGTCATTTTTTATGTGAATTGCTTGTCATGAAATATCAAAACTCAGCTTTCACTTTTTTGTTGCTTTTATACAAATGGATTAATTACTTAAAAGCACACAGCATCATTCATTATCATTTTTTAATATTACTGTTCCTAGTTGAGGGTCTTATTCACAAAATCTACTTTGATAAAACCTTTTATTAAATTTTATCAAATATTATGAAGTAAATGTATTTAATTATGAAATAAATGTATTCAATTTTCAGAAAATTTTTAGAAAAATTCTGCATAGCTTTTTTAAATCAGCGCAGTTTTCGTAAACTATACAAATTGTAAATAAATTTTTAAATTTTAACAATTAGAAGTTAAAATCTGCTTTTGTTTTGAGTCTTACTTTTCCACTTATGGTTTTTAATACAAAATTCTTACTTTCTTGGTCTTTTCAACAACTTCTGTATCTTCAACTTGAACAACAGCATCTGCTCCTGGAGGAATAGGAGCTCCTGTTGTGATTCTGCTACATTCCCCACTTGAAATCGACTGCTGGGGCTAAAAAAAACAACAAAGAAAAAACCCTCGTCTTAAAATAGAAAAAACACCCATAAAATAATAAAAGCTTCAAATCATTGAACTTTAAAAATAAACATATTTTAAAAAGAAACCATTGAAACAAAAACGTTGAAACAGAAACAAAATCTTTCCTTAATTTTTAATCTTATAAGCTTATCTAATCTTATGTTGTTTATCTAGATTTTTATTTACAATATTTATTTCTATTTATTTACAAAGTAATAAACTTCTTACCATATGTCCTGCATATATAGGTTCTATAACTTTGCGCACACCACTACCATCAGCAGCTGTTAAAACAAATTTTTAAAATATGTCATTTTAAACATTTAAACAAAAAATGATAAAAAATATAAATAAATATTATCTTCTGAACACATGTTGAACAGTATGAAATTTTTTGTTATTTTGGTTTCAATTTTAATAAATCTATAAAGCAACAACTATTCAAATTTTTATACTGTATTATAAATAGTGGTTAGAATTTTTATACTGTAAATACCAGTTTTTTTAATTTAAAGTTATCAAACTACTTAAAGAGCTATCAGGAAAAAGAATGTGTTAAAAAGTAAGAAAACAGCTAAAAGAAAATTTTAAAACTTGTAAATTATATGAATCATGTTAATCATGATAACAAGAATCCAAAGCCCTGATGTTTGTGGAAAAAAGCTAGATAAATAAAAACTAAAAAAATAAGTACAAAGGAACAGGTTTCATAAAAAACCCAAGTTTATGTTACTATTACTATTATAAAAAGATAATAAAACGATTATAGCTCATTTAAAAAGCACTACAGTAGTAAATTTAGTAAACAGAAAAAAGCCCAACTTTTTAACAATGTGATGACTTGGCTGCTAGAACAGATTTGACTGTTTACAATGTTTTTAATTTAAAATTATGATGTCAATACAAATAAATATTATATTAAAATTTATATAAATACTATAAATACTTCAATATAAATTCTGTTTCAAAAAAAAAGATCAAATTACATATAGAAAATGTAAAGTTAATAAGATAAGAGCTGTTGTGCAAAAAGCTATTCAAATAAAGGTGTAGAAACAGCTGCACTTGGTGGAAGTTAAACCACTTTAACCAAATGTTTGAAAACAAAAAATAAAGATTGAGACAATATTATAACTGAAATCAAATCTAAACATCCTAAAATATTGTTAAAATTGGAAAAAAAAGAATTTGTTTATATTAAAGTAAATGTTATAAAGCAATATATTCAAAAATGACTTCTTTTAATCAATATCAAAAACTTCATATATAGTTTTAATATTGAGTAGGATTTTCAAAGTTAAGACCCAAGTGGTGCATACCTGTGGGTGGTCTAATATACATACAGTTAATTTTTATCATTACCATCAAAGTGTAAAGCTTTTTGTACAGAAAATCGAGGAATAGAAGTTACTTTATTAAAATCTTGAAGTTAATCATTGAAGTTATCTTTGTAGCAATCAAAATAAAGAGTATGACTGCCTAAGAAAATCTTGTCCAATTACATTTTTTTTTTTTATTAAAAATACCTTTTTAAAATATAATTTTTTATTTTTACTTATTGTTTTAAATTTCTTCTTCTAATCAGACAACTTTTTTACTTATAATTTTTTACTTTAAACTTTTGCTTATGTTTTTAATTAATTTACAATGGGCCCTTTTGTGAATAGGGCCCCTGAACAGTGCCCAAGTGGAGTTTAAAACAAAAACTTTGAAAAATGTTGTTTTTTAAGACTTCATTCACAAACATTACTAGAATTAAAACCAATGTTATTTTGTATTTTTAAATTTAATGCCATTGCTCCAAACTTGTGCGATTTAAACGAGTTTCCATAATGCCAGTTTCTTATTTATATGAAATTACATATAAATTTAAACAATATTTTATAACTGAGGTCTTGGAAGTAACCTATTTTTCAGATCAAGAAATTTTAATTGTAATACTAACACTTGGTTACCACCCAATTTTTACAAGGTCCTCCTATCCTCCTATAACCAAAATTAAATTAGTGATGTTATATCAGAGTTTATCATCGCATAAGTTGCCTTGATTACTTCTCCAAATTATTATAGATTACAAACTTAAAGGTTGCAAATAAATTGAATAATTGTAACTATAGTAACTACTTAGTTTGTATAAATTATAAAATTTATGAATACCAATAACTGCATAACCATCTTTAACTGATGCAGGGAATGGTGGATAAGGTTCTTTTGCTCGAATATCTTCCATCAATATTTTTCCTAAAAGACCTATTGAAGAAAAAAAAAATCAGTCAGCAATTATAATCTAATCTAGCTAATCTGTTTTTTAAGTACTGTAAGATAAAGACTTAAAAAAAATACACTAGACCTACCTGCATGGAGATTGACTAAATGCCTTTTTTTCATTGGCTGGATTGAACCAAGAATAATTGAAAGGGCTTTATGTACTTGTAACATAGGGTACGGAGAAAAACGATCTCGTTCAGCTACTTTTGGAGTGTCAATATATACTTGAAAATGTCAATAAAAAAAAGGTTCGATTAACAAAAATATAAATACAATAAAATAAATATATATTTAGTATTTGTTATTAATTAGTATGTTTAATATTTCAAATATTAAAGTGATATATATTAGTACCATGCAGACCTTAATACGCAGTAATAAGTGCATATATAGATACAAATAAATATATATACATTTATGTATATAAATATATTTTTTGAATACATATATATACTTTTGTATAAATCAGGGATGCTGAAAAGGATTTAAAAGCCACAAAAAGATTACTTCTTTCTAGTTTTTGGTATCAAGGAGCTTTAAAACTATAAAAAAAGCTTATGGGCTACTAATGGGGAAAAAATCAAGACTTATAGGTCAGAAGAACAATCATTTTTTGAACACAGAATCCTTAGGTATAATGGCGGCAAGAACTCCGGATTTAAAAACAATAACTTCCAAGTCATTAAATATCATAAATTTTTTTCTTATAGCAGATCATTAATCAACCAACATGTTTAGAACTTCTGGAATCCAGAAATCATAAAAAAATAAAGTTATAAAGCCACAGTCCTTTTGGGACGCATCCCTGGTATAATTATATATATATATATTTTTGTATGCATATATATATATATATATATAATATATATATATATATATATGTGTGTGTGTGTGTGTGTGTATATATATATATATATGTGTGTGTGTGTGTGTGTGTGTGTATATATATATATATATATATATGTGTGTGTGTGTGTGTATATATATATATATATATATATATATATATATATATATATATATATATATATATATATATACACACACACACACACACACACACACACACACACACACAGGGTGTGTGTGTGTGTGTGTGTGTGTGTGTGTGTATATATATATTTATATTTCCTAGTTATACCCCCTCACCTATCCTAAGATTAAAATGTGTTCCGGAAATGTATGAGGTCCTTTTCTTATATTCTTTCTTCTTCTACTCCACTTTAATGCTGCATATATTGATTGGACAGCGCCAAAAATAAAACAAAATACCACCTGTAACATTTATTGAAGATGAATATGAAATCAACACAAAATCAAAAGTGGTTTCACAACAACAAGGCAAATTAAGCTTCGATTTCCAAAGATATATTCAGAATTATATACTTTTATATTATAAAATAATCAGTGTGTATTATTTAATTATTATTAAGAATAATATATTTGATTTACTTTTAATCTTAATATATCTTTGCTGCTTTCATGTTAAGAGTATTCTCTTGTAATATGTATATTTTTTTCACTAGGTGATTTTTATAGTAATATTTTAAAGGGCAATTTTCAAAGTAATATAGTAATTTATGTTCAATGAAAATTTCTGCGGAAGAGAGCTAATGATCTTCTACTTCTAATTAATATTCGGATTCTGTTTGACATCCTTTATAGACAAACCCTTACACTATCATGTAATAAATTGTGTCATCAAAAGAAATGCTTTAAAAATAGAAAAATAAAAAAGTTTTGAAAATAGTTAACACAAGCTCGTAAATTTCATATTTCACATTTATTGCAAGTTCAATTTTATAATTAATATTAACTTTCTTTATACATAAATCACATAGAGAAAAAAAGACAAATTAGCCCTTGCCATCAACAATTGCCTAAAGCACTTTGCTTCTATTTTGTAATCACTCTTATCACTAAAATGACAGCACTCTGTTAACTTATGATGTTAAGCATTTTACATAAAAGTTGGACTGAAAGTTTTTGCTTAGTTTGCTATGTTACCTAAAAGTCTGAGTAAAACTCCCATTAAACCAAGTGGTATTTAAAAAAAAAATTTTTAAAAAAAAGTTGCTACTACTAAGTCTGAGCAAAAAATAGCAACAAATGTTGTTTAATTATAAAAGAATTTAAAAAGATCGCAAGTGATTGCACGCTATCGTGGCAACGAAGAATACCAATAATTATTTTTTCATGTATAGCCATAAATTGTTATTATGACTATGGTTCATTGAAACATTAAAATTTGCTTCTATGTTTTAAATTCAAGCAAGCAGTGAATCTAGTTTTCTTGTTTTTTAAATTTCTAGTACCAGTTTGTTGTCATAAAAAAAAAAAAAAAATTATTATTAAAGGTATTTAATTTACATTTTAATATACATATCTACGTATTTTAATATACATATGTATGTATGCAAATATATATATATATATATATATATATATATATATATATATATATATATATATATGCATACAAAATATATATATATATATTTTTACTTGTACATATTTAAGTATACCTTTAAAGAAATAAAAAACAACAACTTAGCAACCTAAAAAAGGATATACCCGCTGTTTTTCTGTGAGGACACGCATGATTATTTTCTGTTGAAGATTGAGAATAATAATCAGAAGAATCTATTGATGAGTCATTGCTGTGCAGACTGTCAAGACTGCCACGAATAGACATTGGTGGTGTTTCCTAGATGAAAAATTTAAAGTAATAAAACTTACAAAATCTGATGAAAACTAATTTCCATGACTTCCAGGTTACCCACTCCAGTATCATGGAACTTAACTTACAAAATATTGATTTTGACAATTTTGAACAAGACATATTACTTCATTTGTGCTTTCAGTTCGCCCATGGCAATGAGGAGGAGACTTTTTCTAATAGAAATTCAAACAAAATTGTTGTATATTATAGAAAAAATCTTCAAAATTTTTTACAATTAATTTCACTAACTCTTTAAACACGATTGTATCAACAAAAGATTTGAACTTTGAAAACAAAAAAACATATTGGTAAAAAAAGAATAAAAAAATAACATACTATATTTTCCTTATGCACTTGTGCCGTCACTTTTGTCATATTTGTGTGAGTCAATTCAATTTTATGAATGTTATTTAACACCAAATCTAAATTTGAAAAAAAAAATTTTTCAAAGAAAAAGAATAAAAAAAACAGCACAAAAGTCAAACAAAATTCATTTCAAATCAGTAAACTATTTAGAACAAGTCTCAACCTACCAAAAGCATGACCTAATGCAGGTAATATAAATTCAAAACATTCCTAAAACAAATCAAATATTTATTACAGGAAATATTTTAAAAAATAATAAAAATGTAACTAAGTCAATAGCATTTCATTATTTTATAAATTAAAAATAATTCAAACAAAAATTAAATACCTGTGAACCTTTTTTACTTCCAGGTAAGTTACAGATTATTGTTGACTTTCTAATTCCACACACTGGACTAGGAAAAAAAAACAGAAAATATAAAAATGAAACTCATATTTCAAAACATTAATTGAACCAGAAAGCTTTCAAAACATTTTTTTTTTTAATTAAATACAGTTTTTTAAGTCCAGACTCCTTAATTTAAGTCCAGACTCCTTGAACACAATGTAGTGCATTATAAACTTTTTATACAACATGTTTAGTAATCTTTTAATTTCCAATTGTAATTCTAGATAAAAATCTAATTCTAATTCTAGATAAAAAAAATTAAAGTAAAAAATAAAAATAGAGTTTCATGCATTTATTGAAGACTTAATGCATGAAAAGATGCAATTTTTAGAAAAGCAATTAAAAAAATTTATTTGTTTAAATGTAAAAGTAATGTAAAATCCATGTTTTAGTAAGTTAATTGCAGAAGTAAGAGTCTTTTAGTAAAATAATGCAGAAGTTTTCCAGAAGTTTTTTCCAGCCAGATTCAAAATAAAAAATTAATAAAATGCATTAAAGTTCAAATTTAGAATTTCACTAATATTAGTCTTTCTGAATTAACAAATTTCTAACAACCATTTATCTTTTAGTTTTACGGCTAACTTGCTAACTACTGTAACTGAAAGATTCTATTGTGCATTAAATGGAGGCAGTAAGGCAAACGCTACTACTGTTGATATATCAAAAGCTTTCAATAAAGTAATTAAGTCATCCTCAAAGGTAGAGATGTGACACGTTTTTTTGGTTCTTGTTTTTTTGGTTGTTTTTTTGGTCGTTTTTTTGGAAAAAAAACATAGGGGTCCGTTTTTTTGTTTTTTTTGGGAAATATTCAAAAATTCATTGTTTAAGTTACTAAATTTAACTTTAATGGCAATATCTTAATTCATATTTTAATTTCTGATTTAAATAGGACAATAAATACTGAAACTTACTGAATTAACTTTTGTTTTGGTATATTAACACAGTTAAAGGTTAACACGGTTGAAGCAGTCCTGTATAAAAACTTCTTTGATAATTTTATCTTCCTAAATTTTATCTTTACTGTTTTTAGTGTATATTGACACAATAAACATTATTTATTTACATTTATTATATTTAATAAAATATAACAACTAATGAATAAGACTTAGCATAATAAAGAGTCAAGCGAGAATGAGTTTTTGTTAATGGAACTAGAGATAATAACTCTTTTGAGCAGTCACCATGATAGAATTTGTAGAAAAGAGAAAGAGATGCAACTTTATGACAATGAGAAAGAGGCTCAAGCTTAGCAGATAGAGCTTGTTTAGAAGAAAAAGGGCATCATAAGAAGAACCAGCCCAAATATGACAACAACATTCCATACAGGGACAAAAAGATATTTGTAGAGGTAGAGAATGGAATCAAGGGTAAGAAAACAACAATAATGATAAAGGGATGCTAATTTAGCAATCGATTGTATATTTTGTTTACAAGAAAGGTTAGTAGCAAATAATATTCCAAGAAGATGTAAAAAAGAGGACTCAGTAAGAGGGTTACCATTAATTAATATAGAAATGTCGACAGTATTGTGGTAGTTGTTTGCAATAAATAACTGAGTTTTGTTGGAAATAAAAATTTATAAGCTAAAATATGTGAGCCCCAATCTGTGAACAGATTGGGGCTCACATATTTTAGAAGTCTTCTCTTTTTGATCGCTTAGAACAGGCAGCCAATTTTGTATCAACAGATACAAAATTGGCTGCCTGTTCTAAGCGATCAAAAAGAGAAGACTTTTTGTCAAGACAGGAGTAAAACCTTGAGTCATTAGCAAAAAGAGCTACTTTAGATGTAGGGTTGTCAGTAAGATCAATAATGTAGATAAGAAACAAAACAGGACCAAGAATAGAACCTTGAGATACCCCAGAAGTTACTAGAAACAAATAAGTAGGCCTTTGACGATGATTATAATAAAGCAGTTTGAAAGAAATGATTTAATAATCCCAGATACACAATTTAAAGTTTCAAGTCTAATTTAAGTTTAATTGTTCAATATTTAGTTCTTACTTAAGCTCATTTTATATTCAACAGGTCCCTAATATTGTTTAAATGGTCCCTAAAATGTTTTATTAAAAAGTCAACTTATTACTCAAATAAAGAGAAATTTTATATAAATCTTTTCTGAATTAGAATCTAAAAATAGATTAATACAAAAAATAACCACACCACATTAACAACACTGAGTAGTGATTTTTAAAGCACCATAATATCTATATATACATACATATACATATATATATATATATATATATATATATATATATATATATATATATATATATATATATATATATATATATATATATATATATATATATATATATATATATATATGTATATATATATATGTATATATATATATATATATATATATATATATATATATATATATATATATATATATATATATATATATATATATATATATATATATATATAAAGAGAAAGGATATCTTTAAATTATTAAGTGAATTTTTTTTTCTTGTTGGTAATCAACAGGAAGAACAAAAAGAATTATGATTAGGCTCTCCATACAGGGGGCTTAATAAAGCCCAAATAAAGCCTTAGTCACTCATTTATTTAAACCTCTGAACCAAATTAGTAAAATGGAAAAAGATAAACAATTCTTTTGCCATAAGATTATGTCTAAAAATTGAACTTAAAAAACAGAGCATATTAAAGAATTTTGCAAGTGTTCTGATATATTTCTATATGAAAATATCTAGATGAATAAATAATGTAATTAGAAAAAAAAAATGCTGTTAAAAAATTAATTACAAATTAATAAATTACGAATCATCAGGTGAATGGGGTCTGGGAAACTCCATAAATAATAATTAGAAAATTTTCAAGTTTTCCTTGAAATATAGTTCAGTATAGGCTTTTTTTAAATATGGGCATACTAGCAATAATTTTTTGATATAACAAACAAACAATGTAAAACTTAATTACTACATAATATACAAATGCATAATTAAGTTAATAATCTTGATAGATTGCTTATTTTTTTTGAGCATTTGAAGTCTGATATTAAATTTGCATGGTATTATACATTAATATATTTATCAAAATTTAAATGGTAACTTTTTTATAGAATAAGAATAGTTTTTATATATAATGAGAGTATCACAGTTGTTAGTACAACAAAACATAAAATAAACATTTTCATATAGTATGCCTAGATATATAACTAACTTAAACGTAATTTAAATTTTTTATAAAAAATTTATGTTAAATTGGTGTTTATACATGTGCCTTTAATGACTAAAATTATACTTGTAATTATAATTGTAAAGGAAAACTATTCAAAATTTTATGTCAAAAAAAACTGAAAAATTGTTTAAAAAAAAGCAATACAACACCAAAAAAACAAAAAAAAACGCCAAAAAAACACATTTTTTTGACACAAAAAAACGCCAAAGGAAAAAAACACGTTTTTTTGCAACTCTACTCAAAGGTCAACACTCTTCTTCATTTGGAAGCTTCTTCGGTACGCCAAGGTACTGTTTCGACATTAATGATCATTCTGACAATTTTACATCTAAAGTGACTCTATTTGCTGACCACTCAACTTTATACTCTTGGATTGACAAAAAAATCTTTTCAATGGCTTAGAACAGCCGAGCTTGAATTTGATCTCCATTCTGTAATAGCTTGGGGTTTGCAATGTCTTGCAAACTTTAACTTTAACAAAACTCACAATACTATCACATTCCTATATTGATGAATGACAAACCTCTCACTGAGCCCTCTACTTTTTGTTTTTTTGGGTTATCATTCACTACTGACCTCTTATGATCATAAACATGCAATTCATTGCAAAGTTAGGATCTACTAAGATTGCTTTAGAAATCTCTCTTGTCTTCATGTTTTCCTGACTCACTTAAACTTTTCAAATCTTCTGCCAACTTTATCCTAACTCTTTAACACTATTCACTGTGTAAGTATAATTTTAGGTAACTACCAACTTAATAGTGGTTGCATGCAGCTTTGTTGGAAATAGCAAAAAAAAAAA
Source organism: Hydra vulgaris (assembly GCF_022113875.1). Lineage (NCBI taxonomy): Eukaryota > Metazoa > Cnidaria > Hydrozoa > Anthoathecata > Hydridae > Hydra > Hydra vulgaris. Next base: position 14,279,943 of record NC_061160.1, on the reverse strand, counting down.
AAAAAAAAAAATTAAAACTTTATTATTAAAATAAAATCGTTATCATTAAAAAATATATATTTTTACAAATAAGATATTTTTCTGACATTTAAAACAATATAGGAACCTGCCTGATGTTTAAGAGTCTTAAACTACCACTAAAAATATTTGAAGGCTGATTGAACTAAAAATTTTTCAATTTCAAGATTGATTGAACTAAGAAGACCAATAGATTTCAAGATTGATTGAACTAAGAAGACTGATGAATAATTCTAACACAAAAACTGAAAAAATTAAAAAAATTTGTGTCTTTCTAGCATTGAATCAGGATTACACTGTGGGAAAGAAGTTGCTTTTTACAATTTAATAAATTAGCTTTTGATTGGCTTCCGATTTGCAGCATGAAAAAAAGAAGTAAAGCGGAAACAAAAAATAGCAGATGGAACTCAAACCCAAAAATAAAACTGTAAGACAAACTATCAAAACTTGTGAAAGATAAAACTTAAAACCAGAAAAATAGGAGCAAAATTATTAATTGTAAGTAGCGGTCATTATCAATTAGTTATCATCTACAACTCTTTGAAAAAGACAAACTTGACTGAAGAAAAAGAATTTCAATGGCTTTGGGTATAAAAAGTTTTTTCAAATTAAGTCTATTCTTACTATATTTAGGTTTAGCTTGTTTGTTTATAAACTAAAATTATCATTTGGTCACATTAAGTCAATTTAAACAAATTTATCATTAAAAATAAAAATAGCTGATCAATTAGAGCCTATTAAACAGATGACGATTAATTGGTACATTATTAATAATAATACAATTAAAATTTATTTTACAATCTAGATTGAAAAAAATAATAGATTCACATCAGGTTTATTCTAATTGATAAACTTACCGTGAAAGCATTGCAGTAGGAGTACTTTCTATTGATTTACTTAACATGCAGACTGTAAGGCCAGGTGCGTCACGATCAATTACATCTTTAGTTGCCTTTAAAAGTTTTTAACAAAAACAATTAGGTGAAAATCAAGAAGTAAAATAAAATAATATAATAATAAAGTTAATATAATTAAATTAAAATTTTTTCAATGATATAACAAAACCAATTGACAATAAAAAAAAAAAAAATTATTTTTTTAAATTTAATTATGTTTTACTAAGTTATTATGCATTATATTTACGACAATTTTATTTTAATTACTTATTTTAATAATTAAACAAAGAAAACAATTTATACCTTCAACTGTTTACATTAACAATGTAAACAGTTGAAGGTATAAATTGTTTTCTTTGTTTAATTATTAAAATAAGTAATTAAAATAAAATTGTCGTAAATATAATAAAGAAATATTTTAAATTATTTTTTAAAATATTTAAAATATTTAAAATATTTTAAATTATTTTTTATTATTATTATAGTTATTTATTTTTCTCAAAAATTTAGTTGAGTTCACTTTTACTATATTAAAATATGATTGGAAATTTTTGATTGGTTAATTTTAGTAGTAACTGTAGATTTTTAGTTTTCAAAAGATTTTGCTACAAATTTAAAAAAAACAACACACAAGTTTTGTCCTACAAATCCAAATTTTTATTTAATTTTTTTTTTTAATTCTATTAAAAATTTTCAAATTAATTTCTTTATTAGTAATTTAAAAATTTTATTCTATATTATTTAATCTAAATTTAGAATTTTTATAAGTGTAAATTTAAGTTTATAAGTGCATGTACACTAACACTTGGGCCACAAAATTTGTTAATGCCAGTGAACAAACCATGTTGCTTGCTTTTATACTATTGTGCATTCTGACTTAAAGATACTTTTATCAACTGTAAACATACAAAAAATATGTTTTAATTTTAATGTAAAACAGTTCTTTGTGAGAAGTTGAAAAAAGCTTAAAGTAAAATACTAAGATTTTAGCTTATTTTCTTAAATATTAAAATAAAAAATGAAATTATGGTTACAAACTCTTTCAATAATCAGTAGATGATGCCTTTTTTGCTTAACACTATTTCTATTCTTTTATTTTCGTTTATTTGCTTTTAAAACACTCGAAAATAAATTTCACTTTAATTCAAATACAATAACCCGTGCCGACTTGCATTGAATCATGTTCATACAAGTTGTGCAATAGTTGTGCTTACTAATACAAAAAATTTATATAAAAATAGATAACTATTATTTGATAATTCGATACCAATTGATAATAGTAAATAGATAATAGTTATCTACTTACAATAATTGTTAATAGATAGTTATTATCAATTTTGCACCATTGTAAAAACCGCTTTAAGCTAATCTGCAATTTGAGAAATACTCAGTTATTCTCATGACAAATACATATTGTTTTATTTTTAAGAAATAGAAGTAAAATTCAAAAGCACTAAAAAAAAAATTTATCTCCGTAGGTGAAGTGAATTCTCAAATAACAGGCACAAAGTTACCATCTAACTGTTAACTGTTAATGTTCTTGATATACTTTTTTTAATATTCGTGAGAATGTTAAAAAAAGAGTTAAAAACCATTTCGGATTTTGGAAAAAAGCTAGAATCCCTACCAGAGCTAACTGTGTAAAAAAACTTGTAGATCTTCACCATGTTTGAAGAGTGTTGCAAAGAAAAAATCCAAAAAGAAACCAAAAGCAGAACTTTCAAAACAATTTGAATAATTTATTTGATATAGCACACGCTGATGCCTTGGAACAGATAAAAATACATAAACAAAAAGAACCAAGACGTCCAGGATTCTTTTTTGGTAAATTGTTTTTAGACTATAAATTTGCCGAAAAAGAAGAAAGGACAAAAAAAAGAAAATTAAAAAAAAAAAAAAAATTTAGCAAATGTGTCTAGTGAGTTTTTTGTCATTTCTTACAACACAAGATTTTATACAAACGCAAGAACATCACAATCACACACAAGCACCGACAAAAGCCCTGAGGAACTGTTACTGTCAACCTCTCAAACAGGAAGTTCTGAAACTACAACAAAAAGAAGAAGGAAGACCTTTGTCACATTTTAGGCAAATAGGATTATAAAACAGGGTCATTAAAAGGAGCTAGTTTACTATGAAACAAAAACTAGATAAGGAATTACTAATTTTTGCTTGCCGCCACCATGCTTACAAAATGGTTTTAAAATGTGTATTTAAAACAAAAATCCACCAAGTCACAAGTAGCCCTGATATCCCAATGTTCAAAAAGTTTAGAGACAAATGGAAAACTATTATTCTGGGTGCTATTGAAACATACACCAATATCATCAAACAACATTTTAGTCATACAACATTTGAAGAATTGTTGACATTTCATAATCAAGAACTGCAAAAATTATTTAACGCGATGATTATTGGGAATTAATTAATAATTTCTTAAAAGTTGATAATTTAAAAAAAAAAAAAAAATCCATTAATATATATATATATATATATATATATATATATATATATATATATATATATATATATATATATATATATATATATATATATTAGGGTTTAAAAACAAAAATTTTTTAACAATATTATTATTTTAAAAATTTTTATATAATTTCGCTTCTTTTGAGGCCCAACCTAACATAATTTTGAAAAACTTTTTTTTATATAATATTAGGGACCTGGTAAGTGTTCAAGGGTCTGGTGCTCCCCCTAAATCCAATAAAATTAAAAAAAAATTTAACAAAGTTGCTTGTGAGAACCAATAGGTTTTAAGAATATGAACAGATCTTTTTTAGAATATAGAGAGGAGGGGGATGTTACACCCTAATATATATATATATATATATATATATATATATATATATATATATATATATATATATATATATATATATATATATATATGTATATATATATATATATATATATATATATATATATATATATATATATATATATATATATGTATATATATATATGTATATATATATATATATATATATATATATATATATATATATATATATATATATATATATATATATATATATATATATATATATATATATAACCACGCACAAATGCTTTGATGTAACAATGGGAAGTTATAACAGAGCAGAAATTTGTGAATTTGTAGGCTTATATATTTTAAATTTACTAGCAAAAATAATTCATTTTAATCAATTAGGCTTGTATCGCAATGATGGTTTAATTATAATGCAAAAAAAATCAGGGCCTAAACTTGAAAAAATCAGAAAAAATATTATAAAAATTTATTAAAAAATTGGCTTCCAAATTGAAATAAACATTAATTTAAAAATTGTGAATTTTCTTGATGTCACATTTAACCTCTCAGAAAATTCTTATAGGCCTTATAAAAGACCTAATGATGACTTGTTGTATATTAATATAAATTTAAATCATACCCCGTAAATCTTAAAATAAGTTCCTATTTCAATTAACAATAGACTAAATCAAAACTCTTCTAATGAAAATATATTTTACTCTTCAAAACGCGTGAATGAAGATGCTCTTAAAAAAATTTAAAAATTTCGAGCTAAAATTTGAAACAAAAACTGCAATAAAGCAAAATAGAACTAGAAATTCAACCCTCCGTACAGCAAAAATGTTTCAAAAAATATTGGAAAAGAGTTTTAAAAATTAGTAGACAAACATTTCCCTCCCTCTAACAAATTGCACAAAATTTTTAACAGAAACACTATTAAAATAAGCTATAGCTGTACAAAAAATATTGAAAGAATTATAAAAGGCCATAATTTTGCATTAATTAATAAAAATAAATTTCTTAAAGAAAAAAATACTGAAAATTGTAACTGTAAGCACTGCTTATGAATGGCAAATGCTTATCAAAAAATATTATTTACAAATGCATTGTTTCCTTACAAAACAACCCCGATAAACAATAGGGAGGGCAAATGGAAAAAACGTTATGTGAACCACAAACAATCTTTTAAACATAAAAAATACTCAAAAGAAACTATGCTGTCAAAATATATTTGGCAACTAAAAGAAAAAAATATTAATTTTAAATTAAACTGCTCTATTCTAAAAACTGCTCCTGCCTATAATAACATTTCCAAAAAATGTATACTATGTTTACAAGAAAAATTTGAAAATATTACTCATTTAGATCAAGAAAATTTAATGAATAAAAAATCTGTATTAATTTCTAAATGCAGACATGAAGATAAGTTCCTTTTAAAAAATTATAAAAACAAATGACCAGTCTAAAATTATCCTAATTTTAAAGATTTCTTTTCATGATTCTTTAATTATCTAATGTAGTTAATGCAACTTCCTGGTTGCAAAATAACAACAGTTATTACATAATTAATTATAACAATTCCCAACTTACTGTGAAATAATTTTTTTCTATAATTTGAATTTTTTGATGTTTAGACATTCTTTCTGATGAACCTACTGATGGTGAAACATGCTGTTGAAGAGCACAAAAATTAGATAGTGTTTTTACTAATTTATATATATATATAAATTTTGTATAAAATTTTAAAACTGCAATACACAAGAAGCCAAATTTGGAGTAAGTATATAAAAAATATGATTTCCAAAAAAAAAAATTTTTTTACACATCTTTGTTTCCATTAAGGCTGCAAGCAACTACTAATTAGAGTTGGAAGTTACTAGAAGAGAAAAGATGAAGATTGTAGATGACAGATAACGATTGACAGACGACTTGCAAAAGATTGCAAATTATATGAATCAGAAAAGCAAGATGAAGGAAGCGAATTCTAAAGAACTGATGTTCGAGGAAAAAAACTAGTGGAATAAGAGTTTTTGGAGCACTTAGGAACAGTCACAGAAAAAGGATGAGATCTAACTGAATGACAAGTAACCTGAGAATGAATTTTAGTAGATGGCACAAGAGACGCTAGCTCTTTAGAGCAGCGCCCATTATGGTATTTGTAAAAAAGAGAAAGAGAAGCGACATTACGACAATATGATAATGGTTGAAGATTGGCTACAAGAACAGGTCCAACTATGTTTACAATGCGCTTTTGCACTTGCCTAAAAGAGGAAGGGCATCATTAGAAAATTCCAAAAATATTGTCATTTACTTTGTACTCAAGTGGCAAAATACCCCAAAATATGCCCCAAATTGTTCCTAAATAATTTAGCTTTGAGTGCAAGGTAAATCTCAACATTTTGTAAAACTATTATTTTTTTTAATGTGATCCTAATAGTCTAAATTTTTCTTTTTGATTGTTGTGTATCCGATTTTTTACATAATTGTTGTTTAAATTAAAAAAAGATTTTGCATAATTTATGCAAAAAAAACAACCTGTATGTATGTATGTATGTGTATATATATATATATATATATATATATATATATATATATATATACACACATATATATATGTATATATATATATATATATATACATATATATATATATGTATATATATATATATATATATATATATATATATATATATATATATATGTATATATGTATATATATATATATATATATATATATATATATATATACACATATTTGTGTTGCATATATATATATATATATATATATATATATATATATATATATATATATATATATATATATATATATATATATATATATATATATACATATTTTTATTGCAAAACAATTTTTGTTCAAATTGTTTTGCAATAAAAAGTGAGAAAAGTCGAAGCTTACCTTCTCTGTTTTATTGTAGGCCAAAAAGTCAGCATAATACACGCTGCAATCTACAGACTTGATAACTTATTCAAGCGCGTTTTATTCCAAAGAGTTTTAGTACATGATGTCATTGACTTTTATTTGTTTACATAATAGATCTCCTACACAAACAAAAAAAATCAATGATGTCATGTACTGAAACTCTTAGGAATAAAACGCACTTGAATAAATTATCAAGTCTGTAGATTGAGGCGTATATTATGCTGATTTTTTGGCCTACAATAAAACATAGGTGAGCTTCAACTAAAATAAAAAAGTTAGTTTTTCTTGGTATTTATTTACTCTTTTGTTTTATTCAAAAAAAATTAGCCCAAACATTTTTTTTATCATTCTCTTTAATTCGAACACATCATGTCTCGGAGGTTTGGGATCCCTTTGAGTATATGCTTAAATTATGTGCAAAATAAAAAACAATTAAAATTAAAAAAAAAACAAAAAAAAACGCAAAAATATTTTTTTAATCGCAATCGCAATACGCTTAACTTGAGCCCTATAGTTGATATATATATATATATATATATATATATATATATATATAAACCATTAGAAATAACATACATACTTCTGGGGTAACATCTCTTAATGAGAAACCAGTTCCACCAGTAGTGAGAATAAGAACACAGTTTTCATTATCACTCCAGTGAGTAAGACAGCTCTAAACATATATAAAGATATATATTACAGATCATATTATGATTCACAAACATATTAGAAAATTCAATAGGAAATATAAAATAACTTGGAATTAAGTGAAAAATCTGAAACTGACATTTTGTCACTAAAGACCAAGGAATAAATCCAATAAAACTGACAGTGTTGTAATATAAAACAATAAGCTAAAAAAAGTCTGAAAATAAATTTAAGGAAAACCTATCTATAATCCGTAAATTGTATTGAAAAACTAACTTCAGAGATGCACCAGTATTAATATTATAATATTTGCTAAGATAATGATCATTCTGATCATTATCTTAGCAAATATTATAATATTAATTCTTTCAAAAACAATAGTTTTTTAAACCAGACTATTTAGAAATTCATAGATTTACAAGTTTCTGTTTAATTTTTTTATACAAATTCAAATTAGAACTTAATCTCAATGAACAGAAGATAACAATTTTAAATAAAAATCTCTTTACAAGTTCTTATTAGGAGTCATTAGAGGCCATAACCTTAAGCTCCTATTATTAGAATTTTTTTTACCCCCACATTTCCATGAACTACAATTGAAATAGCAAAAAACATAAAACAAAAATATAACATTTTTTAAGGTGAACAATATAAAAACCCAATAAAATATGTAAAAAAATCATTTGTAGCTGGAATATTGTAGTAGAAGAAAAGTCCACAACAATGCAAATATTTTTTGATTGAAAACCCAAAAGATTTTACGTGTTCCCTCCCTTTAGGCAATCTTATTCTTTTTTGTTTGAGTTTATTTTAACAATTAAAAAATTTTATAAATAAAAATTTAGGAGAGACAATTGAATTCAGAATAAATATTTTATCACCTTAATAATATGAAATTCATCAGGTACACATCCAGTCAAAACATTTACTGAGCCAAGCCTAAAATAAACATTCACTGAATTAAAAGAATTTTTATTCTCAACATACATTTGACAAATACACATATAACATATTACAGGAGTTACAGTTATAACCTCACATAAATTTTTGAGGTTATTACTGTAATAAGCTCTCATAAACTCTTGAGGTTAATACTGCAATAACCTCGCAATAACCTCGCAATAACCTCGCAATAACCTCGCAATAAATCCTCGTATGAAAAATCACACAAAAAACCTGATGTCTACATCTGATACTAAAAAAAAAATTAACTACCGAACAAATAATCTGAATAATTTAATATCAAAGATGTGTGCCACTACCAATTTGAACCGATACTCAGATCGAGTATCGGTTTGAATGTTACGCCTTGTTAAGAGGCGTAACATTCAAACCGATACCGTTAAGTTTTATATTTCTTAAGTTTATAAACTTTTATTTGCAAATTATGTTCATTTTTTTATGTAACGATTTTTGTTTATTTATTTATAGTTTTAAAACAATTAATTTTTTTATTCCATTAAGAAAGTACTTATTATTAACTGTTTATTAAAGATTTTCTTCATCATCAAATACCGAGACCCAGGAGCGATTTCACGGGTTGTATGAGAAGGGGGTTGTTGCCCCCCTAACCTAAAAAGAGAGGAAGTTAACATTTGACTTACACTAAAATATTTTTTATAAGCCATTCATCACTTTGAAGGATTCATCCTTCTCATTTTATTCATAAAATTACCACTGGCTAGACCTGCAGATAACAATATGTTTGAGAACATAGTTGTTTAATTTGTTTTTATTTGTCTCATTACCATGACAATATGAAAACCATTTTTGTATGAAACCAATATGATTGATCCTACAAGTTGTGAATTATGCCAAATTCTATTGCATACAACCCAGGTAGAAGCTGAAATAGGCCATTTAAAAGCATGAAAAATGAATCAGAATTTCAGTCAGAACAAAATATTTTTTTGTTAAAAATAAGCTTTCTTCTATGAAACTAATTGCAATGTTAACTTTGTGTTCAATTATTTCACAAAAGGTTTTCTTTAAAACAGTTATTTAATCCTATTTTAGTAGCATGACAAATTGAATTTGCCAGATTTTCTTCATACTGCTATTTTTTTTAATCATGTACATATTGATTTTAAAAAACACATTTCCTAGTAATAATCAGGAAATAAAAAGAAAAAAAAATTTGAAAGTTTTTTTAAAAATGTTGCAAAAGAAAAGATTTCATATGCAAACAAAACTTATTTAACTCATTGTATAACACCATAATTTGTTGTTTAACACATTTTTTCTTGTTCGTTAATACTTACTCCTTTGTAGAAAAAAGTCACAGAAATTAAAGAAATTATTCTTCGCATTTGTCAGAACCATTTTAATTCTATTGACTTCATTCAAACATTTTGTATAGGTTTTATTAAAATTTTCAATCAACATCATGAAACATTCATCAAACAATATATTTAAAATTTGCAATGCTTTTTTGTTTATTTGTTTAGCTGACCAACTCTGTAAGATTCAATATCTTTTTTAGAAAAAGATTTAGTGTTGAATTTTAAAAAAGCTGAACAACCTTTAACTTTCTGTTTCATTAAAAATTACTTTAATTCCTTTCACAATTATAGCTTCAAGTGTATTCACTTTAAAAGCATCCACTTAAAATCTGGATAAAATTTCAATCAGGGTACAGCATACTTTATTTATTAAAATTTAATTGTACTATATACTAAAAAAAATTCTTAAGTGTTGGTGTTTAAAAATAAACGCTGAGATGTAAGATTTTTAAAATTTTATTTTAGAAAATGAAAGCAAAGCAAGTGACTGTTCAAGAATGTGTGCACAAAATGTTCAAGAGTGTGTGCACAAAATGTTCAAGAGTGTGTGCACAAAATGTTCAAGAGTGTGTGCACAAAATGTTCAAGAGTGTGTGCACAAAATGTTCAAGAGTGTGTGCACAAAATGTTCAAGTGTGTGCACAAAATGTTCAAGAGTGTGTGCACAAGTACCATTAAGGCTAAAAGTGTAGAACATTTTTTAGCAAAGAAAATTACAAAATCAACTATATACAGTATAATTCAACATACAAATAAAGGATCTGGCTATCATAAAAGCCATGGATCAGGCAAAAAAGCTATTAAAATGTCTCATAAAAAGTTGAAGCAATAAAATTAATAAAATTAATGTTTGATAAGCATGATTGTGTACCCTTTTGTAAAGTAGGCTCATATATTCAGAACTTCAAATTTATATACTCATAAAATCATAAAAAGGAATTTAAGTATTCAAAAAAAAAAAAATAATAATAAAAAAAAAATGAAGATTTGAACTAATAATCAAATAATAAACTTCAGGTTGAACTAATAATCAAAAACTAATGACAAAGACTAAAAATGAAAAAACTTCATCAAAATTTTGAATTATTAATAATTAATCAAAAAATTTACTTAGTAGATTGTAAAAAAAGATTAATGTCTTTTATAAAAGAACAATTGAGGATTTTTGGTCAATTATTAAAGAACTAGTTTATAAAAATGTTTAATTTAAGGATACCGTTTTTTTCGGCAATATTGGAGAAAGGGAGGGGGAAATAAGGGGTTGGTGAGGGAGTTTTTTTATAAGTATCTCCCCCCCACCTTCTCTTCTTCCCCGAGATGTAACCGGTGCCGTGACAACAATTTTTTATTATAATTTTTTCAATCATTATTTGTGTTTATCTTGTTTAGTTATAAATTAAGATGAGTTGATTTAAATTCATTTTTTTTTAAAAATGGTCGATGTTACATTAGTTACAATAAGACTTTAGACTTTAATTAACGCTTTTGTTGCAAATAATGCACTATTAGTATATAATTATTGGAAATTGTTTAAAGTATTTTTAACATTTATTAACTATAGTTTAGTAAATTTAGTTTAAGTAGTTAATGTTTTAAATAACTAGTAATTAAATGTTTGAATACTTTAATACTTTAGACAATTTTTAATCAATATTTACATTGAATAATATATATATATATATATATATATATATATATATATATATATATATATATATATATATATATATATATACATATATATATATATATATATATATATATATATATATATATATATATATATATATATATATATATATATATATATACACACACACACACATATGTTAAACCGCGTAATATTTGCAAAAATAACAAAATAGTTTTACAAGTTGTATTTGAATACAACTTGTAAAGATATAAAAAAGATAGGCATTTAATTAACGTATTTAGTATTATTTTAATTTTAAATTTTTGATTTAAATATTAGCAAATCTGTTCATTTAACTTTTACTAAAAGTTAATAATTCTTAAAGTGATTTAAAAGCGCCTTTCAAATTAAAGATAATGTAAGAAGAAATAATTACGGTAAACATAATTTGAAAAATATTATTTTTCGCAACGCATTTATTAACTCATCGTCTCTGTTTGTCTGTGAACATCAAATCTTGCAATTAATTTTTTAGTTACTTCCTGATGATAGATTTTCTTTAAATTTTGCATACATACTCATGCTTGATGACAATACAATATTCAACTATTAGTTTTGCAATAAGTCAATTAATTTAGTTAATTTTAATTAAGTTAACCTTTTATGGAAAGAAGAAGAATAATTATGAAAATAAGTATAATATTAGTTTTCCTCCTAATACGCGCATTAGCTTATTTGGATAAAGTGTTGACTTCATAAACGGAATGTTTGAGGTTTAAGACACTCCTCTTCCTGAGTTTTTTTTTTGGTGATTAAGAGCCTTAATTGCCAAAAAATAAAAGTTAACTTTACTCTAAATGGATATTTTAAAATCATTATATCTTTTGAAATAGAAATTTTTTTTATACATTCCATTTTTATAAAATATTGCATCAAGCTTTTAAAGTTAAGTTTTATAACGACAAAGAATAGTTATGTCACGTAATTACGTAAAAAAACAATTTATCTTTAATTCATTTTATTGTCCTTAAGAAAAAATGAGGCAGTTAAAATAAACTGAAAAATAATTTTTTGCTACTGCATTTAAAACTGAATTTTTTTTCTATTTTCAAAAAAAAAAAAAAAAAAAAAAGAAAAAAAAAAAAAAAGATAAACTTTTTTGTGGGGTTTTTATTGGGCGCCTATACCACTCCAGCGGTACTAAAACAGGTCTGAATTCATCCCTGATTGAAAAAGTTAGCTATGTCTTTGAGAAAGAGTCTATAAAATATTCTCAACTTGGTCTTTTTTTCAATGTTTCTAATGAGGTATGGTAAAAAGGTTGATCTATATGTATAAAGGATTATTTTACTATAAATATATTTTTAAATCATAATAATAAATATACTTTTCAAATCATTTTTCAATTTTTAGAAACTTATGCCATAGTTTTAATATCCTGCCAGAAATACATATTAGTAATAAAATCTAGTGATAAGTTTTTATAAAGAATATTAGTTAAATAACCTTTGTAAATGTGACTCAACAAGAATCTTTAAATTAGGGCCACTTTTATCTTCTTGTGTACCAGCAGAGCATCGATCACTTACTAAAAGTATTTTTTAAATAAAATTAGTAAATCTTTAATTTTGTGTGTGTTATATGTATACACAAATATATATGTATATATATGTAAGTATATATGTGTATATATACACAAATATATATATACATATATATATATATAAATTTGTATATATATATATATATATATATATATATATATATATATATATAAGGATTTATTCTTAATATAATAATATGTAAACAAAAATATACGAACAGACTAATTTTAGTTTACACATAATATAACTCAATAAGGATAATAATATTAATAAAAACCAGCACATTCTACAATTCTAAATAAAACAATATAGTTAAATAAGCTCAAATAGTTCAAATATAGTCATATAAATAATTAGGAGGATTCTGGGATATTCCTGAACAAGGGATTAATTCTTAAATAGAAATTCTATTAGGATTTGTTGGAGAGAGTAGAAAAGTTTTGAGATCGAGGATGGAGAGATTCGGGTAAAGGGATTGTATCAGGTTCATTGGAGTTATCTTCGTAGTTATTATTCCCATCATTATCACTGATTATATCAGCCATTGGTGTAAGATATCTAGTAGCAACAATTGTCTCACATCCATCAGGTATTCTTACATGAGAATATTTACTATTAGCCTGAAGAGATAACACGACAAGGAAATAGAAAGGGAAATCTTGAAAACTCATCAAAACTGTTAAAAAATATTTGTTACTGGATTAAGATGGAATTGGTCCTTTAAAATTCATGTTTAGTCGCTTAAGAGGTTGAGTAGATTTTATTAAAGTGTGGTTAAAATTGCTTACATAGTATTTAGATTTTAATTCATCACAAATTTGACTTGAAGAAATGTTTTTTTTTTACATCATCAATTGAAAAAGGCAGATTTTTTGATTTTATAAAAAGATACATCCTGGTAATTCCAGGGTGACAAAGAGATTCATGTAGTTCCTTATGAGAGGGTCTATTTATAGCCATAGAGCAACAAGATCTAGAGGGCATCAGCAACAAAATTGTTACACCCAAGGCAATAAACTATATCATAGCTGTACAAAGAAAGTTCTATCCTCCACCTCAGAATCTTGCCATTCTTAATTTTTCCACTCTTATTATTGTTAAAATATTGTAAACAGTAAATCTACAATTTACTGTTTACAATATTTTAAGTGAATTAAGTATTCTATAATTAATAGTAGTGAATTTAATATTCTATAATTAATTCTAAGCCAACATAGGCTTTATTCTTTATATAACAATATGTAAACTAAAATATACGAACAGCTTAGTTTTAGTTTACACATAATAAAACTCAACAAGGATAATAAGAATCAGCACACACAGATATATATATATATATATATATATATATATATATATATATATATATATATATATATATATATATATATATATATATATATATATATACATATATACAGTGGTGTACACTCGATTTTTAATGTTTGAGTTTTGACACTTACAGGCATTGTGCAAACTCCAAACTTTTGTATGTTCATGCTTATGTCAAATGAGGATGTTTTGCAAAGAATTGCAGTGATTGGAGGTTGGGAACAAAAAAACCCTAATTTTTGGGCACACCCGGCCCTTAATGTGGGAGCAACAAGTTTATAAAAAATTTTCTCTTCTATTTTTATCTAAGTTTATATTTATCAACAAATTTCAAATTTCATGCAATATTTTCTTAGTGTTCAGTTTTTATGACCATATAAAGTTTTAACCCCCTCAATTTGAGGGGGCTCTAAACTTTGCAAGGTCATAAAAACTGAACACTAAAAGATTATTGCATGAAATTTGAAATTTGTTGATGAATATTGATTTAAACAAAAATAGTATAGAAAATAATTTATAAACTTGCTGCTCCCACATTAAGGGCCTGGTGGGCCCAAAAATGAGAGTTTTTTTGTTCCCAACCTTCAATCACCACAATTCATTGCAAAACATCCTCATTTGACATAAGCATGAACATACAAAAGTTTGGAGTTTGCACAATGCCTGTAAGTGTCAAAACTCAAACATCTAAAAATCGAGTGTACACCCCTGATATATATATATATATATATATATATATATATATATATATATATATATATATATATATATATATATATATATATATATATATATATATATAGGCCTCGGTGGGAAGAAATGAGTACAAGAACGGTGAAAAGCTCTCCTAAAACGAACATGGCGAGCTATGCGAGCTGCTGCACTAAATTCTTTAGACAAGCATTGTTTTTATTGCTCATAAAAAAAGTTTTATATTTTCTTATTGCAATAGAATACAGAAATTGTAAGAATCATTAAAGATAATTATTAAAATGACTGTGTTTTTTATTTTAGTTACAATAATAATTTAACTTTTGATTTTATTTTACGAATATATATCTGTATATATATATATATATATATATATATATATATATATATATATATATATATATATATATATATATATATATATATATATATATACACAGAACTACTTTAGCAAATGTAGGTGTATACTGCCCTAATAAATTTTACAACTATAGATGCCAACTAATTCTCTAATTATCTTAACTAGTTTTTTCAACAAAATAAATTTCATTAACATATATTTTAAACATAACTAAACTTATCTAAAAAGACTAATATTTTAAAACAAATATTCTTCTGGTATCATATTTAAATGTATTTTAAAAAACTATTTATATATTTTTATTTAAACCTTTTTTTATGAGTTTTCAATTGCACAACAGAAAAAATAAAATTGAAAAAAATATATCATTTATAAAAACAGTAAACTTAATCAATCAACCAATCAATTTATTCTGAATTACATGATCTTTTAATTCAAGCATGTTTACCAATAGTATAATATTGGTAGTACTACTAATTTTAAATTTGTTAAATTGTTTTTAAAAAACAAATCTGATTGTCTTTTTTGAAAGTGTTGAATCTTGTGACTGTGGTTTCAAAATTTAAAAACAACAGCTTTAATAGTAAATATATAAATAAATTGAAAAAAATATATAAAATGTTTTAAACTTAGAAATCTGTACATAATGTTATTTTGGGTCAAATGGTGTACTTGACCAAACCATTGTACTTACTTTTTTTAAATTTATTTATGCATTTACATTTGGAATACATTATCAATGTCAAATGTAAATTTTATTAGTAAATAAAAATTCAAACCAAATTACTTCTAAACCACAAAGATATATATATATATATATATATATATATATATATATATATATATATATATATATATATATATATATATATATATATATATATATATATATATACATATACATTATATTTCCAAAACTTAAAAATAAAAGCTTTTATTTTTAAAGTTTAGAAACTACAATCACAAGATTCAACACTTTTAAAAAAGACAATAAGATTTGTTTTTTAAAATAATTTAACAAATTGTCTTTGACCCAACATGAATTTAATGGTTTTATGGTGATATGAGGTTTTTCATTAATGACGTTAAAAAATCAGTAGTATTCTTTTTTAAAATCTATTTAAATTTTGGAATTCAAACTGAACTTCAAATTTATTTAAATTTTGGAAAAATTAACTTTATTTTACTTCAAATTTATCTTAAATTTGGAGTAAAACTTTTGACCATGTTTAAAAGTCACAAATATTATTAGTTTTATGAAAATCCTTTTTTAGCAGTTCTAATTATAAAAAAACAATATTTCTTATTGATTGTATTGAAATAAATAGTTAAAAATAATTAACATTTAAAAAATGATTCCAAACTCTAAAGTAATAAATAATTTGGTTCTGTATTTCGTTAAAAAATGGCCTTTAATAATTTATTAGTAATATATAATTTAAAAATTATTAATCTACATTATACCTGTGAGTATTCCAACTTTTAGTTGCCTCGGAACAACTTCTGGTTTGTTATTAGCGTCGCCTAAATTTTCGTAAAGCGTCGCCATTTTTTCTGAACTTTTATTGATTTCAAGAAATGTCTAAACAGAAACTATATTTTACTATATTTTACTAATTAGACATAATAAATAAAATAATCATATCATCTGTAATCATCTCTATCTGTAAAAATCTTTTTCCATACGTTGTTTTCCGTGAATTTCTATATTTTGATGTTGCTTTTATTGCACGATAATAATACAAGGAAATGTTTTCAAGCGAATGCTATAGCAGTTGCTGTTATTTATAACTGATTCACGATAAAAATTATGTTTCATAAATTACATTTTAAAGAAGGAAAAAAATTAGATTCTATTTTCATGTTTTTATTGTTAGTGTTTTCGATCGTTTCAAAAAAAAAAAATTTTAACGTCATATCCGCATCATAATATTTTACTTATGCTTGTTCTTATATTGTTTAATTAAAAAACTAAAATGTAAATATTACATCCAAATAAATTTCTACATTTTGAGTTTGCCAGTTAAGTTGTTTATAAAAAGTTGTGACTTTTTTAACAAAGAAAAGTCTAAGGTGCAGACTAGATTAATGCGTTTGATTAGTAAATTCATTGTTTGTTTGTACTTCATGACATTTATCTTAATTTAAATTAAAAGGGCAATATATTTATACATTGTTGTATAATCTTCGCACAATTTAAATATTAACAAATTTTAACTTAGTAGATAATAGACTTTTTTTTTAAAAAAAAAAATGCTTTTAAGGCCATATTTAGCGCCTGTTTAATGAGGCGGAGCTTGTTCAAATCAGCCAAGTACAACGCCTGAATAATAAATTACAGTAACAGAATACAAATCGGTTTGACAAGCTTTGCATTAAACTTAATTATATTAAAGAATTGAATGGCTGAGTAGGGTTCGACGACTTCGGCAACTTTCAAAACAGTTACTTTTAGTTACTGGTAACGCGGTAATTTGAGCGTAACTTATAATAACTTGAGTTTAACTTATGGTAACATTGGGTAAGTATAATTTAAAAAAGTACCTTAAAAAAAATTGATTACTATTATTCTATTATTGATAGAATGTGAGAAGAATTCTTACATTACCAATATAGCTTGCGTAGATTTCATTTAAGCCGTTTGCGTAAAAATATTTAAAAGCATTTTCAGTAAAAAAAAAAAAGGCGAAAATATCAAAAATTAGTCCCTTACTAGAAATATATATTTTTTTACAATTTTAGTTAGTTTCCGAGATTTCATGCAAAGAAATTTTAAATTTGTTTTAACTATTAAGGCGTTAAATGCCGCGTTTAATTTGTTGCATTTATTTTTATTTTTTTTTATTTAATTTTATTTAGGTGCCCTAAGAAGTCCTTGCGGTCTTATCACAGAGCACCGCGTATGAGCATTTAATTGAAAGTTCACGCCTATTTCCTAACCGATGTCGCGAGACTTGCCCAGAGGTGGGTTTGAACCAAGGACCCTTTGTTTCTGAGGCAAGTGCGCCTCAGCTGCTCAATTATTTCATTTCATTATTCTATTTAAAACATTCTTATATTTTCCCTTTGGACATAATTATTTTACAATCCTTTAAGTTAGCTCAGATTTTTTGAAAAATTTATACAAACATAAAACTTTTTTACACTTTATTATTAAATATAAAAAAAATTAACAAGAGTTACTGATAACTAGAATTGATTTATCGGTAAGTTACCAGTAACTTACCAGACAGTAACGTTACCGGTAAGGAACTCGCCGAGCCCTAGGGCTGAGTGAACAAAAGTGTTATCTGACTAAATCAAAAAATCCAATTTTTTTGCAAGCACATAGGTTTAAACAAATGATATTTCGATTGATGAACTTAAAATATGCCGACTTTAATTCATAGTTACAGACGATAGCAAAGATGATACCGTCAACCAAGTATATGATTCGGATTTGCAAATTTGTTATCAGCCACAGCCATCCCGAATGCAGCAGTGGCGCAGTGGTAGCACACTTCTCAGAAACGTAAGATCCGTGGTTCAAACCCCGCCTCTGGGCAAGTTTTGCGACATCGGTTGGGAAGGAGGCGTGAACTTCCTATTAAATGCTCTTCCGCGGTGCTCTGTGATAAGACCGTAAGGACTTCTTGGGGCACCTAAAATCAACATAAAAAAAAAAAAAAAAAAAAAAAAAAATGATTTTAAAATAAAGTCATAGTTGACTGACATTTTCCGATTGTCAACTATAGATCTCACTTTGTCGACTCCAGTGTCCAATATGCCGACTAGTAAATTTAGTAGGGGGGTTAAACAACCCTTACGTTCCCCTTCGGGACTCCTTTGTTATTAGCTCATTACATGTTTAGAACTATTTGCTTGTTAACAATTTTGCCCATTTTAACTTAGTATCTTAGAAATAAGGCGGGAAAAAAAATTGGAGTCACAAGAAAAAAAAAAAGAAAAAGAAAAAGGCATGCGGCGTTCAACGATAAATTTCGTAAAATATGACAAAACGTACTATTACGTCAAAATTTAGTGTAGATCCATAGTGGAGGGGGAGGGTCCAATGAAACCCCTTAGATATTTAAAAACAATTTTTTTAAAAACATATACATTTAATACTAAGTATGTTATATGAAAAGGGAAGTAAATTAAGAAGGTTGTTTAAAATTGAAAATTAACTTCAATAAAATTTTGTGATGCAATGAAAATTTTCTGTAGCTTATGATGTTATGGAAAATGTAAGTCAATTAAGTTCAAGAAAAGATGACCAAATTTAGTTACAACTTTTGTGCTAAAAATGAAAAAAAAAAAAATCCTTTTTTCAAAGGCTTTTTAACAAAATTTTTCTACCTAAATAACAGCAAACAAGTGTGTTATTATAGATAAAAAAAGCAACTCAAGTTTACTGAGAACAAAATGTGGTGTACCCCAAGGTTCCATTTCTGCTCCTCTTTTATTTCTTATTTATACAAACGATCTTCCAAATGCCTCTAATATCTTTAAAACTATAATGTTTGCCGACGACACAAACTTATTTTACTTAGCACAGCACAAGACAATCGAAGACTTTTTTGAAAAAAAAATCCTGAACTAAATAAACTTAATATATGGTTTAAATCCAATAAACTGTCACTCCTACTATACAAAGCAAGAATATTTTTGTCATAAAAAAGTCTAAAACTTGTCTACTTTTCAGCTACCTGATGCATGCCTATATAGCTTTTTTAAAAACAATATAAATAAATACAATACAAGAGCAACAGGCAACTTTAATATACCGTTTGAAACAACAAGACTCTCAAAATTCTCAATTACATATCGTGGTCCCTATTTATTTAACTAATAAGTTTCCAGAAACGAATCACTATTAACAAACACTCTCTGAAAATAAAGCTAAAACACAACAACGAACACTCTCTGAAAATAAAGCTAAAATCTACAATGGTCAAATTAAACAACTATAAGGAATTTTTTCAAAATATTAATAAAATTTTTTTTTAAAAATGTAGCTTAACTTTTAATACAAATCGATAATAAAAATGTACGACATACATATGTACAACATGTGTACACACATGTGTACAACATACATGTGTAAACATACATGTGTACAACATATCTACAACACACATATATACCACGTATGCAACTGATTTTTATGTCTATTACCAAAGTCATAATAACAGATGTATTTTATGATTATGGTATTACACGTCCGGAAAAAAGGTACTCGATAACAAGACTGACTTAAGTCTTCTGCGAGCTTCCTATAACTACTAACAAGTAATTCTTCTTATCAATCTTACACAAATTTCGTTTTTATCACATTTATACACAAACATTAGTTTGAAATGTGGTAAATAAACTTATAGTCAAACATCTAAACACTTCTCCGAAAAATCAGCTAATTTATTTTTATGTATTGTATTTTTTTATTTTAACTGGATTAATATAGAGATATATTTATTGGATTATTTTAACGTACACGTTACTACATTGTTGTAATTGGTGTTAAATAACCATTGTCCAGCAAAAAAATGTTATATATATAGCCTACATTTGCTAATTCCATTCTTACAGAAAAATCTTATATTGATGTTAGTGAAAATACATTCTTGTTATTTTTAAAATCAACCATGCATTCTTTAAAAGATTTATCATGAAAAATACGAATTTTTTAAACCATAAAAAAATATATATATGTATTTACAAATAAATTTTATATAATTTATACAATATATAAGCTCTATGATGACTGTTTGATCGTTGGTGATTTTAATTTCCCGAATATGAAGTGGTATTAAATCCAATCAATTCTAACGAGTATGAATTTTGGAATATTTACCAAAACAGCCTCTTTACACAACACATCACGTTTCCTACTTTTTAGACATCCTATGGTTCCCTAAAAGATATTTTGGACTTATTATCTACCTACTATAATAGTTCTATTTTAAATTTGTCTCTTAATGCTATACTAGGTAATAACACTAAGGGTTATTACCTAGTATAGCATTAAGAGACAAATTACCTGGAGAATCTAAGTTTAGAACCGCTACCCGAAAACGAATCTCAATTCTTTAGTTACAACAAAGCTGATTATAATTCAATATCAAACTTTATTGCATCAATCGATTGTGATATTTTATTTCTACACAAAAATGCGGATCAAATGTTCAATTTATTAATTTCTTATTACCGTATTGCTTGCGAATTTTTTATCCCCAAGATTAAAAAAAGAAAAAAAAAGTATGATCCTTGGGTTACTCTACATATTAAAAGCTTAATCCGAGTAAAAAAAATCGGTTTGGCGATTAAATGAATTATCTCAAATTTACAATTGTCTTAATCGTTCCGTTAAAGCGGAAATATTACATGAAAAAGAAATAATATCAAAATCTCAGAACAACCCAAAACTCGTCAACAAATACATTAACAACCAACTAAAAATTAAAAATAAAATTCGTTCTCTCAAAAATGCTTCAGGTGAAATTACTGAAACTCTTCCCGATATACTTGAACTTCTGAACTCTCAATTCAAATCTTTGTTTACTCTTGAAAGCTCCAAAAATTTTCGATTGTTAAATAAAAGTTAAGTTAAAACTAAATGCAATTATAATAACAAATTGGATTTCTCTATTGCAGACATTATTAATGAACTTACCAATCTAAACCCTTACAAATCTTTTGGACCTGACGGGTTGCGCCCTTTAATACTCAAGATATGTGCCAAAAGCTTCGCAATTCCGCTTACAAAAATTTTATATGAATCTTTTAATTCTGGAATAGTACCAACTCTCTGGAAATCAGCAAATATTAGTCCGATCTATAAAAAAAAAGGAGAAAAACTACTTCCTGAAAACTATTGCCCTATTTCACTTACCTCTGTTGCGTTCAAATAATTTGAAAAAGTTTTAAAGAATAAAATCTTGAAGCACATCAATGATAACAATCTGCTCTCTACAAATCAAAATGGCTTGTGTAACCAATCTAATAGAGACTTTTGATATTATTTCGTCTTCCATAGCGTCACATCAGTTTATAGATGTAATCTACCTCAACTTTGCTAAAGCTTTTGATTCCGTACCTCACTCCAGACTCATGTTAAAATTAAAATCATGTAGAATAAACGGCAAACTACTACAATGGATTAATTATTTTTTAGTAGCCAGAAAGCAACGCGTTACAATTAACAATACTAGCTCTGACTGGGTTGATGTTCTTAGTGGTGTTCCTCAAGGTTCTGTTCTCAGCCCGCTCCTCTTTATTCTTTTTACAAACGATCTTGCCCAGCTTACAGAAACTTCTGACGTATTTGCCGACGATACTAAACTTTTTTCTAAAACTTTTTCGCAGACTAATTTCGTCGATCTGCAGGACCGTCTACGCTTAGTATACAAGTGGTCAAACACTTGGTTACTTAAATTAAGCATTTCAAAATGCTGTGTTATCCATTATGGTAAAACTAATCCTATGTATAGTTACTGTTTTCAAAATAACCAAGATATAAATGAAAGCCTAAGAAGCTCTATTAAAGAGCGCGATTTAGGAGTCATTTTTACATCTAACCTCAAGTGGAGTACACATATCAAATCAGTTGTCTCCAAATCTTTACCAATTCTTGGTATGCTAAAAAAGACATTCACCATTGTTGATGAAAAAATGGCTCTCAAATTATATAAAGTATTTATAAGACCACACCTTGAATAGCCAATGTGTGTTTGGGCCCCGTATTTAAAAACTGACGTAGCTTTGGTTGAGTCTGTTTAACGTAAAGCAACAAAACGGGCTTTAAGCTTGAGAAATCTTCAATACTACGAAAGACTTAAAAGACTAATACTACCATCACTCGAGTTTCGGCGCCTACGATGCGATCTAATACAAATTTTTAAACTAATACATCGATTTTATATAATTAATAATATATATCAACCAAAATTTATTAACTCATTGTCTCGTGGTCACCATCTTAAAATAAGACGTGAATATGTTCCAAACTGTCTTGCCAAGACACATCCA
Source organism: Hydra vulgaris (assembly GCF_022113875.1). NCBI lineage: Eukaryota > Metazoa > Cnidaria > Hydrozoa > Anthoathecata > Hydridae > Hydra > Hydra vulgaris. The sequence goes on along the minus strand of NC_061160.1, from coordinate 14,256,719 downwards.
ATTATATAATAGATCAGCAAAATACTGGAATGAACTACTCGAGCAAGTAACTTTATACTCAACTGTAATTTCTTTTAAAATTAGATTAGATCACCGGTTGAGGATAAAACTATAATAATAATAATAATAATAATAATAATAATAACAATAATAATAATAATAATAATAATAATAATAATAATAATAATAATAATAATAGCAAACTGAGCTAGTAACAGTTTTTACTAGCTCGTTTGTTTATTTACCTTAGCAACGCCATAGCAACAAAAAATTGAGACATTATTTTACCCATATTCAGAGTTGTTAATAAGTCCAGAAGTAGCAAGGCCAAGGTCACATGTTACAAGGCCAAGACCAAGGCCAAAAGTTACAAGATCATGGACAAGGCCAAGGTCAAGAGTTTTAAAGTCAAGGCCAAGATTAAGAGTTTCTAGGCCAAGGCCTAAACAAACATTTTCAAGACCAAAAATTTCAATTTTCACCTTACACAAAACTGTACGTTGCAAGTGCTGTGACAATAAAACCACACGGGCAAACAATCATAGTCAAGGCCAAAATTTTCAAGCCCAAGACCAAACCCAGGGCCAACAGTTTCAATGCCAAGACCAAGGCCAAGGCCTCAATTTTTGGCTTTAAGGCCTTGGTCTTGGCCTTGTAACATGTGACCTTGGCCTTGCTACTTCTGAACTTATTAACAACTCTGAATTTGGGTAAAATAATGTCTCAATTTCCGTATTTTTAATAAACTATTACAACTAATTATATAAACTAAACTGGTTGTGGTTACGACTTTTTTAAGTTTAACGCTATGGGTTTCATTATATTCGTGCGGAATTAATCTGCAAGGGAATAGTTTTTCAACTATTATTGATTGTCCAAGAGAGTTTTACATATAATTGTCGAAAGAGAATTGCTTGTGGTGTAATTGTTAATGCTTTACTGAAATGAACATTTCAAATTATTTTCTTAAGAGAATTTTTTATCTAAAAACTGCTACAGCGATTATTACACTACATAAATAGAACTCTTTTCTATAGATTTGTGCTTTAAATATAAAATGAAAACCAATCAGTCTACAACCTACTCTTCAACCAAACGGAAGCAGCCATCAGGCGTTGCAGGACAAAAAAAAGAAGAGAGTCAAAAAAGCTGCGAAGAAAAAAACAAGCGGACTCTCAAAGATCTTGGAAAAGAACTAGTTGTAAAAAATAATAGTAAGAAAAAAGAATCTCAGCACCAACTTCAGGTAGACCTTTCGTCATTTTAAATAGTAATCAGAAAACATTTCTGTATAATTGTTTTTAATGTCAAATAATATATTGGTGATATATTCAAATATATATTTTTTATAGGCTTTAAGAGTTGAATCTGATTCTGAAAGCAGTAGTGATCCAACACATTTCTCTTACAAATCACAACTATTGTGTAAGGATAGTAGGAGTGTTAGTTCAGTGCATTCTGTGCGCCAGAGTCAAGTCAGTCCTTCTGATAATCATTTAAATGAAGATTAAGAGATGTATGCGGTAACCGACAGTGAAACTGACCAGAAGAGGCTAACTGAACCTACGAAGGGCTATCAAGCAATCCTCGTCAAAAACGATGACATTTCTGCAGGTATAACATTCTTCCATAATTCAAAAAAAGTTTTATTATTTGGAAGATATTTTATGTTTTTATTTTTATTTATAAACATTTCAAGAAGTGGATAATGAAGACCGTGGCATAGACAAGATGGATTCTACTCCAGCCATTTTAACCATTAACTTTATCAATTAATAATAGAGATAGGATTGGGAGGGGCAAGATGACTCGTTAAGGTTTTATGCGATGTATAACTTTTTATAGCATTTTCTTAGTAAATTGCTTCTAATTTCAAATCTTTATTAGACAGTCAATAATTATGCGATTAAGGTAAGAAATTTGTTATTTTACAGAGAATTTATCCAACAATAATACAAAGTAAAAAAATTTTAATACCCGAGCGATAAAGTTAGTTTTATTTGTATTAAATTTGTACTTACTACAGATGAGGCAAGATGTCGTCTGTTTCGTGGGGTAAGATGTCTTCTGCCTTGAGGTTTTACGGCATCTCTGCCATTTTAAACGAACGAGATAGCAATTTTTGCAACGAAATAGCGTTGAGATATTTAGTTGTTGACTTTGATTATATGTTAGTTTAGATGTTTAGATATATTATACATATTTATATATATGTTTTTTTTAAGGATTTTATATATTTAGTTAAAGGTATAAGATGTAGCTGAGTAAAGAAAAGTTTTATTACTCCTTTTTTTTTTTTTTTTTCTTTTGTAATTTAGGTGCCCCAAAAAGACCTAACAGGTTTGTCACAGAGCACCGCGGTTGTGCATTTAACGAGGAAGTTCACGCCTCCTTCCTTACCGTGACGCGAAAATATGTCCAGTGCTCGTTTCGAACCTGCTTATAAAGCAAGCGCTCTAACCACTGCGCCACGGCCGCACAATTATAATATTTTTTTAACTTAAAATTTAAGTAAATGATATTATTTAACTCGAAAAACTACTTGAAACATCTCCTTAAATTATAATTTTTTTTTTATTAAAAAATGTTATTTATAAGTATATATAAAATTATTATGTATTTTGTATATTTGTAATAAGGACTTTATTTGTTTATGTCAATATCGTATTAAATTACTTTGTTTATCTATCGTATTAAATTAATTTATTTATGCAAATTTTAACTTTATTTGAAAAAAAAGTTAAAATTCAAGTAATGTAAAATAAAATAAATTTTAAATTAATTTAGTTAATTAATTAAGTCTTAAGTTAATTAACACACATAATTATTATGTTTGTTTGTATGTTTATATGTTAACGTATATAAATTACGTCTAAATTTTAAGACTTTTATATTTTTTTAGTTACATATTTAAACATAAATAAAGGTGAAAAATTATGTTCAAAAAACACAGAGAGGTGCAACAAATGACAGAATAAAGTCTACATTACTCGCTATGAAAATGGGTTGCAGTCTGACAAATGTTGCATCAGACTTTAGTATTAACAAAAAAACATTAAAACGCCATCTTGACGAAAAATCATCGTGGTCTGTCTCTGAATAGAAAATCTCCGGTTTTTAGTAAAGCATTATTTGGCTTGACAACAATAGATGTTCGTCGTTTAGCATTTGATTTTGCTAAACAAATGGGGGTTGATAATCCTTTCAATAACAAGTCAAAAATGACCGGAGTGGATTGGCTGAGAAGATTCAAGTCTCGCAATGCACAACTTTCTATTCGAACATCACAAGCCACCAGTGTAAACAGAACTGTTGGCTTCAATAAGCCAAAACTAATGCATTTTTTTTCAATATACGAATCATTATTTGAGGAACATAAGTTTTCAGCCAAACAGCTTTGGAATATGGATGAAACCGGAATCACTATTGCGATTCCAGAAATGCCAGGAAAAATAATTGCAACAAAAGGAAAACGACAATTTGCAAAAATAAAAAGTGGAGAAAGAGATGCTATTGTAACAGTTGTGTGTGCAATGAGTGCCAGTGGTGCTTATGTTCCACCATTGTTTATATTTCCCCGTAATATTTATAATTGTACCAAAACTACTTTGCCAAAACTAAACAAAATTATTTCACAAGTTGAACAAATAAAACCTATTAAAGTTCATTATATTGATAACATTACAAAACAAGAAAGAGCAGCGACTAAAGAAATGAAAGACATAGTCATTAAAAAAGTTGACAAAGGTAATACTTTAGTTGTAACGGATTCGGCATTTTATACTAACAAACTTGTTTATCAAGACTATCTTTTTTCTGTTAATACATATGAAAAAATAAGTTCTGAATCCGATAAAAAAGGTTTTAGCAATCTTATTAAATTGATAAACAGACATAAATACCTCACGGCAAACGAAATAAAATATATCACAAACTTTAAATGGAAATCTAGTAAGTTCTATGTAATTCCTAAAATTCACAAATGCTAAGAAATCATTAATAAGGCAAAAGAGTCTTTTTTGCGAGGTTAGTATAATTTTTAATTATACTAATATCGTTACTTGTGGCACCATAAAATTTATCTCAAGATGTAAAAGCATATAACAAACCTAAAACCAAAATATATAAAAGAAAAATCAATCAATACACTAGAAAAAAATTTAAAAACTCAATATCGACTGTAAATTAGGATAGAGTGTATCAAGAATGTAACCTTGAAAACACAAACTTTGCCTATAATTATATTATATTTATAAATACTTTCTTAGAACACTAAAATAAACATTTCCCAGTTAAAGAGAAAGAAATAAAGCTAAAATATTTAAACTGCCCATGGATAACTTACGGAATTATAAAATCATCAAAAACAAAGCAAAACCTAACTACATACAAGGAATACAAAAATTTATTTGAAAAAATTGGAAGGAATTCAAAAAAAAAACCATTATTTAAAACAACTTTAAAAAGACAAAGGTGATATTCAAAAAACATGGGATATATTAAAACAAATAATAGGAAAAAGTTATACAAAATCAAATAATTTACCCGATAAAATTTTCATGAAAGAAACTGAATATATTGATAAAATCTCTATCGCTAAAAATTTCAATAGTTATTTAGAAACATAGGCTCCAACATGGCTTCCAAAATTTAATGCCCTGTTAACTCTTTTGCAACCTATACCACAAATCAACCTTTCCGTTTAAATAATTTTTCTGAACTAAACCATAATGAACTAGAAACTGCAAAAAACTCGCTTAAAATAAATAAGGCTCCTGGGATAGACGACATTTGTAGCTATATAGTTGTAAATGTGTTTCCGGTGATAAATCAACCCATCTATAAATATTTTAGTCTTCAGTTATTAAAGGATCTGTACCAGATAAGTTAAAAATAGCAAATGTAATACAAGTATTAAAAACCGGGAACTCATTTAGACTAAATAACTACATACCTAATTCAGTTCTTCCTGTATTTTCAAAACTTTTGGAGAGAGTAATATACAATAAACTATATAAATATTTAGTAAATAACAAAATCTTAAATCAAAAACAGTTTGGTTTCCAGAAGCAACATTCAACTGAACATGCAATTCTTGATATTATAACTAATATAAATGATTCCTTTGAAAACAAAAAATACGTATTTGGAGTCTTCGTTAATTTGTCAAAGGCGTTAAATACAGTAGATTACGTCATTCTAATAGGAAAAATGGAAAAATATGGGATAAAAGATGTTGGCCTTAACTGGTTTAAAAAATTTTTCTTAAAAGAAAATCTTGCGCCTACCCAGCAAACAATAGACGTCTTTTAGACCGTCTAAAATTGGTCTAATTTGTATCTATTGCCGATACGTATATTTTAGACGCATATTAGAGATCGAAAAGACGTCTGATTCTAGAGATACTATTTTTGCTCTGTTTTAGATGCATATTAAATGCATAAAATAGATCGTGCATAGATAATATTTTTTCATCTAAATTTAGATGTCTATAAGATGTCTTTTATAGATTTGTTTAAAAAAAAAGAAAAAAAATTTAACTAATTTTACGGAGCGATAATTATAAATGACCGCCATTTAAAAACCATGCGGAAACTTATTTCAAAAAAAAACATGAAGATTTTAACCTATAGAAGACATTAATGATTATTTCTTTTGATAAATTTTAAATAATAAAATAACATGCTATTATAGTTATTTTATTTATAAAATAACTATAATAGCATGTTATTTTATTATTTCGATGATTTGATGCTTAGCATGTTTACACAAAATATTTCGATGATTTGATGCTTAGCATGTTTGCTAAAATCTTTGTGATTTGAAATTTATTTTGCAGAAATATTATAAAATTAATATTTTCAAGTTGATATTTTTATTTCTAGAATAAAAGATAATGTAATTAAAATATATGTATATATATATATATATATATATATATATATATATATATATATATATATATATATATATATATATGAGTGTTTTTCAATAACACAAAAGATTGTTTTATTGGTTGTGGTGCACTTATCGTTTTTATCGAGGAACCAAGATTCATTTATGTCTTTTACAAAAAGGGCATACGAAAAGAGACGCAGTAGACGTGTCCAAAAGGAATATTAAAAAATACTAGAATTTTCATCAGTACATATAGAAAAAAATCGAATGTTGGAACTTCTAAAAGAAATGGTTTCTTATCTTGCGAAAATCTAAAAGAATATTTTGACCATCATGAGTCATTGATTTTGTACAATGAATACTCTTATGACCAAAAGTTTAATGAGTATATGCATAACCCAACTTTAAAGGAAAGTTTTTCTGCATGATTTTCTAACCAAGTAATGTTGCACTATACAAGTGGATTGACAAAGAATAGCAACAAATTTATTGTCCCAAAAAAAACTATAATCATGCACTGAAAAACAACCTTTCATCAACAAAAGAATGGCACAAGTTTCCATTGATAAAGTGTAAGATAACAGATGGTCAGTATCTAACTTGTTTTGTGTTTTTTTTAAAACTAACTTAATTACTTTTTTGTAGCAAAATGTTTTATAATAAGATTCATTTTCATGTTGTGAAGAATACAACTTTCTACATCAGATGAGATATATGTTAAAGAAAGTATTAAAAAAAAGAATAACAAATCATACCGCTCTTCATTGCCAGAACTTCCGCCACCTATTATGAATAAGCCCAATGCTAAAAGTATAACACAAATATCATAATTTTTTTTTAATGGTTTATAAACTGAAATAAATTCTTGTTTAATTTGAAAATTTTCCTTTTATTTTAACTATTTGGGTGTCCTATTATATATAATGTTGTTAAATTGGTTACATATATTTATATCATTGACAACATTCTATTGTATTAAATAATCCTTTAATCAACTTGATATGAAAATTGAAAATTGATTGAAAGCATGCTGAAATTATTTGAATTCAGAAATTGAAAGAGTACAAAATTGGTTAAAAGATTAAATTAAGTAACAGGTATTGTTGAGGGATTATTTATAGTTCTAATTATAATTATTTCTTATGAATAGAGTTATTTTCAGATTGAAGAAGATGTTTTTTCTTCACATTTTATTGATGAACACATTAAAACCAAGCAAGTTCACATTGTCAAAGAGTTTCAAGTTTTAATGTGAGTACTTTTGGTTTTTACACCACTGAATGCTAATGTGGAGGTCTTTTTTATTAATTTGTTTTAGTTTTAAAATAATTGTAAAAGATAGGTATAAAAGAATAGAAATGGATTATTTATAATATTGTGATCCGATAAATCATGTGTGTAGCATTTGGTCAACTTTACCTTTAGTAGTTAAACAAAATTCTTTAATATCGTAACCTTTTACAGGAGGAAATATCAAGAATTGCTCTTGAGCCAAGCCCAAAGAAAAATACACGAAAGTATAAAAAGTATAAAGTAGAAAAATACACGAAATTTTCTGTCTGTGAAAATCAGTCTATATAAAGACTGATTTTCACAGACAGAAAATTTTCCGCGGAACGGAAAGGAAAAAAATGTCATCCGATCATGTAACAAAAAAATTTTAGATGCGCAATTAATATGTTACAAGATTAAGTGTTTTTCTTTTCCTTTTCGTTCCGCGGAAAATTACTGTAAGTGGAAATCCGCTTTATTTTATCTTTAATATATATTAACAAACTCCCTAAAGCCTCAAGTAAACTAGATATCATAATGTTTGCAGATGGTACTATTTTATTTAGAGGAACGGGAAACTTGAACATACTTTTTAAAAAAACAACTCTCTCACGCTTTTCTATTTTATACCGTGTTCCCTATCTATAAAACTAATTAATATCTAAAAATACTCAACTAGAAAAATCGAGTAACTTTAAATTCTCTAAAAAACTTTACTGAAAAATTGTTTTTATGAAGTATGTTTGTATTTTAAACACTCATAGTTATAAAATTTTTTATTAATCCAAAAATTTTAAAATTAGCGTATAAACTAACTTTGTACTGAAAATATACAAAGAAAACTCTAAAAAATAAAAAATACTACTAAACATGCTTATTTACAAATACGTGAAAGACTATTTATTCCCTATATAGCATATCATGAACTAACATATTTATGTGTATTGAAATTAAATTTGTTTGACTTCTTTTTTTTCTGCCTTATTTTTTTCTTCGCATTTTTAGCTTTGTTTGTATATGTGTGTATGTATGTTTATATATATATAAATATATATATATATATATATATATATATATATATATATATATATATATATATATATATATATATATATATATATATATATGTGTGTGTGTGTTTATGTCGTTTATGTATATATATATATATATGTATATATGTATATATATATATATATATATATATATATATATATATATATATATATATATATATATATATATATATATATATATATATAAATATATATATATTTATATATGTATATATTGTAATTTAAGTAGTTCTAATCTAATATTTTACTCTTAATAGAATTAGAAATAATAAAAAATAATAAATATATTTTCAGATTTTGTATTTATATTATTTATGGAATTATTTTTTGTTTGTATACAGAATAAAAACACAAAAAATGATGCTTTTGAAACCATTGATAATTTCCATCAACCAATTAAATTATCTCTTTAACCAAATTATTACTTAACTCATTTAACATTCGTGTTTCCGAAAAGTTTGAAAGTTCCTCTGAAAGTTCCTTCCAATTTAGAAAATTATGGTAATCAACTGCATCAAAGTTTAGAAAAGGAATTTTGAATTTCTTTACTTCTGTAGAGTTTGCATCTGTGCATTGTCTTGCAAATCTAATTCCTCTAGTTGCAAATTCTTTAATTTTTTTTTTATCTATCAATAAACGTAAATATTAAGGTATTTTCTGAATACTAAAACCTGCGTTTCTCTGAATGCATACATCAACTATAAGTTGATCACTTTCAGAAAGGTATTGTGAGAACTAAATTAGGCGTCACAATAATTTTTCCCCTATGTATAATAAGTAAGAATTACGAACTCGGTAGAAGGAGGAGTGCTTGCAACATAAAAATAATGACTTGATTAGCTGTTGTTAGCCATCGAGAATAAACGAATGGGCCTTGCTCTTTTTTTGCTAGTTTTTTTTTCAGCTCACTTAGTTCAATTGCCTTCCGCATGTTAGAAAGATACTAGTAATCTTTCCTAATATTATTTGTCTCAGTATGATGTAGAACACTCGTTAAGTTATTCTGTCTGATATCAAACTTAATAATTATCAACTCGTGACACTTTGCAAGTGTTTTCCACTAAACGAAGCAGAAGCCATCTAAATGCAATGTTAAATGTCTTAATGGTAGTTCATTAAATTGGAAAATACACACTAATCATTGAATTGAATATCCTAAATGCAATTCTAGTAATTTTATTACACCATTGTTCATGCTATTACTTACGCTAATTCTATCAGCGCTTATAACTAACATTTACTATTATCAATTATAACTAACATAACTGATGTTTTGTATTTGTCAAAAAAATATATAACATTGTTCTTCATATTTGTTGGTGATACACTTAATGGAGACACATGAACAAAAAAAATGAATCTTGGTTCTTTTAATGTTTTAATGAGTGTGTTTTTTTTTAATGTGTTATATGTTCCTCATTTGATTTTTTTAAATTTTATTTCTTGTATTGAATTACAAACCATCTAAATTCTTATTTTAGTTTTAATTTCTATAAAAATTAATCTGATACTGCTGCTAATAATGATGATGAAGATGATGATGATGATGCTGATGATGATGATGATGGTGACGATGACGATGATGGTGATAATCTGATGTATTAATCATTTCATTTTGAATAGTCGATTTAGATTTTTTAAAGATATAGCAAACATATTTGTTGGATGTTGCTAAAGACTTTGTACTGATCAAAATTATTTTCACTTTTTTTACTATTTTGATTTGACTTATTTTGACTTTTACTATTTTACACTTCAAGATTGATAATTGTACTATAGTTAAATAGTCTCCTGATATTTCGAGTAAATTTTTCGAATTCAACTTAACATTTTTTACTCTTGTGTTCTTGAACATAAATAAACAACACTTTTCCAAATTTTGTTATTTTAATTTAGAAAAGATAAAAAAATTTTTAGAAAATTTTTTTTATCATTTCTAAAAATTTCCTAATTTTTTGTGATTAAGATGTGTTTTCTGATTTGTTTAAAACTCTGTTCTAAAATTATTTTGCAGTTAAAACTTCTAACAAATCTTGGAGAGACGTGCACTACAAAATTGCATTTGAAATAAAAGTTGTCAAAGCAGCTAAACATTTAAATACATCTCGGAAGGTAAAAGTTTTTTTTTTTAGGTGCCTCAATTTTATTTAGGTGCCCCAAAAAGTCCTTACGGTCTTATCACAGAGCACTGCGGATGAGCATTTAATAGGAAGTTCATGCCTCCCTAACAGATATCGCAAACCTGCCCAAAGGTGGGGTTTGAACCAAGGATACTTTATTTCTGAGGCAAGTGTGATACCGCTGCGTCACTGCTGCTAAAATATATAGCTTAGGATTTGTGATATTTTTTTGTTTAATATGAATGAGAACCGTACGATTTGCACGACTATTGATAAATACAAAATACGTTAAACTAGATACAAAATAAATAATAAAATATTACCTTTTTTTAATGTTATTCACCTACCCAAGGTCCTTAAGAACGTCATTTCAGTCGGGTGGCTACTTTTCGTTTTATTTCTTTTGTGGTTACCTCTTTCTCTTAACTCGTATAGGAATTGAACTTAAAGCTTCTCAGTAATGAAGCGAGCGCTCTACCGCAACATCACTACCGCATAAATTGAAAAAGAAATAAATAATTTAAGAGTTTTAAACAATATTGGATCCTATATAGATTACCAATTTTTTTGTTGTGGTTAATTAGATGCTCCTTACGCCTTATTTCTGCGCAAAGCTGAACCATCAAAGTCTTTAATTGGTTCTTTGAAAAACCGCGGTTGATCCTAGATGGACATCCTAGTTATACCATGTGGGCTCGTGCAATACATAGCTGTATCTTGTAAACAACTAATAGCCTATGTTTGTAGTTTTATAGGTTTTTAACCAATAAAACAGCCCACAGGGCTTACATACAACCTATGTACTACTGTTGATTAGGCATATTTCGCTAGAGCCTCTAAGAAAGCGCAGCCTATGAGGGATGATAAATATAAAATTAGTATATAAATATTAGATTATAATACAATGTTTCTTGAAGTTTAGAAAACATTTATTTTTTTATTTTACAAAAATATATAATAGAAAATAGTACACTAATGCATGAATAAATAAGCGTGTTCAAAATAAATTTACTGGACTCGAACATGATATCTATCCGTATAAGGAAAGCCTAAAATCATTGTTTTTTTTTAATAAGACAAATAACAGAGAAATAAAATATAATGTAAAACAGAGAAACTTAAGTAAAAAGAGTTACACGAATCTAATTTGTGTAACTCTTTTTATATTTACTTATTTAACAATTTTTTTTAGCATTCCCTTTTCTAAATTGCTATAGTATGGCAGTGTGTAATTCACAATTTATAAATTATCATGTATTACAATTTATTTTAAATGGAAAAAATATACATTTTTTAAAAATGCGATTAAAAAGCATTATATATATATGTTTTAAGTAGTCTTCCATTAAAAATTGGCTAACAGGTTTCATTAAAAAATTAAAAAGGTTTTTGAAATGACTGTCTATTAACTTTACAATACTTCAACACAGCAACACCAAAATTCCTCCCAGCTTTGGGAGGAATTTTGTATTTGAATTTTTAAATTTAATTTGATTGGGAGGAATTTTGGGATTTGAATTTTGTTTGGGAGGAATTTTGGGAGGAATGTAAATTTTATTTTGGACTAGAGCTTGCGTCAAACCTCGGACCTCTGGGTTCTGAGCCAGAACTTTAACCACTGCGCCACGGCTGCTCCGCGTGTATTGTTTTTTTGCAGCTGAAATATGATATTTATATTTATTTTTGCAGATTATCATAATTTAATCAATTTTTGGTCTAAAAAAATTTTAGACCAAAAATTGCGTTGTTTTCCTCAATCATCTCAATCAATCATCTTAGGTAACCAGTTTCCTAAGATGAGCTTTTTAATGGAACTCAAAAAAACTCAAAATAACAAAAAAATAATTACAAAAAAAAATTAAATTATATCTTCAAGGACTATACTTAAGTAAAAAGTAATTATCTCAACCATAAAAAAAAAACAATAATAAATCTTTCCCATCTCTAAAAAGTTAACGATACTATATTTTGAAAAAACTTTTGCTCTTGAAATACCAAAATAAAGCTCTGCAGATAATAACTTTATCTAAATGTGCTTTTCTTAATAAAAAGCCACATCTCATCTTGAGCGTCTAAAAACGTATCATCTTATTCAGCAACTTCACGAAGTACTATCATAATTTAAATAACATGACAACATCTTATGTATTATCTCTTATAACCCATTGTATTAGCAGTAGATAAGCACAAAATATTAAGAATGTAATAAAGTTTTGATGATCTTGTTTCGTTCTGACATAATTACAAAATATTGAATAAAAAATTATAACGGGGATGGTAATTTTTTTAAAAGTAAAACAATCAAAGAATATTAACTATACGATCAAGAAATTAAAATAAATAACACCGTCGAATTTGTATGAATAACTTTAGCCATAATAGTTCGCGAAAAAAAGTATTAGTCTACCCGTAAAAAAGGTTATACCATCTTAGGAACCTGCTCATATTACGCAACCTTCTCCTACTTAACAAAAAGATGCTGCGTAAATTATATATACTGTGTTTTATATTGCAAATTTTCTAACCTAAAAAAAAGATAATGTCTTCGACCTTGATATGACAAGTTTATTTGTTAGCCTTAGATTTATCATGTCATATAAATGTTTTTTACTCTGTATATTACACCCTGAATAAGAAAACGTCAAATAACAAATATTTAATACGTCTGGCTAATTTATTTCTATAATATAAAAATTAATCATAAAAAAATTAATGCAGTATTAACTTTTTTTTTCAAAAACAATCGTCTAATATGTAAAAATTTGACAACAAAACTTTAAAATAAGTTGCATGTTAAGCGAGAAGTTGTCCAAACGTTGCAGAAAATATCACCAGAGCAATTTAATACTAATACAATAAATTAAACGGTTCTTGGTGCAAAAAAAAAATGCACCCAGTAAATAAATAAGTTGTAAAACTAGTGTTTGTGATACATTCCTAAAAAAAGAGGACTCAAAATGCCAATTACCAAAAAAAGCAGATCTTTTCTTGATAGAACAGCATTATGTTCAGTTTGGATCAAGGACCCATCCTTACTTATGGCGTGACTCAAAAGTTCTGGTAGTATGTGTACAGTTGCAACATACAAAAATGTACCAGCCGAAAACAGCATCGCAAGACCGGTACCATTTATAGAAGAAAGAGTTTCTTTGTTAGTCTATAATACAAAAACAATTATTTACAAATACACACATAGTTGAAAAATCTTATGACTTAATTTTAAATAAAACTAACTTTTATGCAGAATCACATTTTTTTAATTTTTATAAAATTGACATCATGAAAAGAAAAAAGAAAAAAAATATATATATATAACAAGGAATTATAAAGAAGAAAATATAACAATGAATTATAAATATTGATAATTCACTAAATGGTGAAGTATTACTTGTTTTTATCGAAACTATTTTATAAAGTCATTTGAGAACTTTGAGTGACTTACAAACACTTAATAATTTTTTTTAACTGATGGTAAGTAATGCTCAGGGGCGAGAGCGTTCTAAAACTAAAACTAATTAATTATGATTGGTCAAAGTTGACAACAATATTAATTGGTCAAAGTTGAATCCAGACCTACAAAAAACAGTTAAATGTTTTTAACAATTATGACCAACGAACAACGAGCATTTTTTAAAAAACAGCAATTACCAACTAATTAGCAATCAAATAGGGAAAGTAAAAATAATGTATAAATAAAAAAAATTGTTTTAAATTTTGCATATCTGTCTGCATATTAGCTTTTATTTTTGTTAAAAAGTTAATTTAAACTTTAATTACCTACAATAACTTAAAAATTACATTACTATCTATACTAGATAATATTAGTTTCTTTGTTTTGTTAATTTATTATCTTTATTACAATGTAACAAAACATTTGGAATCTAACAATGTCTACATTGAAAATTAACAATGCAATCCAGAGTGGGCCCAGAGGCGGAAATAGACAAAAAATATTTGTTTGAAAAAGTCTATAAAAGTTATTTATTCAGAAAGTCAAATTTGAGGATAAATGAAAAAAAAATGTTTTTAGCTAATTTCTAAGTGATGAATTGCAATTTTGAAGTTGATGAATTTCCAATTTTTTTGTGTATCTATTAAAGTTTAGTAAATTTGAAGTTTCCATCAAAATCAATTTACAGACATGAAAATTGATAAACCACTTGTTTAAAAGTAATACTTAATTTGATAAGGAATATGAGGCAAAGTTGTACTTAATTTGAAAAGGGAACTGAGGCAAGTTTTTTTTATTTACATGATTTAAAAAAGTTGAACAGTGATTTTTTTTTTTTTTTTTAAATATGCGAATATTTTATTTTTGGTTACAAATATGAAGTTTTTTAATTATTTGTTTATTTGATATGATTTTGTGTTTGTTTCAGCAGAAGTAAAGTATAATAAAAAAATAAATGTAATGGAGGAAATAAAAATGAATAGCTTTATCTGGTCATTAGAGGAACTATAGAGGCTGGGCAAAAATGTTTTAGTACAACACCTCTGCATAACCATATTAAAATAAATCATCCAAAAGAATATCAAATAGAACGAAATAAAAGTGAACAGAAAAGAACAGCTCAGGCTGACAATAAAATCACACCAGTAGTTTTGTCAACTACAGTAAAAGACGATATTGGTTTGGAAACCTCTAGGCAGACTTCAATAGATGAATATTTAAAGTCACAAAAAGTATGGAGCATTAATGTCTCTAGGTCTCAAACTATTCATTGTAAAATTGGGTTGATGATAGCCTTAGACAACCAGCCATTTACATTAGTTGAAGACACAGGTTTTAATAACTTAATGCATCATTTAGAACCCAGGTATTGCTTGCCAAGTAAAAAATATTTTTCTAAAACAATAATACCTCAACTTCACACGAAATTAAGTAATAAAATTTCTATAGATTAATAAAATCAAATTATATAAGCTTTTCTTCAGATATATGGACATGCCCAATTTCTCATGAATCTTTTATTTCATTGTCAAGCCACTGCATTGATAAAGATTTTAACATAATTGATGTGGTATTACATGCATCTCATTATCCAGAATACCATACTGGAATAAACATATCCGCAAAGTTAGAAAGTATGTGAGATGGCTGGAAAATTCAAGTTGAAAGACAACACCTTGTAAGAGACGGTGCTAGCAATATGGTATGTGGGAGTAAACTAGCTGAAATTTCCTCAATCCACTGTACTATTCACTTGCTTCAATTTGTTGTTTCAGATTCAATCATGAGTGAAAATATTGTAATTGATGTTCTTTCCAAATGCTGCCGACTTGTAACTCATTTCAATCATTCATCATTAGCTTGCAACAGCTTTAAACAAATTCAACAGCAACAAAATCTTGACCCTCTTTGTCTTGTTCAAGATGTCCCAACAAGATGGAATAGCACTTATCTGATGCTTAAAAGATTAAACAAATTGAAAAACCCAGCTCAACTTTACTTAACAGAACGTTCTGATTTAATGACTTTTTCTACATTTGAATGGACGTTAATATTAAACATTATTAAATTGTTAAAGCCTTTTTTCCAATTAACTCAGGAAATGAGTTCAGAATTAACAACTTTATCTTATTTTATTCTGAATATGTACTCATTAAAGAAATTTATTTTAAGTTTTTAAATGTCAAGTTGATTTAAGTATTCAAAAAACAAAGAATCAACTTATAACTTCTTTAAAAATTAGATTTTTTGCTGAAACAAATGATGTGAAGTCTTTTAACATTTTGACAAATAGGTACTATGTCATAGCTACTTCAACTGATCCAACATATAAGTTTTCTTTCTTTGAAGATTATACCAAAAAACAGGCTAAGGACTGGTTAATAAATGAAGTTTTATCCTTTGAAGAAACCCTTGTTTGTTCTGAAGAAGTAGAGTAGAAGTAGACTTTTTGTTTCTTTTCCCTCTTGACACCTCCCCTCCTCCTATTCTCTCTGCAGCATTGGAATCTAGGGGCATTCATAAAGTTAAAGTTCATAAAGAGGCATTATCTAAAAGTGTACAAATATTATCTAAAAATGTGCAAGTGTGTATAAATGGGTAGGGATAAGAAAGCAAATGTGTAATAAATGGGCTAGGGGTCCAGACAGTACTTATGTACATGGTTGGACCATCTTTTTTTTTTTTATGAATTTTACACACGAAATAACTTTTATTTAAAAAAAAGACAAGGAATTTATTGGGTGAAAAAATCTTTGCCAAAATACCAAAAGAGAGAAAGAAAAAAAAAAAATGAGATTATTTGGTAGAAAATTTTTGAGCGAAACAATTTTTTAAAATTTTGCTTTTGGTCATATTTTGCGTTCTAAAAACTTTTTTTTTTGAAAATTTATGATCGTGTAAAGTTTTTTCTCTCCCCATAATAAAGGCATAATAAGTTAAACATCTTCATAACTTTGGAACATTAATTATTTGATGAATTTAAAGCCTCAATAAATTTAACTTAAGTAAAAGATAGTGTAATGAAATGTTTATCAAGTAATTTCCCTCCCATTTGGTGGAGGTGGTCAAGACAAATTTTTCAGGTTACTTTTGTTCCCAGTCTCTAATTACCATTGTTTTTGATACAAAACATTCTCATTCTATACAAGCATAAACATACTAAAGTTTGGAGTTTGCAGAAAGTTTTATAATGTAATACCTAAGACTTAAAAAAATGATGTTAGCGCCTATTTAGCAGCGTGCCGGTCATTTTGATTCAGAGTGCTCAAAATTAAATTTTCACATAGATAATCAATTCTCCACCGCCAAAAGTTTTGATGTAAATGTGTTCATCAAAAGATTTCTTAAAGTTTTGCTAACTTTGTTCTGCCCCTTTGAGCATAGGAGAGTTTAAATTAAAGAAACAGATATGCTTGTACTTACAACAGAGTACATTAAAAATATTTTAGTGCAGTAATAGCAGTTTTCACATTATTTAAAAATAAGCTTATCATCAAACTTTTAGTTAAAGACTTTAGAAAAAAAGTACAAAGTAATATCCGGTATATCCGGCCGGATATATTCTATATTCGGCCAGATAACTGATAACAAATCAAAGGAGAGTTGCTACATCAACTATCTTATGCCCTGACTCGCAACGGAATGATGCTACATCGACTGAGGGTTTAGTTAGGGCAGGCAGTCTATCAAATAATTAGAAAAAAAAACAAAAACTTTTTTCCTGTCTTTAAAATAATTTTTTTTTTTAAATAACCTAAAACTGACATTTTATGGTAAAAACTTAAAAACAACCACGCAAGAGTATATATATACATATATACACACCTGTATATAGTAGTAACAGTAATATATTTAAGTTGTGGCCGATAATTTGGTGAGTAAGTACACTTAAACAGCTATATCATTATTCAGCATAGTTACATCCAACGTCAAGTTTAGCGTTAATAAACAGAAACAGCATTAAAAACATCAGCATGTAGATTCCAGTAAAAGATGCTCTGTTTGTTAAAAAATAATGCAGAGGCAAAAAACTAGTTATTTCGCGATTATAATTCATTTGATGACCTCTTGCTGATTGATAATATTTTGGCCAAATTTCATTAATTAAATTTACTTTTTCAATTCCATTGAATAAATTGTACATTTGAAATAATTTACCCAGAGTCTGTCTTACAACTAAAGTAGTGACACCCATTTTATCTAATCTTTCCTCATAATATAATTTTTTTGTGGCTATATTATTTTTGTTGCATGATGCTGCACCTTTTATATAAAATTAACTTCATTTTTAAGACATGGAGACCATACAGATGTACCAGTTGACAACTTCATCTAGGTCATTTTGTATTATTTACAAAGTTCTCCGGCAAATCATTAATATAAATAATAAATAGTAAAGGACCTATAACAGAGCTCTATGGCACACCAATAAAGAATGGCACAAAACTATATATATATATATATATATATATATATATATATATATATATATATATATATATATATATATATATATATATATATATATATATACAAATAGTATTGCGTACTAAGGAAAGCAATCTGACATCATACTGAAATAGCCTGCTGCTGGGGGCTTCAGTACATACATCGACTGACAAATAGCCTGACTCACAGTGGAGTGCTGCTCCATCAACTGAGGGTTTGGGATAGGACAGCAATCATTTCATTCATCATTCTTCGTTTTTTTTCTTCTTTTTCTAAAAAAGTCGTATGGTTAAGGTAAGCAAAAAAAGTGAGCAAATGCTTATCTGTAAGTGTATATACATATATATATATATATATATATATATATATATATATATATATATATATATATACAAACAGTATTGCGTACTTTAGTAAGCAATCTGACATCATACTGAAATAGCCGGCTGCTGGGGGCTTCAGTACATACAACGACTGACAAATAGCCTGACTCGCAGTGAAGTGGTGCTACATCGACTGAGGGTTTGAGATAGGGAAGCAATCGTTTTATTTATCATTCTTCGTTTTTTTCTTCTTCTTTTTCGAAAAAAACAGTTTACCTTGAAGTAAGCACAAAAAGTGAGCAAATGCTTATCAAAACACGCTTTAGTAAGTGTGTGTATATATATATATATATATATATATATATATATATATATATATATATATATATATATCTGTGTGTGTCACTTTTAATTACTTTTGATTTTTATTCAACATTTTCGTCTTAAAGTTAAAACTATTAATTTAAAATATTAAAATATAAACAATGTTTATATTTTTAATTTTTTTTAATAAAATGTTTTTATTTTTATTTATTTTTTTATCAAAATGATTTTATTTTTATATTTTTTACTGTAAATCATGCACGGAGTGTTGCTACATCAACTATCTTATAGTCTGCTGCTACAAGGTAATGCTTCTACATCGACTATCTTATAGCCTGACTTATAACGGATTGCTGCTACATTGTCTGTCTTATAGCCTGATTCACTGCTCATCGACTGTCTTATAGTCGGACTCGCAATTGAGTGCTGCTAATTTTATTTTTAAAGTCAACAAAATATGGTAAAACTTCTATATATATATATATATATATATATATATATATATATATATATATATATATATATATATATATATATATATATATATATATATATATATATATATATATATATATATATATATATATATATATATATATATATATATATATATATCAACTGCCTTATAGTCGGACTCGCAATTGAGTGCTGCTAATTTTATTTTTAAAGTCAACAAAATATGGTAAAACTTCTATATATATATATATATATATATATATATATATATATATATATATATATATATATATATATATATATATATATATATATATATATATATCGACTGCCTTATAGTCGGACTCGCAATTGAGTGCTGCTAATTTTATTTTTAAGTCAACAAAATATGGTAAAACTTCTATATATATATATAATATATATATATATATATATATATATATATATATATATATATATATATATATATATATATATTAGAGTGGGTTATAAAATTTTTTTTCTTGTTACAGGCTCTAAACATTGCTAATAGTTATTAATATTGATACTATCAAATATGAGAATGATTGTGATAGATTTAAAGGGCGCAATTTTATTGGGAAAATTACCGATACCCTAATATTTTGGAGAAAAAAAGTTTTTCAAAAGTAGGTCAACCTGGTACTCAAAAGAAGCAAAATTTTATAAAAAATTTGAAAATATTAATCGTTTTATTAAAAAATCATATTGCCAAAAAAAATTGTTATTAAATAACATGTAAAAATGCACCTTTTTCACTTTTAGTTAAAAAACTATAGTTATTATGCAATAAAATCTAAAATAATAATTTTTATATGAAAAAATTATCATTTTTGAATTGAATCGCTTTATTTGAGTACCTACATCACATAATTTTGAAAAACTTTTTTTTTGAATAATAATAGGGCCTGCTAATTTTTGTAATTATTGTTGCGGGTGGAAGACATTGTTCAATCCATAAAAGTAAATACTTTCCTAAATTAGTACATAAAAAAACAACTTTCCAGACCAAAGCCAGGTTAGCAACTCTAAAAAAAATTTTATGACCCACCCTAATATATATATATATATATATACATATATATATATATATATATATATATATATATATATATATATATATATATATTTATATATATATATATATATATATTTTATATATATATATATATTTTATATATATGTTTGGCCGGAAAGGCATGCGATTTTATGTCATAATATGACCACGAAAATACTATATGATTTTACTTAACTTGACCACGGCTGTTAAAATGTTTCAAAAATTTGTATGTGTTTTAAAAACACGCTAAAAAATCAAATCTTAACTTAACTATAAAAAAACTTAAAAAAAAAAACATATCATTAAAGAAGAAAATAAATCTTTGTAAAAAAAATAACAAAAAACAAAATTAAAATAACTAAACTAAAATAAAATAGCTAAAATAAAACTAAAACTATAACGATAAGATTATCTTTACTTATGTTTTCGTAATATAATATTATATGAAACCCTTTTTAAATAAAGTAACAACTTACAACCGACAATTGTTTAATAAATGCACACATTTAAAAAGTTATTCTTAACAATTCTTTGCACAAAAGAAAAAATAATTAAATTGTTTATTTAAAAAATTGACATAATTTTTTTCTTTTTTAAAAACGTTATAATAAAAAATAAATACTTATACAAATATTAAAAAAAAATATTCATTAATGTTTTTATAAAAAATCATTAATTATTATGTTACTTTATTTAAAAGCAGTAGTGGTGTAGTGGTAGAGCTCTTGCTTCATAAGCGAGAGATTCCAAGTTCGATCCCCACCACATCCCTGGTAGTACCGCGCTCAACTCGTTTCTCTGCACAGCGGCCTTGTTCGTCAAGGCTCGTGTTTTGGAGTTATAGAGTTAAGAAAGGGTTATAACCACAAATAAGTAGCCTCCTCGTCTGTAGTGGCCTTCTCGGCCTTGAGGAGGTGAATTTACAAAAAAAAAAAAAAAAAAGTGCTACTTTACTTAAATGCGTTATAAAAACGTAAGTAAAGATGAAAGTTATTCAATTCACACAGTTTTCAAAAAAAGTTTATTTTTTTTCTTCTCAACAAAAACTTTACTGATTCTTATATAAATTTTATTAAAGAGACATTCGCTCTTTAAAGTTGTTGCTTATAAAATTTAATTTTTTTTCCTTTTTAAATTTTACTTTTTTAATTTTAACTTATAAAAAAATCTTATTTAATAATATAACTTAATAATAATATAAAATAATATAACTTCCAATGATACTTTAATTTAAAAGCGTTTTGCTAATTTAAAAACGTCAGCGTGGTCATATAAAGACTTAAAATCAAGCATATATATATATATATATATATATATATATATATATATATATATATATATATATATATATATGTATATATATAGATATATAATTTTATATAATATATAAAAAGGCTAGGAGATGCAAACTCCGACATAAAATACCCTCTGCCTTGGGGCTCTTAGTTGAGAAAAGGCTAGAAATGGTGTCTCAATAAAAATACTCATCTTGGGCATGTGTTAAATGCTTACGGCTGTTGTCTTGTAAAAGGCCTCCTAGGCAAAGACTTAAGGGGTAAACAGATTCTATCTGTTGACCAGCCTCCCACCCCTTATTCATCTATTAGGCTGGCACAGATGTATTTTTATAAAATTGTTTCCAGTTTAGGATGTTGAATTTTGCCTTTCTCAATCCCTAACTCAAATAGTCAAATTTCCATCTTGCTTTCCAGACAACCCAAATCATTTACCTTCTCTACTCGACTTATGTCTTGTTTCTGATCCTAGTCAGTACTCATTTACTCCACATCGCCCAAGCAAATATGTTAAAAAAATATTTATATAAATATTTTTTAAATATCTTTGCTTCCAACAAGGCTGCAAACAACCACTAATTAGTGTTGGAAGTTACTGGAAGAGAAAAGATGAAGATTGTAGAGTAAGATAACGATTGACAGACGATTTAAAAGATTGCAAATTATATGAATCAGGAAAGCAAGAAGAAGAAAGCAAACTCTAATGAACTGATGTTCGAGGAAAAAAACTAGACGAATAAGAGTTTTTGGAGCACTTAGGAACAGTCACAGAAAAAGGATGAGAGTTAAATGACGAGTAACACGAGAGTGAATTTTAGTAGATGTCACAAGAGATGCTAGCTCTTTAGAGCAGTGCCTATTATAGTATTTGTAGAAAAGAGAATGAGAAGTAACATTACGACGATGTGATAATGGTTGAAGGTTGGCTGCAAGAGCAGGTCTAACTACGTTTACAATGCGTTTTTGCACTTTGTCTAAAAGAGCAAGGGCATAATAAGAAGATCCGCCCCAGATATGGCAACAGTATTCCATACAAGGCCGGATTTGAGATTTATAGAGATAGAGAATAGAATCCAGAGTAAGAAAGTGTCAAACTTGATAAAGAGATGCAACTTTAGCAGATGCTAACTTTGCAACGGATTTGATATATGGTTTCCCAGAGAGATCAGAAGTAAAAGGTAGTCCTAGAATATGAAGGGTAGATGACTCATCTAGTACATTACCATTCATAAATATAGGAAGGTCTAAATTATTGCGATAATGATTGGCTGAAAAAAATTGAGTTTTATCTGAATTAAAATTTACCAGCCACTGTGAGTCCCTTGCTGTAGCAGAAGTGAGATCATTTTCAAGCTCAAATGTAAGCAATCAGAGAGAGTTGGCTTCTTATCGTAACAAGAATAAATGGTAGTATCATCAGCGAACAATGCCACCTTAGACGTGAGAATATCTGGAAGATCGTTAATGTAAATTAAAAAGAATATAGGGCCAAGGATTAAACCTTGAGGAACCCTTGAGGTTACAGAATAAGAAGAAGAGTGCTGTCCATCAAGGACAACTTTTATACTACAATTGGAAAAAAATGATTCAATATTCTTAAAGATGCTTCCAGATACACTGTTAGAAGAAAGCTTATGGAGAAGACCAGCATGCCAAGTTTTATCAAACGCTTTAGAAATGTCAAGAGCGATGGCCTTAACCTCTCCACCTTTATCTAATGCACGATAAAACCTATCGCTTATTACTGTTAGCAAATCAGCCATAGAACGAGAAGATCGAAATCCTTATTGATGATTAGAAAGTAAGTTATTAGATTCAAGATAAGAGATTAAGTGTTTGTTAATTAAAGATTCAAAAACTTTGCTTATGATAGGAAGAAGACTAATGGGTAGTTAAATGAAGACTAATGGGTAGTTAGATGAAGACTAATCGGTAGTTAGATGAATCAAATCGCTCTCCAGATTTTATAAAAATAGGGATAACAGATGCTGCTTTCTAGCAGGATGGAAAACAAGACTCTGATAAGCACTTGTTGAATAGTTTTGAAAGGAAAGACGATAGCTCCAGAGAACACTTCTGCAAGAATATAACAGGTATGTTGTCCGGGCCACAAGCTGTAGAAGAGTCTAAGCAGGAAATCACTTTAGATACAGAAGCTGGAGTGATACGAATGTCAAGCACATACATATATAAAACATAATATAAAAATTATATTGAATTACAATATATATATATATATATATATATATATCTATATATATATATCTATATATATATATATATATATATATAATAATATATATATAATAATATATATATATATATATATATATATATACATATATTGTCTCTTAACTTATAACACCGCTGAAGTCGAATATCGGCAGTTTTTACATTTTAATGCCTATCGATGGAGCTGCTCATTGTGCATCTAACCACTGGTCAAATGATAAAGATTTCAACAAATCAGAAGTCTTAATTCAAAAAGAAGTGACAGTGCACAAGTTGGTTGGCCTCGCAACACTGCAAGTTGTTATTTTTGTTTTCGTCTTTGTATATATATATATTATATAAAGATTATATTATTTATAATATAAACTTTATTTATATATACATATTATATAATATATATAATATATATATATATATATAATATATATATATATATAGTATATATAATATATATATATATATATATATATATATATATATATATAATATTTTATATATATTATATATATATATATATAATACATATATTATATAATATATATAAATGTATATATATATATAATATATATAATATATAATATATATATATATATAATATATATATAATATATACAATATATATATATAATATATATAATATGTATAATATATTGATATATATATATTGATATATATATATATATATATATATATATATATATATATATATATATATATATATATATATATATATATATATACATATATATATATATATATATATATATATATATATATATATATATATATATATATATATATATATATATATATATATATATATATATATATATATATATATATATATATATATTGTAATTGTGGTTTAACCAGATGTTATGAACTGGTTTATAACACCTGAAATATTGTGTGAAACTCTGCATAAATACCTGACTAAGTCCATAATATGTAACTACAGCAGATATTGGAGCTGAGAGAGAAAATGCTAATAAATGACGCCTTATACGACTTCTTTCAAGCCCCTAAAATAAAAAAGAAACTTTTTAAAATACAATTGAAAGAGCAATAATATGTATATAAAAACTTTGCTGTAATGTTCAGTCTTTTTGCTGTAATTTTTAGTTTTGCTGTTATCTTCAGTGATTTATATAATTTTGCTGTATTTTTTCTTGTTTCCTTTGATTCTTATCTTTAAATATGGAGATTTTTTATTGTGCAGTAGATGGGTGTGGTGAGATAACAGCAATTGCTCAACATATTGGATCATATAGAGACTTCTATGATTTTTCTGTTTTTATCATAAGCTCTTTTTTTATATGGTGCATCAAGATATTATTTAATAATTTAAATTGTTAAACCTTTTCTTCCAGTCAAACTAAATGCAATCTTTAACATTTTTCAACTTTTTCTTTTTTTTTTCATTTAGTTGCTTTAGGGGTACTTTACCTTTAGGGGTATCTTTTTTACCTTCGGGTACATTTTTAAATTTCTTTATGAGTATAAAGAAATTTAAAAATGTACCCGAAGGTAAAAAAGATACCCCTAAAGGTAAAGTACCCCTAAAGCAACTAAATGGAAAAAAAAGAAAAAATTGAAAAATGTTAAAGATTGCATTTACTGTAACTGGAAGAAAAGGTTTAATAATTTCAATTATTAAATAATATCTTGATGCACCATATAAAAAAAGAGCTAAAAACAGAAAAATCATAGAAGTCTCTATATGATCCAATATGTTGAGCAATTGCTGTTATCTCACCACACCCATCTACTGCACAATAAAAAATTTATTTTTAATCATTTGACCAAGTTTAAGCTCTGTTGATAGAGCTGTGTTACACTTTTACAAAATCTTTTACAAAAAACACAACAGGTGTTAAGGTTTACAAAAAACACAACAGGTGTTGTTTGTGATGAATTATTAGTGTGATTAGTGATTCTATCTGATAAAAGGTCTACTTAAAAGCTTGTCATCCAGTTAAGTTTCATATTTTATAGTGGTTTTGAACTGTAATTATAGGTACTTTCACCTGCTTAAAAGTTCAAAATTCTCTGAAAATCTTCTTTTATATTTGTCAATCATTTCAAAAAGTCAATACCACTTGTCACACCGTTGTTATAAGTGAATATGCATTTAACAAATAAAATAATTTGCACTAACTTACCTCATGAAGTAAAAAAGAAGTTAATCCAAATGCTGCAGGACCCTAAGAAAACAAAAAAACATATTAAACAAACACAAATGTTTAATTAAAAACACAAATTTAACTTAAACAGTTTACAATTTATTGCATCATTGAGATAAATAAAGTTTACTTTATGAAGCATGATAGCAATAAAAACAATCATTTCAACATCAGCTCGTGCAGTAGATGCAGCTGCTCCTAATGCAATTCCATCAGCTAAAAAAAGAAAAGAAAAAAAGATTTACAAATTTACAAAACTTTACAAAACAAAATAAAAATTACAATAAATAATAATCTATCACAACCAGCAATAATACTAACCAGCTGCATGCACAAGTAATCCTATTGTTGCTGTAACAGATTTTTTACGTCCATTTTCTGAAACATTTTAAAGGTGAAAAATTTTATTTTTTAAAGTAATTATCAAAAAAACATTTTTTTAAAATACTACTTCATTAAAAAAAAAACTTTTAAGATTAATTAGGAATAATAAAACAATATTTTTATACTAAAATTAAGGAAAATTTCAATACTAAAATCAGTTAAAAGTTGATAAATAGATTTTGGTTTTAATCAAAACCAATGAAAGGAGCATTAACAATGTTTCTTCATTTTGTTGCATATGCTTAATAGTTTTGTTTATCTTTATAGCAAACAGTTTTTTTTAGAAAAAGAAGAAAAAAACAGATTAATAAAAGAAAAGATTGTTGTCCCATGCCAAACCCTCAACCGATGTAGAAGCACTCTTTTGCGACAGCAGGCTATAAAAAAGTTGATCCAAGATAAAAAGATATAATATGTCAACCTGGTACTTAAAAGAAGCGAAATTTTACAAAACTTTTAAAAATAGTAATCATATTCTATAAAAATATGTATAAAAAAAATTCATTTAAAAAAACATAAAAAATTTTTAAAAGTTAGTTTTAATATTATTTAGCTTGATTTGAAACCGAACATGACATTTTTTTGAAAAACTTTTTAATTAGGGACCAATTAAATCTTCTAAGGTCATGTGGTAAATGATGAAATATCACTGGTACGACTAAAGGATGGAACACAACCAAATGGCACAACTAAAGGATGGAATATTCCAAAGGTTTTTTGCACACTACATTAGAACATCAATAGAAACATAACCAGGAAGTGCCCCAGGAACTTACAAAAAAGGTTTTTTGAGCATCACACTATATATATTTTTTAGGTTATTCACCTTCCCAAGGGTTGAGGGGACCACTACAGTCAATAAGAAAACTTTTGTTGTGGTTACAACCCTCTGTCAGCCATTATGAAACAACAAGCCTATCATAATAGTTGCAATGTATTTTTTAACATCTTGATAAGGTGATCTGAGGCACTTTTTGCAAAAAAAATTGAAAAATTGATAAAACTCTCTTTTTAAAAATCTTTTCTTACAATTTACTTTTATATAACTTTACTTTTATTATAGTTTTATAAAGTCTGATACAAAGCCTAGAAAAAACTTTTGTTGTGATTTTCTGTGATTATTTGATAAATAATAAAATTTTTAAAGACCTAGCTGGAGTGCATTTTTATAAAAAAAATTATAAAAAATATTATAAAAAAATTTTGAATGTTTCATTTTGTCTTTAAGTCAAACTTAGAAGCTTCACAATATAGTCCTTCACATTGCTTCACAACATTATATAATATATATAATATAGTCCTTACAACTTTATACCCATGGTATATTAAAATGATTTTCTTAATAACTTTTTTTCTCAAAAATATTATTAAATAGTTAAAAAGAAGTTCAATGAGTAAGTGTCTTCATAATTTTTATTTTGTTTTCCTCTCGCAGCCCATATAAATAATACAGGGCTCAAAATAACAAATTTTTCTGTTCCAGGCAAATTTGTGCTATTAATACTTTGGTATGACAAACATATCCAACAAAATCTAAAAAAAAATTACTTTAAGGAAATGCAGTAGTAACCCATTTTAAACTTTTTGTTTTTACAACTCGACCGAGGCATCTTTTGACAACTTAAGAGTATTAATGCGCTATCATAAGTGTATCAAAGTGTAAAAATGTGCTAGAAAAAAAAAATTATTCAAAAAATAACTTATATAAAAAAATTTCTATAGTTTCTATGGTTACCTTTATAAACAAATTTTAACGGTAAATTCTAACATTATGTAACGTAACTCAAATAAAATATCATAATAAAAAGTTTCTTTAAGTATTATAAAAACTATTTTACTAAAATTTTGGTAAAAACAAAATTAAAAGGGGTTTTATGAGCTAAAACGTTTTTTGAAATTTACAAAAACCATCAAACAAAAAAATAAAACAAATACTAAAGTATAAATTTAAATTAATAATATTACAAATGATAAAAACTGGGCTGCTTATATCAAAAAAAAAAATAAAAAAAATTCAGTGTTTTAACAGCTTTTAAAATGAAAAAAAGCTTTAAAAACTTTATAAACATAACTGTGAGTTCAACTTCATTTTCTGTATTGTATGAAAAATAAAATTCAAAAACTGAAGTTTATATTCTAAACTGAATCAACTAATAATTTTGAACCACCTAAAATAATTATAAAATAAATGCATGCAAAATATAGGTCAGAAAAAATAATTAGTAGATACTTTTCACTGGATAAGCGCTAGACAGTGTCTAATGTTCGGCAGCTATTTCAAGCCTTATATATACAGGGTGTCCCAAAAATAACGCAAGATTTGAATTAGCCACCATTTATGCAGTACAGTGTTGACAACACTAAAAACAAAATAAATCGACAGTTGACAGTTTAGGGTTAGTAAAAATGGAGCATTACGCAATAGAACAACATGTCTTCATTGTTGAACAATATTTCAAAAATAATGAATGCTTGGCGGCCGCAATTCGAAAATTTCATACAAAATATGGTCGGAATAGTGTTTGAACTTTATCAACTGTGAAGAGATTAATTGAAAGATTCCGAGAGACAGGATCCATGGGAGACGCCAAACACATTGGTTATCCAAAAACAAGCTGTTCAAATGTCAATATATAGGCAGTGCATGCGAGTGTCGATAACAATCTAGGAACCTCAATTCGGCGTCATGGACAAGAATTGCAAATTTTCAAGAAGCAAAGAGAGTTTGTTGAATAGATTATTGAGCAACAACAAATGAATGCTGATTTTTCGAGCAAAATCATCCTAAGCAACAAAGCACATTTTCACCTTGATTGCTTTGTTAATCGCTAAATTGTCGCATTTGGGGTTCTGAAAACCCACATGTGATTGTCGAAAAACAAATGCATCCACAACGTGTCACTGTTTGGTGTGCATTTTGGGCTGGAGGCATAATTGGACCATACTTTTTTAAAAATGAGACTGGTCAAAAAACTGCATTTTCTATTTAATTTAAATCTTGCATTAATTTTGGGACACCCTGTATATTCTTGTAAATAGACAAACACAAGAAAAATGGTAAATTAAAAGCTAGTAATTAAAAAAGTTTCAGAATATTCATTTAATGTATTTAATATAGAATATTCATTAAAACAGAATCACTATATCTTTATGTACTATTGTATGAATTATATCTCTATATATTTTCTTGGTCAGGTATGAAAACATAAATATGTGCACAAACAAGCTTGTAGTAATAGCTTTTATCTGTTTTAAATTTTTTTTTATCAATAAATGTTACGAAGCACCAATACAACTAGCACCATACTGCTAAACACTACTTTCCACCAACTCATTAAAAATGCTATTTTGAATTCTTTACTTCCTCTTTATTGTATTCACTTGATCACCTTTATTTTTACTTTTTGATCTGGTTTTGAAGAATAAAACTTTAAATGCTTTTCATTTCAACATATCAATCAAATCTTAGTCATGTTCACTTATTCTTTATGAAATTTGTCATTTGTGACAAATTTGAAATTTTGTCACTTATTCTTTATGTATCATCATGTATATTTATTCTTTAAGAAATTTGTTACTAATAAGCTGAAACTTTATTTTAATTAAGTGCAGTAGGTCATTTTTCAAAATTTTCTAAATCAGGTATAAGAGGTGGAGTATTTTTTGTTTTAAATCCATAATTATCATTATCATGGTTATTATTAAGTACATCATTTGTGTTTGTTTTCGGTTTAAAGAAAAAGTTTGCTTTCTAACAAAATCTTTCAATAAAATGCTCAAAATTTTCAATCAAAGATATACTATAACTTTTTCTATCTATTATAGGCTTGTTTTTTAACGAGTAAGTGATATTATTAGTTTTCATTTTTACACAGAATGTTAAAATACAATTAAGAGTGCCAAACAAATATTAATAAGGAGCCTAATATATACAGGGACAATTTTAAATGTATTCTAAAAAATGCTTAATGTTCTTAAAAGAACAGAACAATAATAAGTTACTAGAAAATCATTAATCAAGCTTTTTTCATTTTACACTGTGTTTCATCAATTAAGACATTAGAAATGCATGTACAAATTAATAAAACTTCAATTTATACAAAAAATTAAATCACAGGAAGTCATAAATGTCATAAATGCTACTGTAAATTTCCACACATTTGTGGAATATGCTGACACTATTATATTTATTTTTATAATTTTTTATGAGAAACTTATTTTCGTGTCTGCATTTATAACCAATTCTGATTTTTTGTTTAATAAACATTCTTGGTTCGCATGTGCAATTAATTCAAAACTTTCTCATATACATAATATGTACTAGTTATTATATGCAGGTGCTGTTTTAAGGATGGGCCAATTTAATATAAAATCATCAATATTTTTATCTTTCAATTCCAATATGTATTTTGACATTTTTAAAGTATTGTTTATGATTGGCAAAACGCCAACATCCCAAAAGAACCATCAAATGATATATGGCAAAGTGGAAGAATGATAAGCCAAAGTCTCTTAAACCTGGATCAGGCAGAAAACCAAAAATTATAACTGCTAGGAATATTAATTGCTTGAAAGGTCTTTTGAAGAACCAGTCTGCAACTTAAAAAAGAAAAATTGCGAAGAATCCCAATTATGGTCATTCCTACATTGTAAAAACATTAAAAAACAAAACAAACATTTGTTTTTTAAGAGAAAACAAATTTCTGATTGCAGTAATAAACAGTTAAAGCAGTTGCAACTGAAGTGTGGAAGAATTTGTCCGAAATTTAGAAACTGTGAATTTGTTGTTAATGACAAGTCTTACTTTACATTTAAACATAATAAAAATTCAGATAAAAATTTTAATGCTGATTTTAATCAGATAAACCAAAAAATATAAAATATAATCCCAAAAGGAAATTTGAAATAAAATTCTTGTGTGGATTACCATATCCCCTTGTGGAGTCTCAAAACATTTATTGTTCCTGTGAGATTGGTAATTAACCAAACAGTGTACAAAAATGATTGCATCATCAAAAGATTGTTTCTTTTTATCAACAGTGATGGTAATTATGCATTCTGGCTTGACTTAGCCTCTTCACACTATGTAAGAGGTGTATCTAATTACCTTGATGAGAAAAATATCTGTTATGTAACAAAAGTTGATATACCAGTATGTGTTTATAATTCAAAATAATGATCTATAGAAGATTTCAAGTCAATTCTTAAATGCAACACGTGTGTGTGTGTGTATATATATATATATATATATATATATATATATATATATATATATATATATATATATATATATATATATATATTCCTCAAATAACATATATATATATATATATATATATATATATATATATATATATATATATATATATATATATATATAACATATATTCCTCAAATAACAATAATAAATTAGTAGAAAATCACTCACAAATTTTTTTGTGTAAAAAAAAAAGGTGTAAAATGAGAAGATACAGATGATGCATCCTTGCTAAATACTTTTTTAATTCTGCCATTCATTAGGAGAATAACTTAGTAGTGTGCTCTGTGAGATACTTATCTAATGTATTATTTAGGTCAAATCTGTCACTGTCAAGTTGCTTCAGATTGCTAGCTATTGCTGGGCAGCTCAGTTTAACAATAGCCTTTTTGACATCAGCAATTTGTGGGTGAAATAAGGAAAGACCAACAAAATGTTCTAAGAGAGATACCAAAGCTAGCATCTGGATGCCTTTGACACAATATTTCTTATGATCTCATTGGGATAAAACAATTGCTATATCATTAACGAAGATGTGGCAAATGTTTAGAAGTCCTGCATAATTATCTCTAGTTTTCTTGTAGACTGAGCAGCTCAAGTGTGCAGAAAAGTATATCACTGGTAGATATAAAAAGAATTAGATCAACTTTTGATGTTTCTGAAAACGCTTAAAGACTCCTACTTCTGGTCCTGCACAGGAACCAAATGTAGTAGTGAAAACACTTGATCACTGGGACCTGCAGCAGTCTTAGGAACTGCAAATCTCCTTGCTGCCTTCAAAAGAACGACCTTTTTGTAGACTGTTTTGCTATAGTATTAATGTCAGGAAAATACTTGGCATCCTAATCAAGGATAAATGAATTGTTGTTGTGAAGCGCTGCTTTTTCAGCTCCTTTACAGTTTCCAGATTTCTGCAATGTGCACATCATTTATAGTAAACAAAACTGAAGTTTGTGATTGACTAGAGTTACCTAGAGTTTGAATAATTGTTCCTTATGTAAAAAATGTTTCACAATCATATATATCAACACTATCTAAAGATGATATTACATCACAACAGCAATCATCATAAAAATCACTCAAAGTTCTGGAACTGTTATCACCACAAGCAACAGACAAGGGCGAAAGTTATTGTGTCACAACACTCATTTCAGTAGAGCTGCTGATGAAAAAACAGTTAATTCATTCTTATTTATTATGTAACTATTATTTATTAAACATTTTTTTGACTAAATTATTACTCTACTAACAATCCAAAGTATTTAAAAGTAACCCATTTCAAATGCAATTGATTGAAATAAATTTTGAAAAAGCATAAATTTATTTTGTAACTATCTTTATTCATAACTAACTTTATTCATATAAAAAAATTTAAAATTAAAGTTAATAGTAATGATACAAAAATAGTAATGATACAAAGTGTAGGCGCCATAACTTTGTACTCTAGGAAGCATTATTACTTTGGGATTCTTTATGACACTCACTACAAAGCAGCAGTGAGCTCATTGCCAGCATTTACTGCGTTTTTCAAAATTTGCTACACTATTGATACTAGCT
This sequence comes from Hydra vulgaris, assembly GCF_022113875.1. NCBI lineage: Eukaryota > Metazoa > Cnidaria > Hydrozoa > Anthoathecata > Hydridae > Hydra > Hydra vulgaris. The sequence goes on along the minus strand of NC_061160.1, from coordinate 14,223,367 downwards.
GTAAAAGTAGTAAATTGTTACTATAACAAATATTGGTTACAATGATATTAAAAGTTAAAACTAAAAATCTCATACCATTTGATGCATGAGAATGAGAACCGCCACATAAATGATCAATAAGAAGCATAAATACAAATCCAAGAGTTAATGATATGCCAATAATTGCATGCAACTCAAATTCTGGTACAAAACGCTGATGGAGGCTAACCCATGATGAGATGCCATCATAATTTACTTCTTTATGACTTTCAACAGCATGGTTAAGTGAACGGGATTGAACATGGTGACTGTGAGAAGCTTGTGAAACTTAAAATTTAATGATTTAAAAACTTAAAATTAAAAAATTAACTATAGCTTATTACTAATTATTCTAATTAATTAATTTTAACAGTAACAGCCAATAACAATAACAATTGATCTCTAATTTTATGCAATTTACTGAATTAAAATAAGTCCTTCATACTAATTTTTAGGAATTTTAAAGATATTCTATTAAAACTATACGTTGTTGTTCATATAACGAATGAACTCCTTCTGGAATAATAACTGATAGTGCTGCTCCAACAATTAACCCAGCTCCTGTAATTGACATAGTGCGAATATTTTTCTAAAAAAGATATAAGCTCAAACAAAAAAAAAAGCGAAATTGATAAAATTTTATTTAAAAAAAATACGTTTTGTATTTAGATAATATAAAATAACTTAACTAATATAATAACTAACAGCTAAACAATATAACAATTTTATAAAACATCCATTTTATACACCTCAGTAAAACAAACTTCTTTTTGTTATACCTCAGATAATGAAACTGTCAGTGGTACTAAACCAAATATGTAACATCCTACTAACATAGCAAAGCTAAGACCAAGTAGTCTTGTTGACGGATCCATAATTTAATTTGCATCCAATAAACCTATAATTTGAACTGTAATTTATACTTATATATTAAATATATAATTTATATTTAATTTCCATAAATAATACAAAAAAAAAAAAAAAAAATCTTTTTTTTACTTTTTTATTTTGTCATAAAATGCATTTAAAAAAGCATATTAATACTTCTTTATATAAAAAAATATAAATTATATTCAGAATTTTCAATTAATTAATATCTTATAATGTTCAAATTATCATTTTAATAATCATAAATAATGAAAAATTATTAATTTAATGATTTTCATTTCAATAGATATTTTAATGTTTTTTCTTTGTTTGTTTGTATAAACTAGTGAGTGGATATTTATCGTAAAATATAAATGCCTAAATATTTAGTTTTTCGATTTAAAAAAAGTAATAATAGCGATAACATCAGTTTATTGTTTATATATAGCTCATTTTTGAAATATGTTTACTTTCCATTAATTCGCATTTTAAATTCGCATAATTTTTGGATAAATTGCGCCGCTATTGCCACGAGTTATCAACATTTTAAATATATTTTGTAGGAAAATTTTAAGCAGACTGAAAACATTGGAGTTTCATTAAGTTTCAAACGTGTGTCCTCCTTCATCTTTAAAACACAGAGCTGTCAAGTTTTCAAAAATGGTATGAGGGAAACTTTTAAAAAATTGCACAAACAAAAGGTATTTGCCTTCTAAATATCTTGAGCATTAAAAAAAGATACTCAAATATTTATGAGTGAATCTATTTGAAATATTATCACTTGTTTCATCATCATAAATACATTTTAACATTAACTATTTACATTTTGAATGTTCTTGGTTATACTCCCAAGTGACAGTCTTTGCTTGGCCCATACGGTGAAAATTTTTAAGGGGGCTCGTTTTTGAAAAAAAAAGGCAGTTAAGAATAATAAATAAAAATCTTGCTCAATTTAAAAAATTTTTTTTGCATGAAACTAGAGAATTTCATAAAAAAAAAAGGGGGTTGGTCCCACTCGACGACACCCACAAGGTACAGGCGTGCGAGCTTTTTCAATAACACTAGGTGTTGGATCACATTTAAAGCATGGTTAACTTTCTGGTCTGTTCATTTGAAATAAAATAATACTTGCTAATATTTAACCAAATTGAAATTGAGTTGATTTCCCGGTGGGAAATCGGCTAGCGAATAACTAGCTATAATCGTTACGATAAAGACAGCGTTTTGGCCACGAGGATTTCTAGCTTTTTTAAGTTAGCGAAAAGCTATCGATATTTGTAAAGATAAAGATAGCGATTTGGCTACGAGGACAGCTAGCTTAATAAGCTAAAGACTCACAGGCTTTTGTAGCTACCGTCATATCGTAATAAAATCACTATCAAAAAAATTTTGGTATGTTGCTAACAACCAGCTATAGATTTGTAGATATTTTGTAGCTAGCTACAAAGCTACGATATGTAGCTAGCGACACATTGCTACAAAATCGCAATGTTTAAAGTTCAATTATTCTCATAATTATAATAAACTCAACACTAAAAAATAGAATTTTTAAAGATGTAGAGACACTAGTAAAGAATAAAGTAAGAAAAAAAAATCGCTTGAAAATCGCTATAAAGCTAGTTAGTTGCTCGCTAGTAGCTGGCTCATTTCCCACCGGGTTAAAACTAAAAGGAAAGAAAGAGTTGTTTAATTTTTTTTTTGTATATGCGGGAGGGAGATTAATTGCTCTTCAAAATTCTGGAGACTCTTGACAATTCTGAAAACAAAATATTTCTAAATAATCATGTCGGTATTATTCATAAATCCTCTACATTAATTCTCTACATTAATTCCCTACATTAATTCTCTACATTAACTCAAAATTACTGATTTGAAGCTCTTTTAAATTATAATTTTTAATTTTTGGCATAAGATGTGAGTTGTTGTTTTGTCAAATTTAAGTTGATATATGCTGCTTTCAGTGAATTTTTTTTGTTTGATTATAAGAGTTGCGAATTCAGAATCATTGGTTAAAGCTTATCATTTATAATCAATTAAAAATCAACGAATCCGAAGCGATCTTATCAAATATTTTAGGATTTACCACAGCATAAGCAAAATTGAATGGATCTAGTCACCATTACTGGCTCCTGCACTTGCATAACCTGGACCAGTTTTTGGGATTTTTCTCTTTTGGGCAACAGGAATTATTTAAATGTACAGTTCGCAAAACTTTTTTATGTAACCGTATGGCAGCTGATTAGTGTCCATTAGCTCCTGATCTTATTATCTTCAATAGAAATGTACTAGATATTGTCAACGTTTAACAAGGTTATACAAAAAAATAATAAATAAGACCAGAGGTGTCCCGAACGGAGATGTAGAAGTCCCCCCCCCCCCCTCCTTCAAAGCTGTTGTATAAGCATTGGTGTCTCTAGTTAGCAAAAAATGCATTCAGCACCCCCTCCCTCCCTATGGAAGACCTCTTTGGCACGGCCCTGAATAAGACTTGTTTTATGGAAAAAATTGTGCAAAGAACTTTGATTAAAAAAAACAACACAACAACAACAAAAAAACGAGTAATTTTTTTTTATACATATTGGGAACTTTGATTAAAAAAAACAACACAACAACAACAAAAAAACGAGTAATTTTTTTTTATACATATTGGGAAAAAAAAATTAAGTCTGTTGCGTCGTTTACACCAGGGATAGAAAAGCTTTTGCAATAAGCGTGTAAATTTTTTTATATTACGTCTTGAAAAGTAATAGTGAAATTCACTCAATGCAACTAAGGCATGGTACACGTTTTTCCGAACAAAAATATAAGTTTTTTCAATTATAATATGTGTAAGTTTTCTCATTAACAAATATAACATATTTTGTATGTATGGAAAGATTATATTAACCACTATTATAATCTGGTAAAAGTAATGCGACTATAATAAATCGTCAAGCGTAGTTTTATTTTATTAAAAGATGTAATTTTTAACATAAAGTACCTTAGGGTTTGGCTATTGATAAGTTTATGGATTTGATTTTTTCATAAAAGCACGTATTGGGGTTTGTTTTCAATAAATGTAACTTAAAATTTATAATCAGATATTATTTGGGAAAATTATCCATGAAAAACCATTTTTTTATGAAAATTGAAGTTATTATTTGTAATACCACACCTAAAAGAGTATGTTTAACAATAATGTCACGTTAGATTCAGATAAACTATGGTAGTGTTTTTGCATAAATAGTCATCACTTTTAGCCCCATTAAAAAAACTGTTTTCAGTATTTAGTATCATTTTTTGAAATACTCGGGACTTATTCGGCCATCTTGAAAAAATAATTTATTCTATTCAGAATGCGTAAACAATTAAAAAACAAAGGCATTTTCAAACTCGTTTCGTTTTCATATCAGTGGTAAACTTTATTTATTTATTTATTTAAAAACAACAGAAGGACCCCAAGGCCACTAACGCTAGATTATACATTAACAAGTTTTTTATTAAAATGTTAAATTGTATCAAGTAATGGACCAGTTAGAACAAAATTGTATCAACTTGAACAAAGCAGTACAGCAAGACGGTTCTTAAACATCACAAAGACAAAGAGATGCAGACACCACATTCTCCGATAAACTATTCCATACATTAACAATTCGATTAGAAAAGAAACACTTAGTACTGTTTAAATTGCAATGGTGTTTGTACAGTTTAAAGTTATGACCTCGATTATTCAAGTAAGAATTGAGAATAAGAATGTTTGATAGGTCAGTGTCCAGTTTACCGCTAAGAATTTTGTAGCATAAACCTAAATCTTTAAACACTCGTCGGTATTCTAACGTGTTAAGCTTTTGTATGGCTAGACGCTTATCATGGGAAACTGACTGACTTTGATCGATCTTTGTTATGATAAATAAAAAATAAAAAAAAATTGTATTTTACAACTGGAAAGTTGCTCATAAAGCTATCAGTGAGTATGCACGAGCACGAATAATTTATTTAACATAATAAAGCTACCTCTAGAAGAAACTTGTATGTGCATTCTCTAAAGAAACTTGTTCTAAGGATGATTCTTTCTGCTGCTGTTACAAATTTTATACCTTGAAAATAGATTTGATTGTCTAATGGTTATTATTTGGATTACCGGATGTATCAATTAAATCTGCATAGTTTTTAGCTTTTTTATTTCCTAAAAACTTTTTTGCAACATACCCAAATGACAACCATGCAATTTTCTTTTTGCTATTAACAAGTTATTTACCATTTATAAGGTAGCGAATATGTGACCAGTTAAAAATTTGAGTTTTTTTTTTTCTCTAATGACAAAACAGGTATTGTTTTAACTAAATACTGAAAACAAGCATTATCAGTTTTCTGTGTTTTAACAAATTGTTTTGTGAAACCAAGTTTAAGATGGAGAGATGCCAAAACTATTGTACTTCTGCTAACAATGGGTTTATTCACAATGTTTGGCATGCCTACTGTGAGAGTATTGCGAATTGACCATTCCTTTTGTATCCAGTGTTGCTTTCTCGCTCGAATATCTCACATGTACAGATAACATGGAAATTTAGTAAAACCTTTTTGCTGACCAAGGAGAAAATTAATCATTTTTAGATCTACACAAACAATCCATTTGTGTTCTGGATATTTAATTAAGTTAAGCACCAATGCCATGGTAAGTCTCTTGTAGATAAACATATTCGCACAGAACAAAGAATATTACCATTGTTCAAAAGGACATATTAAAGGTTTCGCTTTGAGCTATCGTCTCCATTCTGTTGGATTACATACAGAAATACCTAACTGTTATAGGAGACCTAAAATATCATTACAGAAAACAAATAAATAAACTTCTCAAAAAAAGTTAGCAAGTGTTTCCTTTCTTGTTCTAAGGCAAGAAACTATTGCCAAGCTATCAAGAAGGGTTTTTTTCCTTTAATCAACAAGCTAATAGTTCTGCGGCTTGTTTCAGCTCTATCTGAATAAAACACTGGGGCAATTTTAAACGTTTCGCGTTAGAGAAGTCTTCTAAATCTGGTATAAATTCTTGCGTTTCTGTAGCAGGCATGCTTCGTTCATCATCTGACAAAAATAAACCTTTAAACATTGGAATTTGAATCTTTTTAGAATGTTGAATTGGTCAAATAGCAGAAAGAATGTTGAAATAAGCTTTTTTTTTTTTTTACCGCTTTTTCCAATGCCAGAGGTATTGACAAGACAAAAAAGGAGCCATCGATATGTTTTAGTAGTTCTCTTTCCACCCTACGGGGATTCCAAAAGGTAATTTTTTGTTTTTTCCTTTTGTACAATCTTGAAGACTCTCTCTGCAAATATGGCACAAAGTATGAGATGTTCTCTTTTTATTTTGGTTACAAAGTAAAAATGCCTACAAACAAACTTATATTTTATAAAAATGAAAAATTTGAAATTACAAAAAGACTAAAACTTGCCGAAAAAAACGAAGCTCAAATTTGAAATCAGCATTAAAAAATACATAAAAATCAGTTTAAACATCTCATGCAACAGAAAAAAAGTTTTTTTTAGAGACCTGCATTATAGAAATTTATGTTAAATACATATTTACATAAATTTCTTATACTTTCTTTGAGAAAAGTACTAATAGACTCTTTTTTAATAGTCAATGGTATTTAAATTTATGTAAATATTTACATAGATTTCTTATACTTCCTTGAAAAAAGTGCTAGTGAGTCTTTACTGCCATTATACATGACCGGGTTTCGAAGTGGAGGGGCACAATCATAAATTTCTAAAATCTAGAAATTTCAAATTCAAAGTCATTTTTGATGAAAATCAAGTAAATGTTTATATAAGCAAACTTTAATTTATAGCATATATGGTATAAATTAAAGTTTGATTCAGGGCCGACGACACGGATTTTGAAATGGGGTTTCGAAGTGTTTGGGGGGAAATTTTGTAAAATTTCCTGTTTTTATTTTAGAAAATTCTAGATAAAGAGGACGCAAAATAAAATAAAATTTTTGCATATATTTTAACAACAACAGATACAAATCATTCTTTTTTTTAATAAATTTATAATAACTTTAACACTTTTAATGCAGGTTTTTTATTAGATCTTGGTGTAATTTGTGCACAAAAATTGTTTAAAAATATATAAGCAAGAGATTTCAAAAATATGTCACTTAAGGACTTTACGACAAACTTTAACTATTATTGAATGGAATAAGAGAAAGCAAAAAAATAAAAACCCATGGTATATATTGTCTGGTTGAATTTCAAGACCACTACAAACTATAGACTTGAGGTAGTCACCAAACTTTTCATAATAAAGTAATGTTTGGTTGAACAAATTGCTTTCATTATATTCATTTCTTAAAATACGTAATCAGTATAGAGCTCCATGATTTTGTTTCGAACGAAACAAACCACATGGAACGCGTTCCAAGTTTTTGTGAACGGCTGTTCCAAAAACATTTTAGACAAATTTCCTTAAATTAAACAAATTACTCCTAAAAGGAGTAATTTGACTTGAACAAAAGGAGTATTTTGCAAAAGCAAATTACTTTTAAAAGGAGTAATTTGCCTTAAACGGAATGTTTTGTTCATCGTAAAGGTTTTTCAATGAATCATAAGCTTTATAGTTAGGCTAACCATAATTTTGAAGTGATAAACCGGGACACGCAGGGGTTGTGGCGGCGGGTGATGGTGGTGGTGTTTAGAAAGAAATATCGGTTTATGCGTGTGTTTGTGTACGTGTGTGTGTGTGTGGAGGGGGGGGGAAGGGTATTGTAAAATGTTGAAATAAATAACCATAGAGATAGGAGGGGGTGAAGAATAGCGTTTTTTTGTGCTTCAAAAAACATGTCACCCTGTAATTAGGTTTCATGAAAGTCTTTATATAAAAAAGGAATTGGTCCATTGCTCAGCTGCTGAAGGAATCTAAAGTAAAGAAACAACACCAAAATATTTTTGAAATTATTTGTTACAAGTCTAATAAAAGAAATATGAGAAAAAAACTATTCACTGTTTTTGCACGAGTTATACTTTTCAGTAGAATGTACTTTTTCTAGCAAGTTAAAATTTTCTAATAAAAAAAGAGCATGCAACGCTTAAGTTCAACTTGCAGAACAGCAATGCACGTACCGTGAACTCCTTTAAAAAACCTCGGTCATCTGAACAAATATTTTTTATCATTAAAAAAATACACTCTACAGGAGCAGATGTTCCTGGCAAATACTAAAGGTATTCAATAACTTTTACCAGATTAGGTATACCATGTCTTTTTATTGAAAATGTTTGAATAATTGAATCCAATTGTTCACATTAGTGATTTGGATTTTCAATAAACTCCATTCTTCTTTTTTTGATGTTTTTGCATTTGACGTTATTGAACTGTGGGAAAATAGTTAATGTGGAGCTGAGATATTTGCATGGATTAGACTTGATCACGTACTAAAATTTCATCAAAAAGACTGTCAATATTCAATTTTCTGTTGATCATCTGAACCACGAATATTGTTTATAGCTTTAGCAGATTGTTCAATATCCTCCCATTTTAGTACGTGATCAAGTTTAATCCATGCAAATATCTCGGCCCCACCAAAACTATTTTCCCACAGTTCAATATAAGAGAAAAGTTTTTATAAAAGGAACTTACTTTTGTTAAAAATGTGTTAACACCTTGGGCACTATATTTTCGAAGCAACTATTTTGCTCCTTGTGGGACAAAATTACTATTCATTTATTTATCAAGATTAGATTTAAATTTTTGTATTAAGCAGGGTCTGTTGCATTTTATTGACTTTTTTCCATAACTATGACAGTTTTGTTAAAGTTATGAAGTTGACCATGCACAAACAAGAAATTATTATTATTATTTGTTTCAGTGATCAAATACAAATACAATAGTCCATTTATAATAGCATAGAGGTGCTACACCAGGCCCCTCTATGCTGACGAACATGGAGATACAGTTGTATCTATAAAGTTACTTTCGATAATATAAGTCACCTGTTTCACTTTCAAAAAATGCTTGCAAAGCACGAGGAAAATTTTTTTGAGAAACAAAGTATGACTTCAGGGCCTCAAATATATACTCCACATCCACAAAATCACAAATTTCCTTTAACTCAGTTATTCAAACTGTTTAGACATGAAAATACCTATATATTTTAACAACAAAAGTTTCAGGTTAAACTCCAGCTACACATACACTAATAAAGTCAACGGTTAGCGGTATTCAAGAAAATAAGATTCCAAAATAAGATTTTGAATTCCTGATAAAACGCAGACCTAGAAAGTAATTCTTAGTAATCGTATTAGTATCAAAATAATATGACTTTCGTTGTCTGCTTTTTTTTTCAAAATTCAAAAATATGAATTTTGTTTGGGACAAAATGAAACAAAAAATTCCATTTTTTTCCGAAAACGGGACAAAATGAAAACCGTTGGGACGCTGGGATAAATGGCATAAAACCGGGACAACCCCGGTCAAAACCGGACGTATGGTAAGCCTAGTTATAGAGGTTTTGTAATATTTTTTTGGTCCTAATAAAAAGTATTCTAAAACATTGCATTACTCCAATACACAAAAAACTTGGTATTTTATTTTATTTTCAAGAGAATTATTGCGGCTTTATAAGCAATAAGGGATCTGTTAAAAACTTTTATATCGATTAGTTTATTTTTGAATCAAGTTTAAATGAAATCAAAAGATACATTGCCTCTAAAGTAAAGTCTATTACAGCAACATTATTTTTTTATAAAAGAAGATCAATACTGACTTTCATGTGAAATAAGAGAAATATATAGGCATTTTACAATAATTTTTAAAAAATAAGTTTTTAACTTTTTCCTATCAAAATTGCGTTGTAATATTTTTTTTAATACGTTAAATTCTTTAAAAGAATTTTCGAATGCTTTTTTCATTGAAAACGTTACATTCATTCTCTTGTTGTAAAAATGCTGTTTTCTTGTTTTACAGGTACTATCTTTTTTTTTTAAGTTCTTTTTATATTGATGTCAGAGATAAACTAAAATACCTTTTTATTGTTATTAACCGAGCTGTATATGTCATACATACATACATACATACATATATATATATATATATATATATATATATATATATATATATATATATATATATATATATATATATATATATATATATACACTGGCGTAGGAAAGTTTTCAAATGTTTGAAATAACCAACTTTTAAACAAAAAGAATATTCCAAATTTTTTTACGTTTCATGTATGACGAAAAGAATCTTCACACAATAAAATTACTGTGATAGGAGAATGGGAACAACAAACCCTAAAATCTTAGTTCCTCTCCTCCAATCTAAACGTAAGGGCAATGAGTTAAATTATTTTATTTTTCATAAATATAAACTAGTTATGTATTTCAAACTTTATTTTTAAATTAGTCAGTGTTCAGTTTTTATGACCATTTAAAGAATAATTTTACATGGTCATAAAAACTGAACACTGAATAATTAAAACATAAAATTTGATATATATATATATACTATATATATATATATATATATATATATATATATATATATATATATATATATATATATATATATATATATATATATATATATATATATATATATATATATATATATATACATATATATATATATATATATATATATATATATATATATATATATATATATATATATATATATATATATATATATATATATATATATATATATATTGTTTATGAAAGTGTTGATAATCCCTTATTTAACGTCTGCTATAACGACATATCGTAAACACTATAAAGGTGTATTACAACATCAAAGTGGTAGATGCGTTATTGCAGCTGCACCTAAGGAGTTAAACTACCAAATAGAACCAAACTTGCCCCGTGGAAAAGTTGCTCTCTTGATACTGACGAAGAATTGTAAGAATGCAGACATTTGGAGTATTTCAGATAAGTTTATATTTAAAAATGAAAGATACAATTTGACTGCAAATAACCATGTGGATCCAAGAAAGGTAATATAAATAATGTTATTTTATTCAATTTACTCTCGTTACAATGTGGTTTCAAGATGTTTCAAGGACCATAAAATTTTGTTGCAAAGCTTTTTAACATTGATTAATTAACATTATTTAATCAATATTTAAAACAATGTTCATTAATTCCACTTTAATTATGTAAAGTTTGTTCATAAAAATTTATATTTTTATAAACAAATTGATTCTAAGAACTGTTTGTTTCAAATCGTTTTTTTTCAAAATGTTTTTCCCGCCATGTGAGCTGAAATTTTATAACATAACTTAAAATATTTTACATTTACCCAGTTCTAATCTTTGAAACGTTGCTTAAATTTTATTAAAATGAATTTTTTTTTTTTAAATCACGCTTGTTTCATTTTGGCCCAAAATAATAATAAATTTTAATGAGATAAAGGCTAGCGACATTCTGAAAATCGATTCTTTTCTGAAATTTTCTGAAAATCGATTCTTCTCAAGTTATAAACATTCTCCCAAAAGGTATCTTGCTTGCCCCATTTTAACCTAAGTACAATTTCAAAATAAATCCGTTTGATTATTATGAAAATCTAAACTCGAGAAAATTTTCTAACGATTTATTCGAAACTGAAACAATACCATTAGTTAATCAGCTGGCCGTGAGATTTTGGTCGGCTGATTAACTAATGGTCACTCATCATTATTTATTGATAACATTTTAACAAACAACTTTTTTTATTAAATTGCTAAAAAAGGGAATTCTAAATGCTAACGATTCCCATTACTTCCTAATACTTTTTTTTATATGTATCAATTTAAAATAAAAGATAAGCAGGTAAAAGTTTTAATAAAAAAACGGCTCATCATCAAAAATCACTTGAATTCTTTTAGAAGACAATTATAATTTTTTAGACTAAGACTATATCAAACCTTAATAATTATATTACCATTATTAATGACATCTTTTTTAAAACCTTTTACTAAGTATATAATTCTAATTTTCCTCTATGGGAAATAATTTTTTAAACGCTTAAGAATTCCGTCGATTACAAAAATATACAAAAATCTTCAAAAATTAGGCAGAAGCGTTAAACATTTGTAAAAATGTAAAAAAATGCTTGAAAACGTTTTTTAGGGGTATCTGAATATAAAATAAAAAATATTTAACAGAAAAATTGTGAGAAAACTAAGTATTTTTGATATTAACTAATATAATTGACTCAAAAAATTTATTAAATAATTAATACCTTGTGAGGAAAGAATTATTTAAGAATTGTTTCCTTGATTTTATTATTCTTTAAATTAATAATATTTGAAAGTATGTTTTTCTCTCTCTTTTTTTTTTTTTTTTTTTTTTTTTTGGAATATTAAGGTAAAAAATCTCTACGATCTGATCTTAATGACTGATTGATTTAATAAAGTTTTGGGGTTTTGTCTGAAAAAATGTTTGAGACAGCTTACTGCTTTTCAAGCCAATCGAATATGCCAACTGTACAAGACCAACATCAATATCAGTGATTCTCGGGTACCACAAGGACTATGTGAATTAATGTTGAACACAAGGTCATGTATGTGGCGGGATAGCTCAGATGGTTATAGCGTTAAAGGAAAAGTTAATTGTACGAACTATTTTGCGCAGAAAACAATAAGGAAAAGGAATTGCACTCTCTTGTTTGATTGATTTCAAGTCAATAAAAGTAAAACCTGAAACAAATGGTACAATGTGTTATTGCCTAATCTGGCGGATTGGTTGTTTAAAGATGAAACAAAAATATATTTTTTAAGACCAAATGGCCCTTGAGAAAAAAACAAGTGTGTGTTGCAGCACATGCCCAACAAATGCTTGTGCCAACACATTTTTAATTTTTGTTTCTTTTTTTTTTTTACTCTCCCAAACGTTTATAAACAACAAAAGCAGCTCTTTACAGGAACACAGGATTAAGCACTCCCAACTCAACGAAATACTTAAAAGACTCACAAAGAACCGCTTATATGACTTCCTTAACATAAATAAACTTTTAAATATTATAACTAAATTTGACTAAAAATTGATTTAAATCATTTCTTAGGGGAAGTAAACAGTTTGTGCTAATGGGGTAATGGGGTAATGGGCTAATGTGCTAATAAGGTTAGTTTCGATGGTTAAGACCACAAAGGGAATACGTCCACTAACCATTGTTTTGAGAAATCTAAGTTTGAAAGTTTGAAAAAATACAATAATTCATGATATTTATTTATTGTCATGATTTTTAACCAAATTTATCTTCCATTGGTCAACTGTTGAAGCTTAATATTTGTACCATAATACCCTTATCACTTACTAATGGCGCGCGCGCAATACCTCAAAACCGTAAAATGTTGGACATATTCCCTTTGTGCTCTTAATCATCGGTTTTATCTTTTTTTTTTTAATTTTTGTTTTAGGTGCTCTAAGAAGACCAATTCAATTTTTTGCTTTTGTAGAATTTATTTTTGTAGAATTTTTGAACATTAGTTACTGAAAAACTCACGGATCAAAAAATCTTATAAAAGTTTTAATTTTGAACCTTTTTTTTTTTTTTTGTATTCTACTTGAGTAACAACAACAAATAAAAGCTTGTTAAGAAAAGAGTTTTATGAAAAAAATTTGCGTAAATATTAAATTTAAAAAAATTTAAAAAAAGACAATAAAGTTTTCCTGTGGAGTTATATTGGCATCTTTACCCCTCCCTAAGCATTTTATTCGAGTTTCATTTTGACATTGTTTAGTTGTATACATTTTATTATTTTCATAGGATCGACCTGGGATACCAGTTATTCTTACAAGTGGTTACCACGATCATGATTTTACGCATTCAACATTTTTGTATAGCTATGACAACAAAATTTACCACCGAGAGACTGGATTTTGCGTGAAGTTACAAGTTAGTGAGAGTCCAGAGCACGAAAGAAGAATTGTTAAACTTAAAGGAACCTTAGTTTTTTCAGAAACTTGTTCCGGAAGTCAAGGGGAGAAGTTTTTTTTTAAGGATAGATCTAAATTTCAAACAGAAGTAAATGGAATAACAGAAAAGATTCAAGAAGGCAAGTTTTTTTTTTTTTTTATTGGTTTGAATTTAAAAGTTCACAAGCATAAAATATTTTTTTTCCATAAATCAAATAAATAATATTATTTTTACCACAATGGTAACCAACATGGAAGAAACCAGAGTGAAAATGTCAAAAAGTGCAAGTTTTAAATATTCGGTATTTAAAAACGACGGGGTTGAATGACATACTGGGGCATAGTGAAAATTTAGCTATTTTGTTTATCTAGCTTTTTATCTGATCTTAAGAAATAAGAATAATCTTTTAACGATAATGAATAATCTTTTAAAAGATCCTTAAAAATGTTTATTTTTAAATCTAGTTCTAATTGCCCCAAGAAAACCTAATGGTTTTGTCACGGAGCACCGCATTTCATCATCACAGAGCACCGCATTTGATAATTTAACTAGAAAGTTTACCCCTCCTTCCCTTCCGATAACGCAAAATATGTCAAGAACTGAAGACCAATCAAAAAATTCACTGTTGCAGGCAACACGTTGCACTCTGTTACATACAAACTTTCTGCACCATATAAGTACTTTATCGTTAAATCCATAACTTTTTAGTTGAAGACACAATTTGTTGTGAAGCACGGAATTGAAAGCTTTTTTCATAACTAGGAAAATGATATCTACCAATAAATTATCTTGCCTGAGTTATTAGATTCTATAAGGTTTGTACAACAGTTTTTTTACTAGAAAAATCCAAGTTGTTCCTTAGTCAAAAGATTGTTTTTTCTAAATGCTACATAAATGTAGCTTTTAAGATACGTTTCATTACTTTACTTATAAATGAAGTGAGCGATACTGGTCAATAACTTAATGGATCTGATTTATCTTTTTTTTTTTTTTTTTTTTTTTTTTGTATGTTTTTAGGTGCTCCCAGAAGTCCTTACGGTCTTATCATAGAGCACCGCGGGAGAGCATTTAACAGGAAGTTCACGCCTCCTTCCGTACCAATGTCGCTTGTTTTTGCTAGAGCTGGCGTCTAACCGAGCCAGAACTCTAACCACTGCGCCACGGCTGCTAGATCTCCATTTTGGAATAATGGTGTTTTGTTAGCATTTAAACACATTGACGGCTTATTCCAACGTCATACGATTTATTAAAAATAAGTGAAAAAAGAAAAAAAAAACGCTTTTACACAAAACTTTTAAGTATATGAATGAACTCCATCTACTCCTGTAGATTTATTTGGATTTAGTGACTTCAGGATTATAGAAATTGTATTTATTGAAAATCTAGGGTTATCACATAGGGGAAAGCGGGGCAACATGGCGAACGTTTTGAAAGCCCTGAGTTATTGCAAAACTACCAGCCGTGAAGCAATAATACTTTCTCAGTATGTTTATGTTATCAAAATCCTTCACTGCCTGCATGAATTTTCAGTTTGCAAATATAACAATTTGAAATAAATATTAAAATAAAAAGTTCATAAATTTGTTATCTGATCACGTGACCGGGGCAAGATGACTTATTATGCAATTTTTACCTCCAATTTTATAAAATTTTAAAAATACCAAAAAATCTAACTAAAGTAACACAAAATAAACACAAATCGCAAAAAACTACTTCTAATGAAGTTAAACTTGAAGGACACCATCCATTATAAGAAACCGAAAGTGAGGAATTTTTTTTTGAGCGCAAAAAGTAAAGTTATGCGTATAAAATTGCGTTGATAATATTTCAAAAAATGTTTTAAAATACAAGATGCAAATACAGTTTCGTTTTCAACCAATTTTAAGATTTTTTGTTGAGTTGTTATATAAAAACCCATCTTGCCCCATTCGCCATGTTGCCCCGCTTTCCCCTATAATGTTTATCCTATTTTAAAAAAATGATAAATTGTTATTAATTTCCTTGGCGAAAAAAGATTAAAATAATTATTAAAAGAATTTGTTATTGATAAATAGCATGTTTCAAGTTTGCCGTTTACATTAATGCGTTATTCCTTCCTTAACTTATGTTTTTTTGTTTATATATGCATAAATTGCTTTTGGGTTTCTTTTAATGTAACTTTATGTAAAAAGAAACATTTTTTTTTTTTTTTTCATTAAATACGCATTTACAATGTAAAATTTGCATTTATTTTTTTAGGTACAGATAAAGCAATGAAATTGCTTACCTACAATTTACCTGAAAAATCATATGGTAAGATTTCTGACGAGTTATAAGTAAACATAATATATTGTTCATTTGTTTACTAAAGATATCTGAAAGAATGACGTGATTTGAATGAAGTAAATGAAACTTACGCATTTTTTCATTTACCGCAATCTAAACTTTTGTTCTTGTAGCATGGTCTTAACTTTTGACTTATTTTGTTAATGCCAAGTTTTTAGTTCTAGTCAAAGTTATAGTATAGTGCTTGAGTTATTTTTTATTTAAAATAATAATAAGTAACAGCAATAGTAATAATAATAATAAATTATAAATTTTTTTTTTCCATCGTTAGTAAAATTATATACTATATAAAAAGTACAAATTTGTTTATCTCGAACAGGGCCGTCCTGAAGTGATCTTAAAGAAAGTGACGTATCTGTCGTTTTTTGTCAAGTAAGGCCTAGTAGTTGTTTTTTGCTGACTAAGATCTTTTTTTTTTAAAAAAAAAAAGTCCTTGTTGGCTCTCATTTGCCGACTCTCTACTACAGATCCCATTTTGCCCACGCCAGTGTCCAAATTTGCCGACTAAATAATTTCCTAGGCGTATTAGACACTTCTTACTCCGCTCTCCCCTCGGGGCGGCCCTGATCACGTGCAGCATGTTGTTTACCATATTTTGTTATTTACCATTTGGCATGACTGTATTTTGTGTGCGTGTTTGCGCAATTCATATTGTAAAGTTAATTTTATGTTAAAATAATCAGTAGGAGATAAACTTTTTTTTTTATTTTGATCTGACACAGTATGGCAATAATGAGCAAATTAGTGAATTTGTACGATAACCATTAAACAATTTTGCATTGCTAGTATTAATGCTTAAAGTGTTGATTAAACTTGATTATGTAAACTCAAAAATTGTCAGGGTGTTATAATTTTTCTTTACTTTAAAAGTTTTCTTTTACTAGGTCACAACAAGCCGCTTTGTGGTAATGTGTGGACCAATGATATATTATATAAACTAACATCGACCCAAAAAGTGAAGCAGCTTTTTTCCCTAATTATAGTTTCCAAAACATTAGGTAAAATTATTTGACCCTTTTACAAATGGCAGATTAAATTTATTAACAAAAAAAGCGGCTTCAATTTTCGGAGCCAATAAAATCCCGCAAATTAGACATCTATTATATATATATATATATATATATATATATATATATATATATATATATATATATATATATATATATATATATATATATATATATATATATATATATATATATATATATATATATATATATATATATATATATATATATATATATATATATATATATAGGGGCTGTCAATTAATAGCGTCAACAAATTTTTTGAAATTTTTACCTTCCCCCGACCCCTTGTCAACAATTTGTCAAATTTCCAGAGATCCCCTTCCCCTATAAAAATACGTCAACTTTCAATTACCCCCTCCCCCCCTCCTATACAAAGAAACTACATTACAAACTCAGCCTAATTTTCCGTTGTTTCCGTAATTGTCGACGTTAACTTTAATTGACCTCCCCCCCTCCCCCGTGTCAACAATTGTCAAAAAGTTCAGACCCCCTCCCCCATATTTTGTTGACGTAATTAATAGACAACCCCATATATATATATATATATATATATATATATATATATATATATATATATATATATATATATATATATATATATATATATATATATTTGAAATACAAATTAGATTTAATATACAAATTACATATTTGTATATTAAATCATTAGAAGTATGTAATGAGTACCATTATTTTAAAGTAAACGGGATTGAGAGTAAGGACCGGCTAAGTCGTCTTTTTAAGACTAGAATTTAAATGAAAGAAGAATTTAAAACATATGCGTAGACCAAATTTAACTAAAAGCCGAATTTGGATTTTAAAAAAACATTAGCTGAAAGGGAAATTTTTTAAGAACTTTTGTATATTTTTAGGGTTCGGCAAAATATGTATGCGCAATATTCGCCGATAAATTGTACGCACACAGTCGCATAATTATGCGCAGTTTTAATACTAGTTTTAATGAAATTTAAAATTAATGTGCCTTTGAAACCAATAAAAAACTCAAAAGTTTATAGTTTAAGCAGACGTTTTTCAGCAAACAGAAATACAATGGAAAATTTTACAATAAATAGATATTTTCAAAACTTGATACAGTAAAGAGAACTGGAACTTGCATTGCCTTCCAAAAGACAGTTCGATGGTCAAAAAATCGCGTCGCAGCACATAAACGAGCATCATGCCCAAACGCTAGTGAAGATGAGAAATGATTATTTGCAAAATAAAAAGCCGAATCATTAATCAACTTAATTCGACGTCGACATTATATTCTTAGCTGAAACTTACAAAGTAGTCGACAATGTGATGAATCCTGGAAAATTTAAAAAAGAAATCGATATGAAATTAGCAAACTTCTTTTTCCAAACTGAAATATCTCTTCGTCTCGTTGAATCTGAAGCTTTTAAGGATTTGATCAAAGCACTTAATTCATTGTATGCATCATCAATACGGTGCGCGAAAACGCTGTCAGGTTTGCTTCTTGATAAAAAGTACGCAGAATGCTCCGCTACATTGGAAGAAGTTCTCGAAGTAATCGAAACTCTTGGTCCACAAAAGTTTAGAAGCATTATCACTGACAACGCTCCAGTCATGAAAGCTGCTTGGAATTTAATTAAAGAAAATTTCCACACATCTCGACGTATGACTGTACAGCACACGGTATGAATATTCTCGTTAAGGACATTTTGAGTACTGTTCAAAGACCATCAAAGATGTTGAAAAAGTTATCAAGTTTATGAAAAATCATCACATTGTTAAAGCAAACTTTGATGAAATTAAAATTGCAGTTAATATTCATCGCTCACTTACAATGCTTGTTTCGACTCGATGGCTCTGTCATTTCATTTCAATGAATAACCTTTGTATGGCAAAGTATGTTTTAGTTCAACTTGCGGATAAGGAAAATGCATCTTTAAATGAAATTGCTCCAAAATCGAATTTGGCAACTGTTTTGACGCTAATTAAATCAAATGGTTTTTGGGATAGTTTAGCAAAACTTGTGAAAGATATCGAATATCCTTCCAACATCATTGGAAAATTTGAAAATGATGATGCTCCATTTTCTTTGGTGTACTATTATTTTGGTGAAATGTACAAGAAATTCGCAAATGAGGAAAATATTCTGGAAATTTTAACTTGAGATTGAAAATGAGTTCAAAACAAATCACTGACGTCTCGATAAAATTAGTTAGGGAAATATTTCAAGAAATGTTCCAAAAACAACAAAATGATATACTATCGTTAATAAGTGCAAATTTAAAACTGACTAATGATCGAATCGATGGATTGCTGAAAGAAATTAGTACATTAAAAGAAACTTGTGAAATGTTAAAAAAAGATAACGTAAACCGAAATGCCGATCAAAATAAAACTAACAAGCAGTTGATAAAGTTTGAAGAAACACAAAAAGACATTGAGGAAAGTCTAACATTTTATCAAGATTGCACTGACAAAAAAATGAGCGAGTTGGAAAAAAAAAAGTCATCGAATGCAAATATAGGTGAGAATGAAAAAAATAAATTTAGACAGCTGGAAGATCGACAAAAGCGAAATAATCTTCGAACTGAAGAAGTTAAAGAAAATGACAACGAAAGTTGGGACGATACGGAAAAAATAATAATAAACATTTTTGAAGATAATCTCAATGTAAATGGGGTAATCATAGAAAGAGCGCATAGAACTGGCATTATTGAAAAAAAAAATCCAAGAACAATTGTAATTAAGTTACTTAACCATAAAGACAAAGTAAAAATCCTAAAAAATGCCAATAAACTGAAAGGATCCGGAATTTATATCAACGAGGATTTTTCGCTGGAAACTTCCACAATAAGAAAGAAACTTCTTGAAGAAAGCAAATTGCACAGGATAAATGGTAAGTATTCCGTTGTTATATACGATAAGCTTATTGTTAGAGAATTTATAAAAAAAAATAATGATAAATGATTTTCTTACGTTTTTATATTACTTTTTTGAATTTTAATATTGCTTTAAGTTATTTCTGATTTAAAATGGCTGATGAAACTGTTTTAACAAACATAAATTTTAATTCATTTGTATCAAAAAAGTCAATACTATTAAACAACTATTCGGATCCTGATATTAATTTTTATAATAATGATGAAATAATTAAAAATATTAACCCTTTATATTATGACCCGAATTCTAAAAAAATTGCTAATGGAATGGAGGATAACTATTTTTCAATGCTTCATATTAATATTAGAAGTATTCAAAAAAATTTTGAGTCATTAAAACAACTTTTATATAAAATTGGCATTAAATTTCAAATAATTTGTCTAAGTGAGACATGGTGTAAAGATAAAAACATTGAAAACAATTCTAATTTTCAATTACCTAATTATAAAGTAATTCATCAAGTTAGAGCATCTAATAAGGAAGGTGGGGGTTTGTGTATATACATAAAAAACTCAATATTATTCAAAGTTAAACCAAATTTAAGTTCAACTACTAACGATTATGAATCGTTATGTATTGAAATTATTAACAAAACCTCAAAAAATATCGTCATTCATGGTTTATACAGACCGCCTTCAGGAAGCATTAAGATATTTGAAAACCACATTAAAAAAATAATTAAAAATAAATCGTCTATGAATAAAGCTGTATATTTTATTGGTGATATCAATCTCAATATATTAGATTATGAAAAAAATATATATATTAAAAACTTTTTTAACACCATTTTTCAAAATAGCTATATTCCACTAATCAATAAACCAACGCGAATAACTAAGGAAAGTTCAACATCCCTAGATCAAATTATAACAAATGAATTTATAAATAAAAATATAAGAACAGGAATATTTAAAACTGACGTGTCTGATCACTTTCCGATTTTTATCCTATCGCAAAAATGCATATATAATGCCCAAAATGAACGGGAAAAAATAATTAAAACACGTTTAATAACCGACAATTCTATTAGTCATTTTTATAAGCTTCTATCCTGTGTTAACTGGGACACCCTAAAACTAAATCTAAACGCCAATAAAGCGTATGATGTTTTTCTAACAGAGTTTCTTAATCTTTATAACAAGGCATTCCCAGAAGTTACTAAAGTAATCAAAACAAAAACACTTTTAAACCCTTGGATCACGAAGGGCATTCTTAAATCTTCAAAAAAAAAAACAACGTTTATATAACAAGTTTCTTAAAAAAAGAACTCTTAAAAATGAAACTACCTATAAAAACTATAAACGGCTATTTGAGTCAATCTTAAAACGCTCAAAGAAACGTTACTATTCTGAACAATTAATAAAGCACAAAAATGATTCTAAAAAAACTTGGCATATTATTAAGGAGGTAATTGAAAAAAAAAGCTTATACAGAAATTTACTTCCTCTAAATCTTAAATTTAGTAACAAACAAATTGTAAATAAATCCTTAGTCGCTGAAACACTTAACCAGTTTTTTGTAAATATAGGTCCTACTTTATCATCTAATATAGCAACTACTCAATCACACTTTAGTTCGTACTTAACCTCAACCAACCTTAATGTTATGTCTAATTATAAACTTACAGAAAAAGAATTACTAGACGCAGTCTCTTTATTAAAACCCAATAAAAGTTTAGGGTTTGATGATATAAATAGTAATGTCATTATCAAATCAATAAAACAAATTACAATTCCATTACTGCATATTTTTAATTTATCTCTAAAACAAGGCGTTTTTCCAGATAACCTAAAAATTGCAAAAGTAATTCCAGTGTTAAAATCAGGTGATCCTTCCGATGTTACGAATTATAGACCAATCTCAATTCTTTCTTGTTTTTTTAAAATATTAGAGCGGGTTATGTATAATAGACTATATTCCTTTTTAAACGTTAATAATATTCTTTATCATAAACAGTTTGGATTTAAATCCGGTCATTCAACTGATCATGCAATCACTCACCTTGTTCATGATATATTTAAAGGATTTGATGAAGACAAGTATACCCTAGGTGTATTTATCGATTTAAGTAAAGCTTTTGACACTGTCAATCATCAAATCCTTCTATCCAAACTGAAAAGTTATGGTATAATAAATACTAATTTGTCCTGGTTTGATAGTTACTTGACTAATAGAAAGCAGTTTATTTCATATGATAGCGGAAAAACGGAATATAAGTCAATCACCTGTGGTGTTCCTCAAGGATCAATTTTAGGACCACTTTTATTTCTCGTTTATATTAATGACTTATATAAATTTTCTAACATTTTAAACTTAATTTTGTTTGCAGATGATACAAACTTGTTTTATTCTAGTAAAGATATCAGTAAATTATTTCAAACAGTAAACAAAGAACTTGAAAAATTAACCCAGTGGTTCAAATCAAACAAACTATCTTTGAACATCAATAAATCCAAATACACTTTGTTCCATCGTCTTCATAAAAAACAAGATATTCCATTAAAACTTCCTGATCTTTTTATTGATAACGCATTATTAAAAAGAGAGCAATCAATAAAGTTTTTAGGTGTGGTTCTGGATGAAAATTTAACCTGGAGGGACCACATAGGTCTAATTGAAAATAAAATATCAAAAAATATAGGTGTTTTGTATAAAGCCAAGCAGTTTTTAAATCTATCTTGTTTAAAAAACTTATATTTTTCTTTAATTCATTGCTACTTAAATTATGCAAACGTTGCTTGGTGCAGCACAAACGCAACAAAAGTAAAAAAACTGTTTAGTAAACAAAAACAGGCTATAAGGATAATTACAAACGTAGACCGTTTCTTTCACACTAAAACATTATATAATAAACTTAATATTCTAAATGTATATAAACTAAACCTTTACCATATTCTTATCTTCATGTTTAAACTTGATAAAAAAATATCACCAATGTTATTTAATTCACTTTTTGAAAAAATAAACCACATATACCCTACCAGATTTTCAAAAAACAGTTACATTCAATCCAAAACACATTATTCAGCAACCAAATATTCAATTGCAAACCGAGGTCCTAAGCTGTGGAATACAATATTAAATAATGAGCTGAAATCTAATTATTCTTTAAACCAGTTTAAAACAAAACTTAAGCAATTACTGATGATACATGAAAATGAATTAAAGTTCTTCTAAAAAGCTTTTTAAACTAGCAAACAAAAACAAAAATTAACCTACTAATTACTCTTTAATATTATATTTAATATTCTAAACAATAGTCTGCTATTGTAAATGTATTTCTTATCTTATAAGTTTTGAATTTACAAACGATTTTTTAAGTTTTATTATTTGAAATACTAATTACTAAAAATATTGTAAAATTTTATAATTTCAATTTTTATTAAAAAAAGTTATTGTAAATTCTTTTTGTAATATTAATACTTATATATCATCTTATTTTACTAATCAGTTCTTAAATATAAATACTCTTTGAATTACTAAATATTTTAAAAGTTATATATTTTATTTTTTACATTTTGTTAAAATATTTTATTTGATAAATATGCATTTTTTTTTTGGGGGGAGGGGGGGCTTAATGATAAGATGAATTTTGTCTTCTTCAAGCCCCAGTCATGTAAATATTTGTTTTTATAAATTACGAGTGTAAATTATTTTCAATCGGCAAATACAATACTAAAAAAAAAAAAAAAAAAAAAAAAAAAAAAATATAACCATTTCCTGAATATTTTCCTCATTTGCGCTTTAAATTCCTCAAAAGCGCTTTAAATTCCTTATCACTTCAAATATGGGAATCGCCTATATGCTGACACCAAAGTATGCTACAGAAGGATTCTATTTTGGTGAGGATAAGACTGATATAATCAGTTCAATTTCAGAATTAGCCATTAAAACAAATCCAACAGTTGCTGAAACAGTTGAAAGTGAAATGATTGAGTTTGTTGGAGAAATTAGTTTTCATATATACCAATAGTGGTTTGATGGATACAAACGACAAAAATGACTACATTTTAGAGGAAGGAGCAGTTCTCAGCGAATTCGAGTGTGAAGAAATTATAAATGAGCAAACGTAATACAAAAATAAATTAAATTTCCAAGTTGTGTAATATATTTTTTTAAATTTGTAATCATGAAAATAATTTGAAATAATTAATTTTAATTTAAAATATTTTTTTTTATTTAAAGTCACTTGCAATTGATTTAAAAAACGTTTTATTCTATATTTGACAATAATTAATTTCACATACCATTTATCGGTAAAAATTTGTAAGCGCATCCTGTGCATATTATGCGCATAAAAATTTGTAAGCGCATCCTGTGCATATTATGCGCATAATTATGCGCATAACATTTGAATGGTATGCTTATAAGTTCCGAAATCTATAAATATATCATTTTTGTTGTTGTTATTGCTGCTGTTGTTTTTATTGTGTTGTTGTTGTTGTTGTTGTTGTTGTTGTTGTTGTTGTTGATGTTGTTGTTGTTGTTGTTGTTGTTGTTGTTGATGTTGTTGTTGTTGTTGTTGTTGTTGTTGTTGTTGTTGTTGTTGTTGTTGTTGTTGTTGTTGTTGTTGTTGTTCTTGTTGTTGTTGTTGTTGTTGTTGTTGTTGTTGTTGTTGTTGTTGTTGTTGTTGTTGTTGTTGTTGTTGTTGTTGTTGTTGTTCAATAGGTTCTAGATATAATTTTTCTTTCTTTAACAAATATTCACCGGTCTTTAATCAAACGTTTTTAGAATGTTTTTGTTTACCCTAATTACCTGGTATAATTATTAAGGTCGGTTGAAACTTGATATAATTCATCGGATAAATTCCATCAAATTTTTCAACTTTCATTCAAAATACCTTATAATTTTGAACCAGGTAGAATCTGAATTTTTTTTTTCACTCTTGGATTTTTGTAGCTTGTGTTTCATTTGAGTCTTCTGATTCCTTCTGATTCCTTTTTTGAATTTATCAATTTAAATATTTTTGAAGTTTTAAAATAAGAAGCCCGCAACAATTGCTGGAAAAATGAGTAATCTTCAGTATTTCTCTTCTATTGTATTATATAAATTAATAAATAAGCAGATTAGTTTTATACATGCTTGACCTTCAGATGGTTGTTTAATGTATTTTTCTGAGATTTTTAAGATTATCATAAATCAAATAAAGACGTTTTAAGCATTTCATAATAAAACACAGGTTTTTCTTCTACTTTCAAAAACAATGGCATGTAGTCACCAAATCATTTATCAACAATATCTCCCTATTGTGAAAAGAGAACTATATGCTTAAAAGAAGAATTTCTACTTAACGTAATAAAGTATTTTTTATAACTCAGCTTTTGTTTTTCCTGTTTCTGGAAAGAAACGATCAGTTTTAAGTAAGTGGCTTCTTGATATTCCTGGTTTCGAGATAATCGTGATGACAGTAAATATCATCGATAAATCAGTAAAACATGTCAAAACAACATTGGTATTAGTAACTTTGTGAAATTTTAAAACTTTCGTATTGAAGCTAATTGTAAAATTCTTGATCAACATATTGAAACTGGTAGAAAAGTCTTTTTTTAAATCTAGCATATATATCTTAAGTCTATTAAAACCAGCTTATCATAGCTATCTCTTGTCCAACTTGTGCAGCTACTCTAGTCATAAGATCTTTATCATAATCTCTTGACATAAGATCTTTATCACAAGTTATCTCTTGACATAAGATGCTTTGACTGTGGTAAAAGTGTTTGTCAAAAACTTTTGCGATTTATTTAACGTAGATCAGATGCAATTGATCAAATTTTGTGCAAAACATAGTTTCTGCAATTAATAATCTCGGTCTAGATATCCAAAAATTTAAAGGTCATATAGGTGCCAAGGCAATGTCTGAAAAATTAAGATGTGTTCCATCAAGAATTAGATTTATAAACTCTAAGTATCTTTTTGTTTACTTTTTTTGTCACAAATTTAAATGAATAATTAATATATCTTACATTGTTTAGAGTAAGAAATGTTTAGTGTAAGAAATGTTTTCGATAAAAACAAGTATCTCAATTTTTAACTTATATTCTAAATCATTTAGAATTTTAATCACAACTGATTTGAAAAAGTAAAAAACTGATATAAAAAAGTAATGATAATAATATTAAAATAAAAAAAAATAATAATAAAAAAAAAGGTTTATGTGTGTGTATTATATACAAGATTATATCTAAATTTGTGACAACAGTATCGGACAAAACAAGTGCAACCAAATACAGTATCGGACAAAACAAGTGCAACCATATAATGCTAATTTAGTTTCTTTATATAAAAGTGCTGCATTTTTTCAATTTAGAGAAATAACTATGTAACTGTTTAGAGACAACGTTCTTCAAGTTTTATTCATCACAAAGTTCATTATTTGTACACGAAAATTAATAAATTAATCAAAAGTATTAAAAAAAGTTGATTTCCTTCTGATTAAAACAAGTGCAACTCAACAAAATGTTGACCAAGCTTTCAATATTTCGTGACGAATCCTTTGTTGTTGATCACAGCCTTGCATAGATTCATTCAGGTCATCAATGAAACTTTGTGGAATCGCTGGCCAGGCTTTTTGGATTTGTTCAAACAGTTGATCATTATCACAAACACCTTCATGGTTAATTCTGCGGTTGATGATCTCCCGCAGGTTCTTGATAGAGTTGAGATCCAAAGGTTAAGGCGGCCAATCCATCACCGATAGGTGGTTGTCTTGAAACCACTGCTTGACTACTTTTGCAGTGTGTTTCGGATCGTTGTCTTGCTGAAAAATCCATTTTATTGGCATATTCCATTCAGCATGAGGTAACATAACATCTTTCAGGATATTTTTATACATGAAACGGTCCATTATTCCATCGATTTGATGTATTCGACCTAGACCGTTAGCAGAAAAACACCCTTCACTGGTGTTTTTCTAACGGTTTATGGCAGTAACGTAAATCGAGGCGTTTTCCGGCTTCACCAGCACGTTGTCTGATTGTTTGGTCCAATACAAGCAGCTCTAATTGCTTTTGTATCTCGACTGATGATATCCAGGGATCCTTCTTGACGGATCTGACGATCATAGAATCCTCTCTAAAAATGGTGGAACACGGTCTTCCACCTTTGTTTTCTGCTGCCAACTTCCCCGTAGAACGATATTTGGACCATAGTCTTGATACGGTCCATTTTTTCACGCAATATTAATCACAAATACTTTTTTGTGATATTCCACTTACGTAATCGCCAATAATTTTCTTACTTAGTTATAATCCAAGACTGTCGGGAACCATTTTTGCACTTGAAGTCATAAAAATAATAAAAATAAATAATCACGCTTCTCAAGACTTACGTGTTACATTTACCTTGTGATGATACAATAATGCTCTGTGGAACTTAACGTCTGGATACTTCCTTTAATTATTAAAAAACTTCTGTGACATTGGCACAGACCAGACTTAAGAAAATGAAACAAACCAAAAAATTTACACTTGTTTTGTCCGCTACAAAATGGCACTTTTCAACAAAATTCTGCCTGTGTGCTGTCACCTGTCAGCTGATTGCTCATGTTATGGCATGCTATGAATCCAGACTCCTGAACGTTTTGGTATGGTAGTATAGTTCGTTTCGTTTTTAAGACATTTAAAATTAGGAATACTTTTTAGCATTGTTTGATGTTGGTTGCAAATGTTTTGTTCAATACTGTATATATATATATATATATATATATATATATATATATATATATATATATATATATATATATATATATATATATATATATATATATATATACATATATATATATATATATATATATATATATATATATATATATATATATGTATATATATGTATATATATATATATATATATATATATATATATATATATATATATATATATATATATATATATATTTACAAAGCATGATAACAGTGTAAACTAGGTTTCCGAAAAAAAGATCACTTAGATCTTATCATTGGAACCTTTAAAACAATAATAAACAAATTAGTTTACAAATAACTTGTAAAGTATACGTTACAATAAAGTGGAATATATAGAGAGAATTTTTTACATAAGCAAAACTTTAAACAATATAAGCAACATATATAAATGTAAAAATAATATAAATAGTTGTATACAACAAAACCTTAGAGAAAAATAATAAAAATCCAAAATAAAGTTATATAATAGATAAATTAATTAGTAATACTGTAGAGAAAAAAATTAAATTTTTTACTTTGTTTTTAAAAAGACAAAAAGAATTTGGTCGATTAAAATCAAAATTTGGTAAAACAAGTTTATTCCAAAGGTGCGTTGCACGATAGACAAAATTGATTAAAATTTGTTTCACAAAAAGGTTCGTTAAAAAAAAATTTTCTCTTAAGAATGTATTTGTTGCTTGATTTTAAACTGAAAGGATCTAAAAAGACTTGGTTGGGGGGGGGGGATAATTTCATGCTCTGTTGAGCTATCCTTTTTAAAATCATATTGATTAACATAGAGTAGGTTATTTTTGTCAAGGTGTTTATATATTCTGGTGCCCATAATTCTTTCTGGGATTTTTGGGGCGGTAATTAGTTATTTGGGATTGGTCACCCTCTTTATAAATAAGTGTAACTTTGGCAATTTTTAATTGATCTGGAAAAATTCCTTGTATAATTAAGGCTTTGAAAACTTTGAAAAGAACATCTTTTAGTTGCTCAAAGCAATCTATAATAACGTTTCGATTTATTTCGTCTGGTCCACATGATTTTTTTTTTACAAATTTGAACGCCTTTTCAAGTTCTTCATCTGATAAATCAGAGGATAGCTCATCAGAGCATATGCACTTATCCACCAAATAAAGTTCTGGTGATAGGAACCTTATTTGATAGTTTAGGATCTGTTTCAGTAGAAAACAATCGAGCAATACGAGTAATCTGAAAAAGTCTTACACTAAATATTATTGTCGGAGTTTTCGTCCTGGGAAAAAAATTCTTTTTCAAAAAAATTAAACGCAAGAGATTCAAAATCATAAAAATAAGTTGAAAATTTTCAAGGGATAAGATGACATATAGTATTTATTATAATAAAAAAAAAACTAACACTATTGAAAATTTTTAATTTGATAATACTAACAATCGTTTTTATAGTTTGGTAGATTAGTAAACTTTCTTTGAATTCCCTGAATAAGTTTATATATATATATATATATATATATATATATATATATATATATATATATTATATATATATATATATATATATATATATATATATATATATATATATATATATATATATATATATATATATATATATATATATACTTCATTTTTTGTTATTTAACTTTCTTTTTTGTTCCTGTACTATATTCAAATAAAAAAAAAGTCGATAATACATAAATCCAACGTAGAGGGCCTGTCGTCAAGAACCGTTTACAATATTTACGTAATTATATAAAAAATCAGAAAAATTCACAAAAAAAATTAATCAGGCTTAAAATACTATGTTATCTAGTGAGATTATAGTTTTTTTTAATTTACTTTTGAACTTTTTTAGTTATTCTGATTTTGGGATAAATTAAAATTTTTCTGCTCCGTAAAAAAGTGCCATCATTTGAAATAAAGAACCTGCAATAATTGAGAATAAAGTCAGTAAAATTATCATTTTTTAAGTTGTACTTTCATTATAGATTATACACTTTCTTATGTATTTTTTTTAGATAACAAACATATATTGTGATAAAATATCTACATGTTATTGCAGATAAAAACAACAGCTCAGAATTACTAAAAAGTGGATGTGGTTTATTTTTTTTTTTCTTTTAATTCTTTTAAATTTTCTATAATCTTATCTTTTTGTAAAAATAGTTTTTATTCATGTTGAAATTATGTTTATAGAATTTAAAACTCTATAAACTATATAATAATATTATTCTTATATATATTGTTTTTAATCTTTATAATTATATATGTATATATATATATATAAATATAAATATATTTATATATATATATATATATATATATATATATATATATATATATATATATATATATATATATATATATATCCCTCGAAATTAGGACCTGAAAGTAATTAAGGCTGCAACCTCGTTTTTTTTTTATGGTAACCCTTTTGTTTCAAATTTTTTTTGCCCGACCTTTAACAGTTTAAGATCGGCAATAAAGTGCCGACTTCATTTATTAGTAAAACAATTGAAGAGTGTTTTTATAAATGGCATTAAGTCCATTTTTTCAAAAGGTTAGTTTTTTCGACATTTGAAGTTTTTATTGATAAACATACAAATCTAATTATGCTAGTATCAATAAAAAAAAGTTGTTCATCATCTCTATTTACGATTACAAAATTATAGATATTCAAAAATTTTTTGCCAGACAATTAGTTTTATGTGTTTATCTCAACACAATAAAAATGTGGCTCAATGTTTTTTAGAAAAACTCTCTTCAATTTTTATAAGTTTAAATAAATATTAAGTTTATATATAAATATAATTCATTCAATACAACTATATTTTAGCAGGTTTAAAGCCTGCTTAAAAAAAAAGAAAAAAAAGTTTATGTTTCAGTTGTAAGCTCAAGATTCCTAGCTTTTAATTTCATTTAAATTTCATTTTAATTTTGTTTTTTTTTAATTCACTTGACCAAGATTTATTTTATTACCCAATTTCAGCCGGAAGCTCTTGTCCCGTAAATAACGTCAAAGTCACATTTCTATTTAAGCTAAAAGCAGGATAAACAATTCCGGCTTTTTTCATATCAGGAAATTCAACAGGACCGTGCTTAATTTTATTCCGATAAAACGTTAAACGAGAGTTTTCCATATCCAAAAACAAACCAATAGTTGAGGCAGTAGCAATACCTTAAATAAAAAGCAATTTAAAATTGTATTTCTTAGGCTTTAAATTATTGTAATAAAACTTATAAAGTCATACAGTGTTAGAGATAAGCGCAAAAGAATCAGGAGTATGAAGATGTATAAGACTTTTTTTAGAAAAAATACAAGAAAATTCATCTCAAATTAAGAACCATATAAAATAGAAACCACATAAAAAGAAAAATAGGTCCCATATAAGCCAGGAACTATATAAAATATTAGGAACTATATAAAACATGAGAAACTGCATAAAACAATAAAAACTATATGAAATATCTGGAATTACGTAAATTATATAGAACTATAGGATAATTAGGATAATATGATATGATAAAATACCTTTAGCGAAAATTGGAATTTTTTCAAAAATAATTTAAAACTTTTGCAAATAAACAATTTTTAGGGATTCTTATGAACCACTTAGATCATTTGGGCACCTAAAATATTTTCTTAGATATTAGATAGATCCACTTGGGCACCTAAATTATTTTCTTAAAAACACAGAGGCTTTAAAAAAGTAGCAAAAGTGCTCATATTACCATGATCACTTGAAAATATGAGCACGTTAACACAGTTGTCCAAAAAGGGGTCCTAAACTCTTTGAAAATGATCCAAAAAATCCCTTGGAGGGGTGATTCTACAGGTTATGGTGATCATTTTGAAACAAAAATTAAAATCTTTTAATTAAGTCCGCAGGAAAAAATTGCATATAAAGTTTTTACCTAATTTGCACTAAGAAACTTAATTTTTAAAATGTTTTTTACATTGCTAAAAGTAACTAAAAAAAAACTTTTGTTCTGTCTTAAATATTGTAAATATCTCTAAACAACATTGTATTAACTTATTGTTTAAATTTTTTTCCTTCTTTATTAAAAACTCAAATTATATTATTGGCGCCAAATTTTTGCCGATAAATAATGTAAAAAAATAAATTGGCACTTCTGTTAAAAATAAATTTGTCTTTGTTAAAAAATGCCAAAACTCATTGTGATTGCAGAAAATCTGTTTGCTTTTTATGTTTGAAGAAAAGTTGATTTTTTGATTGAAAAAGTCAAAAATATTTTTTAATTGTAATATTAGTTTCAATTATGAGAAAACTCCAACTGACATTCGCAATTCATGTAGAAGCAAACTACAAAGCCTTGATACTGTTAGTTTTATTGGACAGATATTAGACTTGGACGATTTCAATTTGATTATCATTAAGCCATCTACAAGGTATTCTAGTGCTTGACAGTGTATAATTTGTAGGGTGCTCAAATCAAAGCTCAAAGAAAATGATCCACAGATTGAGCTTGATACATTGAATCAAAAAACAAAAGTCTATGTTGAAACTTACCGTATCAAAGCTTTCAGTCCCAAACCTTCATCATCACAGCCAGCTGAAAAAAAGGTGCACTATTTGTCAGTATTTTATTTATTTTTCAGACATTTGCCAAAGAACATCCACACTTTTGTACTTTAGGTACAAGGCGGGAAAATATATAGAAATTTGCTGTAAAGGATAAATGTGCTGAACAAATAGCAGCTAACTTAATCTCTAAAAAATATGTCACTTCAGGAGGTACTGTCAAACTTAGTCGAGCAAGTAGAGCTAAACTTTTAAAATTTCTGCCAGAACATTTAGCGAAGTACAAGCAGCAACTATTTATTGCTAAAAGATTGGTCCATGTTCAAAACAGTACAAATCTTTCCAATGTTAGTGTAAAAAGACTTGCATCAGCTCTAAAAAACTCAATGGGAAAAAGAGCTGTTGAGATAAACGTGAAGCAAAACCTTAACAACCTCTGGAAAAAATTAGTAGATTTTTTCATGATGTCAAATGTTGTAATTCTGGACAAAGAAATGAAAAACCAAGTTCGAAAAGTTGTTCACTGCAAGAACTTAAATGCCTTAATAAACCATATTCTCTCAGTAAGAGGACTTACATCCCATCATATAATGAAACTTGGAATTGATGGAGGTGGTTCATTTTTGAAAATTACCCTCAGCGTAATTGACACATATTCCAAGCAAAGTTGTACTCAAGGATCATTATGTCTCCAATCAAGTTATTTTGTCCAGGATGGTGGTGTAAAAAGACAACTGATTGTTGCTGCAGCAAAAGGTTTTCCTGAAACATATAAAAACTTTAGAACAATATTAGGCCTCATACAAATTGAAGATTTGTTATACATAATTTTGTGTGACATGAAAGAAGCCAACATATTATGTGGTATTCAGTCTCACTCTAGCAAACACCAATGTTGCTGGTATGATGTTGAGTCTAACAACCTTACAAATTCTGACTAATCAAGAACATTTAGTTCTTTATGCAACAACTATGCTGGATTTATCTCTTCGGGTGCAAAACTTCAATCGGCTAAGAATTATGCAAATGTTGTCCATTCTCCATTAATTAACCCCTACAGGTAAAATGAGCTTATTCTTAATGTAATTCCTCCAATTGAACTCCGTCTTTTTCTTGGAATCTTTAACCACATTTTCAAGTAACTCCTTGAAATATGGGATCAAGCACAAGAATGGCCGAATCTCTTACACCTTTAAATACAAGCATATCATGGGGTATGTTCAATGGAAATGAATGCAACAAATTGTTGAAGAAAGTTGACATTCTTCAGAGTCTTTCCCAAAAGCATTGTGCATTGCAAGCAGTGCCTTTTGTCGATTGCTTAAAATAGCTTCAATTCTGTTAAAAAAGCTTGTTTTGGAATGATCTTAGAGGCAGGATTTGTTCAAAATATTTCAGAATTTAAGAGTTCTTACTTAGCTCTTGGAATTTCAGTTACTCCAAAAGAAAATACAATTATTCATCAAATTAAGGAATTTGCTGAAAAAAAATGAAACTGGACTTGGAGTTTTCAGTGAGCAAACCACTGAATCGATGCATGCCAAATTCAAAATCCACTGGCAATGTTTTAAAAAGCATTCTTCTCATCCTGAATATAAGAACAAACTTCTGAGTTGTGTTATAGATCTTAACAGCAAATGCATTTGAAATTAAATTGTTGTTCATTAAAAACTTTCAGGAGAAAAATCTCATTCAGAGCATATTTGTATAATGACGTCAGATCTACAGTCTCAAATTTTTATTGGTTTAAGCTACTTTGTAATTCAGTGTATATATATTTAGAAATATATGCATGTCTTTTTGAAAAAATGTTGTTTAAATAATGCTATGCTTAAGAATAAAATTTTAATATCAATTTTTTTTTGATTTTTTATCCTACTAAAAAATCAAAAGAAATTTGATATCTATATTGTATATTGATATAATAGTATTAGGATGTATATACAAATATTATCTATTAAAACATAATTTGAATCTAAGGGGTATTAGTTTGTGATATTTTTAAAATTTAAGGCAAAAAAAAGTATTTTTTTGATCTTTTAGCTGTGCAAACACTTTTTGAAAATAATATTTTTTTGTGTATTTAGGAGAAAACTTTAAATGGAATTTTCTCCTGCAGACGTAATAAAAATTCAGAATTTTTGAACTTAAATTACAGAAAAATATTTAGTATTGTTAAAGTACTAAATTTTTTTACTATGTAATGTTTTTATTCAAAGAGCAATTAAAACCGCTGCTATTTTAGGACTTTAAACTAGGTAATTTTAATAAAAAACTTTGGGTAATTTGAGCATGCTCATATTACACAAAAATGGCATCTTTTAATAAAGTCAAAACTGAATGTTTCTAAACATTGTTTTTCAAACAAAAATTGATTGGATTTTTAGCTAACATATTTTTCTTTATGAAAAAATGAATTTCATTATTTTAGCGCCAAAACTTCGTGTCACAGATTTTATTTTAACAACGCAAAAAATTTGACAGCATTTTAATAAGATGATAGCCGCTAATTACTGCATATAAATTTACGCTAATTGTACTGATTCCTGTTATCACTACGAGTCAATTCGAAAAATACCAAGTAACTTTAACTTCACTACTTATATATAAGAAATCTTTAAATATGCTCATATTACCAAGATGCTCATATTAACCTAATCTAGCCTATACAACATTACTTTTAACTACTTTTAACTATCGAACTAAAAACAAAAATTGCTTTTATATTATTATTAACTGCTAAAGAAATTCCATGTTGATTATTTTAATTTATTTTTTAAACTAATCTTAGAAAAACCTTATTACAGAACACTGTCATGGAAATAGCATTTAACGGTTTTCTATTTTTGTTCTTACCAAGAATGTTTGTGCGACTAGAATGCTTAGAATTTTGGACCTTTTGATCCGAACAACTACAGCTGCTTAAATATGAGATAATAACTTAAATAACAGATGATATTAATATCTGAGAAAATTTCTTTTTTAAACAATCAAATATTAGATAACTTTTTAAAAAAAATCAGTTTCTTAAATAACAAATTACAAAACTGTTTTGTGGAAATGCTTTTTTATATATAAAAATATTAATCTCTTGTTAAATATATTAAAATATATATATATATATATATATATATATATATATATATATATATATATATATATATATATATATATATATATATATATATATATATATATATATATATATATATATATATATATATATATAACACGAGCCAACCCAGATAAGATGACAGCATTCCATACAATAACAAATATTTATATAGGTAAAAAATAGAATCAAGAGTACGAAAATATATAAAGAGAGAGAGAGCTTATTAGAGGCAACCAAAAATTGAAAGTTGCTAAAAATGAGTTTTGTTGTTGATTTTAATTAAAAGATTAAGTAAAAAGAAGTAAAGTTTAATAACATAAAAATTTTTAATAAAATTTTTTAAAATATTAAAAAAGTAATAATTTAAAATAATTTAATAATTTAAAAATTTTCTACTTCATGTGAAATGAGCTTATGGAGAAAACCAACATAAGAAACTTTATCATTTGATAAAGCAAACGCTCAGATGATCAGCTTGTAAGGACTCAGTAAGAATGCCACAGTTATAGGAATATCAGCAATATTGTAACATCTGTTAATACCAAACAACTATG
This sequence comes from Hydra vulgaris, assembly GCF_022113875.1. Taxonomy (NCBI): domain Eukaryota; kingdom Metazoa; phylum Cnidaria; class Hydrozoa; order Anthoathecata; family Hydridae; genus Hydra; species Hydra vulgaris. Next base: position 14,187,453 of record NC_061160.1, on the reverse strand, counting down.
TTTTGTTCGGGTGAAAATTCACTGCAAGCCCTGGCTGGGATTAATTGCTTGTACTAAACACTTAGTACACAGTACTTGTACTTAGTACACAGTGCTTGTATTTAGCAGGACCTTAAAATTTAAAGTTTCTAAAAATGAAATGAGTTTTATTGTTGATTTTAATTATGAAATAAAAAGAAGTAAAGATTAATAATTTAAAAATTTTTAATAAAATTTCTAAATTATTTAATAAAAATAAATTTTTAATTATCAAACTTTTGTTAATTTTATACTATTAAAAACTTTATTTTATTTAAACTAATTTTATACTATTAAAGATTTCCAGATACTTAGATTGCCTGAATTTTACCTAATCTGACAGACAGCCTATAAAAGCAAAAAAAAAAAAAGTAGAACCAAGAAAGTCTAGCATTTATCATCCTAGCCAGAAAACAATGACTTGCAAATTTATATCTACATCAACTTATAAAGTATGACATGCAAACTCATTTCTTCTTCATATTATGAACTAATGTATATGTAAGCAGGGCATAAGGAAGGTCGTACTGTATTACATGATAATATTATATTTGAAACACTAGAAATACCAGGAATTTCATAAAATAATAGGAGCTAGAAAAAATACGAGAAACTACATTACAAATTAGGAACCATATAATATAAAAAATCAGAAACTGTTTGAAATATAGTTCCTGATATTACATAAAATATCATAAACAACATAGCAAATTCAAAGAAGCTACAAGAAATATCTTGAACATATGAAATGTCAAAAGTTATATAAAATATTAAGTACTATAAGAAATACAAGATATAAAACAATCGAGGCTATACAAAATATCAGTAACTACACAAAGTAATAGGAACTATATGAATTATCAGAAAATATACATTACATTAAAAACTATATAAAAATATCGGGAACAAATAAAACATCAGACACTTGATAAAGTATCAGAAGCTACTACAAGATAAAAACCCAGAAGGATGACACTACACATTACATCTATTAAACTTTTTTAAACCTTGCTCTTTATCTTTTCAAATCTTCTAAATGAAACTTTAAATATCAAATTAAAGTTTTATTATTATTATTATTATTTTTAACATCTTTGCTTCCAACAAGGCTGCAAGCAACGACTATTAGAGTTGGAAGTTACTGGAAGAGAAAAGATGAAGTTTATAGAGCAAGATAACGGTTAAAAGACAACATAAAAAATTGCAAATTGTATGAATTAGGAAACCAAGATAAAGGAAGCGAATTCCAAAGACTTAATGTTCGAGGAAAAACACTAGACCAATAAGAGTTTTTAGAGCATTTAAGCATAGTCACAGAAAAAGGATGAGACTTAATCAAATGACGAGTAACATAAGAATGAATTTTGGTACAAGAGACGCTAGCTCTTTAGAGCAGTGCCCATTATAGTATTTGTAGAAAAGAAAAAGAGAAGTAAAATTACGACGCTGTGATAATGGTTGGAGGTCGGTTGCAAGAGCAGGGCCAACTATGTTTACAATGTGTTTTTGCACCTTGTCTAGAGAAGAGAAAAGACATCTTTGAAAGATCCGGCCAAGATATGGCAACAGTATTCCATACTAGAACGGATTTAAGATTTATAGAGATAAAGAATAGAATTCAGAGTAAAAAAGTTTGTCGGTTTATATTAGGTAAAACGCAATTAGTGGAGTCAAAAGATGATATTGATGAAAAATTCTTAGCAAACAATTTATCTTTGTGTTTAGGTGAGATGACACATCTAAACCATACAAGAGATGTGGAATAACAGATTTTTCATTATTATTGATACTGTTAAAGATTCTTCAAAAGATATGAAAGTAATGGTTACTTAGAAATTGCAGCAGCACAACGTGAGAAAAACCAAGGAGAAGAGTAAGGCTTGACCTGGAATCATCGAGAGAGAATAAAAAATTCCATGCCATCCTGAATCCAAGAAATTATGTAAAAAGCTTTTGTCAGCAGGAAGATAAAAATTTAAAAATCTATCCAAGGGTCATCACGAAAAAAATCATGCATTGAGTCCCAGTCAGCTTTAAGGTAATTGTAAGAGGTACAATGATAGGAGATTCTGATGATGAAGAAGATTGAGATAATAGTTTTAGAGAGATCAAACCGTGATCAAAAGCATCTAAGGGTGAATGTGGAGAAACTGAGTACTGACTAGGATCAAAAACAAGACATAAATTGAGTAGAGAAGGTAAATGATTTGGATTGTCTGGAAAGCATGTTGGAAAGTTGAATATATGTGTTAGAGATTAGGAAAAGAAAAAGTTGTGGGCCTTAACGCCTGCAGAGTCACTTAAATTTGAGCCCAGTCATTCAGTGTGATGAGCATTAAATTCACCAACAACAACGATATTGTCTAGTGGATAAAGAGAGAGGGCTTAGTCAATTTGATCAGAAATAACATCTAAAAGCATGCAGTCGTGAGATGAAGTAGAGCGATATAGAACAAAGAGAAAGACGATAAAGTAAAGTAGTGCTAAACAAAAGCACATAAAAGAATAGTCGGTGGATTTAAACCTAGTTTCCCAACAAAGTGAATTCTTACGAATGTAAATTCCCAGACCAAGCATGTGACTATTGGAGTCTTTATGAATTAATGGAAAATAATCATCAACACTAAGATCAGAAGATGACACAACCACTCAAGTTAGTCTCACAAAGAGCAGGTAGGTCTGGTGAAATTTACTACAAGACTAAACAGAAAAAAAGTTTTTTTGAAGACCACAAATATTAGTGAATAATAGATTTAGTGATGACGATGTTTATTTGTGTATATATTTTTTTTTACTTTAGTCATTTTTAAATTTGTTAAAGAATTTGACTCAAAGCATAGAAAGTACTCAGCACACTGTTTAATAGTATAAGCAATTGGCTCATTACTGTTAATGAACCCTAAACCGTAACAATGGGCTTCAATCTGGCTTCAACAATGCACACCAGTAGTACGAGCAGGGACACCACCCATGCGCAACTTGACACTGTTAGTGCTCTGATATGTTATAGCTTTTGATGGAATCAGCCCCTCTGAGAGCTACCACAGAGTTTGGGAAACCTGATTACCAGCCGGCCTCAGAACCATAGAACTGAGTTTTAGAGCTGTTCCCTCATTGGAGATAATAGAATGAGTTTTCTTGTCATAAATCAGATACACAAGCATAACCCATGCATTGTGTCAGGTAGATCCAGCATTCAACATTTTAAACTGGAAACAATTTACTAAAAGTACATCTGTGCCAGCCTAATAGATGAAGAAGTGGTATGAGGCTGGTCAACAGATAAAATCGGTTTACTCCTTAAGTCTTTGCCTAAGAGACCTTCTATAAGACAGTAGCCGAATGCGTTTAACATCTGTTCAAGATTAGTATTTTTATCAAGACATCATTTCTTGCCTTTTTCTTAACCAAGAGCCCTCAATGCAGAGGTGTTTTAAGTCGGAGTTGGCTTCTCCTAGCCATTGCCAAAAAAAGCGTATCCTACAAGGCAGCAGAACATAAAGCAGGTAGTACTGTGTTACATGTTACCAGTAGCGGGATAACCTGACCTAAAGTTAATATAAGCAAACACTATTTAATGTAATTATTATAATTAAAAAATTTTTTTACCGCCTTCAGATCGAAACATGTGAGCATTATTGTGCTGAAACCAACTTCGTGTGCTATCGACATAAATAGACCAGGCCTTGTTGTCTTTTCCAAGTATGGCATCTTTAATACACCCTTGTTGTGCAACGCCTATTGCTGGATCAGGGTTTCCTTAATGAACAAATAATTGTTTTGATTGTAAAACAGCTTTTTTTAAAAAAGCCTAAACGCCTAAGGTAAAAAAAATTCAAAGTTAACATTTTTTACGAAATAAGCTATTTTAGATGCCTATAAACGTTAGTGAAAAAAAGTGAAAAAACGTTTTAGAAATGAGTTAGCGACATTGAATATTTTTTAATTGCACTTTTCTTAAAATACTTAAAAAATAACTTAACTTCTTAACAGTGGAACACTTTTTTTTGTGGTGGCTCTATCTTAGTCGTATTATTTAAAATGCTTTTGATAATATTTTTTTGTTAAGTGAGGAAAAATTTTAACTGAAAAATTACTAAACAATGGCTTTACCCATCCTTCACATATAAATATCAATTTACCATGACCATCCTTCACATATAAATATCTGTTTACCATCAACAAATGTAATTGTCACTCACTGTTAATGTGTTGAGGTGATTTAAAAAAAAAGCTGAAATGTACTTGATTGAAAGAAGTATATTAAGTAAGAAATTATTTTTATATGAAATAAAAATCACTAGTATGTATATACTAGTATGTTGATTTGAAAATAATTTTATGACATTGGAAAAAATAAGATCATATATAATATAGAATAAAATCAATTATAGCAGAAATGATTCTTTGTTGCGAATGTCATAAAACCATAAGTGATGTTGGTAATTTATTTAATGACATAATGGAACACTGTAATTTTTTGATTAAAATACCGTTATAATATATAAATAAAAACTTCTTTTTGTAATATTTTATTTTTAAAGTTCATTTTAATGCCAAATAAAAGATTTTATAATATAAATCATCTTTTTTAAAATTTGTTAATTTGTAAAATTTTAAAAAATGTTTTTTAAAATTTAAATTTTCAGGTGTATCAACTTTTTATTTTATCAACTTACCTTCATATCGATCAATATGTACTTCCCAATAATGTTTTCCTCTGCAAAAACCAATATCGCAGAGAGCAACACGATTTTCGAAACTTGTACAAGTAATTGTACGATTTTTGTTTGAGTGAACGATGTCTGAATGGGAATTTTCTTTATCAAACTGAAACACTGCAACTAAAACATCATATTAAAATATACAAAACTTATAGAAAAAATATTTTCTTTTGTAAAAAACCAAAATTTGTCAGCTTTTTTTTAGTAAATAAGCAAAAAAATTATTAACTAAAAAATGACACAGCAATATCAAAGAAACAGATATATTGGTTGTAAACAAAAGTTAGTCGTTGTTCTCAATTATAATTATATCTTAAACAATGTTAGTTTCTAAATGAAATAACAATAAGTTTAAACAACAACAATATAGAACAATATAAAAACAATATAAAAACAAGAAATGAATAATGTCACTATTTCTACATCCCCTTCCATGTTTTTAAGTGTCAATGAATATAAACATAATTTCTGGGTTCATTTCTTAAAGTCATTTAATGTCAAAGATTTCCCGGTTTCTGGTTGGTAGAATTTTTTGGGGATACGTAGCCTGGATGAACGTTTCAATGGTTGATCTCCTACGATTTCAGTATTTAATAAAGGTGGCATCGCTAGATGCGGCGAGCTTGTTGATAAAGATGCTGGCATCAACGGTAAGGGTACTGGAGTTGTTGGTAGAGGTAGTGGTGGTACTGCTGGTGCTAATGTAGAAGACGGTAGCAATACTGTAGATGGTGCTAGTTCCGGTTGGGATGGTATGACTTTGTTGCTACTTTCTGGGACATACTCTGTAAATGGTGTTGGCAAATCGGCAGAGTTATAGTGACTAGAGCTTGTTCTTGGTGGTGTAGTCAATGCAACTTCGGTTTCGTATGACTTTAGTGGGTTGAGGAATTTGCGCAAATATTTTCTATTTCTTAATGTTAGTCGACCTGTTCCTTCAACCTTAATGATGTATTGGTCATTTTCCTTACATTCAACAACTTTTCCACTACGATCCCATTTTTTAGGGTGGTTCCCTACTTGATTTTGTATGAAGACACTGTCTCCTTCATGTAGTGGTGTGAGAAAACGTGTGTGTTCTTGAAGTGATTCAAGGGTCTTTGCATATCTTGTTCGTAATGCTTCTTCTTTTGCAGACCATGCATGTCTCCACGTTTTCAAGAATTGGTCGTTATTAAACATAGGTATTCTGGATTTTATCCTGGGCATGGCGTCGTGAATGGGATGGCCAAATAATACTTGAGCGGGGGATAACTGACAAGTAGGGTCTGGTGTGTTTCTTATTGTAAGCATTGCCCTTACAAAAGCGTTATTATTGAGATCACCATTTGGTCCCACATTATTTTCGAGGAGGCGTTTTGTTGACTTAACTGCAAGCTCAGCTCTTCCATTAGATTGTGGGTGGTGGGCTGATGAAATGCGATGAGTTATGCCCCATTGTTGTAGAAATTCTTTTGTTTCTCCAGAGGTGAATTGAGGGCCACCGTCGGTTGAAATTTCTTCTGGGACTCCAAATGTTGTAAATAGTTTACGTAAGCATGTGATAAGACCTTTTGCACCCATTTCTGATGTTCCTGATTTTATTCTGTAGGCTTCGGTCCATCCAGAAAGTCTATCTCCAATGACCAGATAATCCCAGCCATGGAATTCAAAATAGTCAGCAAATATGCATTCAAATGGTGTCACAGGGATGTGAGGTCGGATGGGTGGTAATCGTGCATTAGAAGGTGCATTTCGATTACAGCTGCAACAGTTATCACGCTTACTTTGTATGCTGTGAGTGATACCTGGCCAGAAAACAGTGGCTTGAGCTCTGGCTGTCATTCCCGATACTCCTTGGTGGGCTGAGTGTAGTACGTCCAATATCTCTTTCCGTAGAGTAGGTGGGATTACAATTCTGTCATTGTATATTATAACCCCGTCGGACACCATCAAGTCATTGCGGTATTCCCAGAACGGTAAAAGATTTGGTATGAAGTTGTTCTTATTTTTTGGGAACCCGTTTTCTATTGCTAACATTAATGCTTTAAAATCGGTATCCTTTTCTGTCTCTGCTTTGACACTATCCCATGTTACTGCAATCATTTTATCTATGTCGTTTCGTATCGAGGCTATTATTAGTGATTCTGTGTTGTCAAAATCAGTATTTTGATTGCAAGTGGCTGAATTATCAGATTCCTTTGTGTTCTCTGCAGGGTAACGAGAAGTAGCATCTGCTGCCAGGTTAGTTTTTCCTGGTTGATGTTGGATGGTAAATTTCCATGGCAAAGTTCTCTGTTTTAGTCGGAAAAGTCGTGTGTTAGCAATTTCATCTAAGGTCCTATCTCCTAATAATTTGACAAGTGGTTTATGATCAGTTACTACCATAAGGTTATCACAACCTTGTGTGAAATATTTAGTCTGCTCCAGGCTCCATGCCACTGCTAGCATTTCGCCCTCAACTGGTGCATATCGTTGTTCAGCAGATGACAGGAATCTGGACCCTGCTAGGGTTATTTTCCATCCGTCTATACAGCAATCTGGGGAGTCCGATTTACATTCACAATGTTTTTGGCTTAGGTAATATCCTATCCCCAATTTTGACCAGTCGCATCTTAAACAGGTCTTCTTGGTAATGTCAAATATTTGGACTCCATCTTTAATTGCATTGATAATTTTTTCCTTTGACACGTTGAATAAAGTGTTGAGTTCGTCCGACCAATAAAATTTTGATTTAGGGCTAAGCAGAACTCTGAATGGGGCCATAGTTTCTCGAAGTTGAGCGTAATGTGATACTTGGGTCACTAAGCCGAACCAAGATCGGATGTCTGTTATTGAGGATGGTGTTGGAAATGATCTAATGGCATCGATATATTTAGGTAGTGGTTCAACTCCATTTTCAGATATTCTGAAACCTGCAAAATCCACTATTCTTTTAGCAAATTGGAATTTTTGTGGGTTCAAAATGATCCCAGCTTTGCCAACAAGCTCAAGAAATTCGATTGTCCGCCACCAATGTTTGACTAGGTCGTCATCGTAGTGGATGGTGTCATCTACACATCTTTGTTTGCCAATAAAGTCTGCTAAAATTTCGTCGAAACGTCTGTTGTAGCCATCCCCACTAGATACAAAACCTTGAGGAGCTCGGATGTATCTGTAGCGCCCAAAAGGAGTAATGAAGGTGGTAAGATTCCTGTCTTCAACCCGTATCGGGATGCTATGATAACCATTCCATGCGTCGGTTACAGTTTTCCATGAATTTCTTGGGACTGAACGAGCTAGTTGGAAAGGCGATTTCATTGCATGAGTTTCTCTGTAGCAGTACTTGTTTAAAGGAGATAGATCAACAGTGCGACGAGGCCCACCGTCATGCTTACGTGTGATAACCATTCTATGACACCATGTTGTAGGTTCTCCTAGAGGTACCTTTTCAATGACTCCAAGAGTTTCATCACGAATTAAATCCTTTTCCACCTGGTCTTGCCAATGGATTGGTATGGTGGCTGGAGTAAATGCTGCAACTGGTTTGGCATTTTCTTGAATTAAAATACTTATTGGAGGTCCCTCCATATCAGGTAAAATCTGGTGTGGACATGTGTTGAATGTTGAAGCAGAGTATCTTTCAAGGAGCCACGCTTTCATCCGTTCGTTGTTTTCAGGACAGCAGACAAATGGAAGTTTGGTGGGTGCACCTGCTGGGAGACTTCTTTTGGGGCAATTGCACACGTGTGAGCTATTATTTTCACTGGATGTTTTGGTCCCTATAGTTATAGGGCCTGAGTTAATAGCTCCGTGGAGGGCACTGCCTATCTCTGGAAAGTCCTTAGAGATGATACCCAGTTGGGTCATTGCTTCTTTAGATAGGTAGAATCCGTTTGCGTCTGGACTTATATAAACCATTACTGCACATTCAACTTTGTGTCCATTAGATTGTCGTCCTTCGAGACGTAAAAGAATTGCACCATCTATACGAAATTGGGTTTTATTTGCGGCCGACATGCTATGTTTCACAGGTATTAAATTGTTTGCATTAAAGCCTGCACTGACAAACCCTTTCCTAGACCATAAGCAGGACTGTGCACCGGTATCTGTAATAACTTGTATATATTTTGGTATAATGGGAGGAAATGGAATACCAAATGCGACATAGTCTGATTTGTTAGTAGTCACACGCAGCTGAATTGTAGGATGAACAAGCAATTGAGCTGTGGCCCATCCATCATGGGTAAATATGTGATGGTTTATTCCTGTGCATGGTCGTTTCACATTGGTCTTCATTTGTGATCTAATTTTTTTATTTGAATGCTCAATTGCACTTAACTTTAACACAAGTCCGCCTGCCTCAGCATCTTTGGTTGCATTCGATTTCTTATCATTTGGGATGATTCTGTTGTTAATTTTAGAAGTGCGAGATCTGAGCTTCTTCCAACAGTCTAGACACAGCTTGTGGGGTTTTTTGTTCCATCCTCTGGATGTTTCTGTAAATAAACTGTAAGATTCTGAGCAATCTGGACATTTGGCTGTTATATTGGTCCCTTTACTTTTCTGTGTATTGCTCTTGTTTTGTTTCCTGAAAGTTGATACACTTGCTGTTGTTGAACTACAGCCTAGTGCATTTCGTGCCATTTCTTTACCCTCTATAAAAGCAATGATATCTGTGACGGAGGCTGTGTCAAGGGAGACCCATCCAAGTACGTCTTTGCGGATGTCAGTATCTGATAGCCCGGCAACAACAATGTCTCGTATGATAACATCGGTAAAATCAACAGTTGTTTGTGGGTGGCAGTGGCATTGAACAGTGTAGTTGCAAGTAGCAGCCTTGCCTTTCAGTTTTGCATAGAATGACCGAATACTTTCGTTGTGTCCCTGTCTCATTTGAAGGAGTTCTGCTCTTCTGACGCAAGTGGCTACTGGGATAACGGCCAGTTTTTTCATTGCTTTTAGAAATGCCTCATCGTTTTCATTAATTATCATGGGATTTTCTTTTAGGAGTTGATTTCCAAGGTCGTCCTCACAGCACTGAAACAGCTGTGCTGTCATCTCTTCTTGTCTGATGTCTGTACATCTCTTAAACAATGTCCAGCGACTAATAAAGTTTGCCCACTCTTCTTCTGAGATATCCTGACCGATGTGGGGGCGATCCATTTTAGGTGCCTTGTGTTTTGAGAAGGCTGAATGAGTGTCAATCGAGTTTGGAGGATGGTGAAGCTGGTGACTATTGAATAATGCAATTGCAATTGCTTCGCTGGGACCTTCAATGACGACATTGCATCCTGGGGCCTGGCAAGGTAAGCTTATTGTGGCCATAATGTAGGAAAGAAAAAGGTTAGCAAAATCCTACCTTTTGTGTGTACATTAACAACTTCAAACGAATATGTAAGTGAATTACAATTTCAACCACTGATAAGAAGTTTTTATCTTTGAAATACCAGTGTTTCTTTAAAATTTCATAGAATGCATAAGAAACTAACATAAACAAAAGTTAGTCGTTGTTCTCAATTATAATTATATCTTAAACAATGTTAGTTTCTAAATGAAATAACAATAAGTTTAAACAACAACAATATAGAACAATATAAAAACAATATAAAAACAAGAAATGAATAATGTCACTATTTCTACAGGTTGAATTCTTTTTCAACATAAAAACAACACAAATAACATACGTTTTGAAGTATTCATAATTATCGTTTGACCTGGTTGACTTTCACCTGCAGAATTAACGCATCTAACCTTTACTCTATAAGTTGATGAACATTGCAGCCCTTTCAATATGCAGGAGGTTTCTTTTGTTTTAAGAACATCCTGAAAACTTCCATTTAAACCATCATCCAGTTCTACAATATATAAATCTACTTGATTTAGATTTCCAGGTGGATCTCTCCATTCAAGTGCTATAGTATTATACTTTACTGTGCATTTTTCTAGCAACATAACTGGCGGGGAAGGTTCTGAAAACATAAGTTTTTTAATTAGCTCTACATTTTCAAAAACCTAATAAATATGGTAAAGGTAATTTTAAATGTTGTTTCCTTTAATGAATTATCTATATCACTGTCACCATAAAAGTGCTTTAATGGTTATAATAAAATAATAAATAATGTTCACAACAAGATTCAAAGTCCGTACATAATGAATATTTAAATAAATTATTTCAAGAACTATATTATTAAAGATAAATGATTATAATAAAAATTAATTATATTTATTTATAATTTAAAAAATTGTTACTTTTTATTTTTTTCTTTGGTTGTGCTTTTTGAAAATGAGTATTAGTTATTACATCTTCAATTGATTGTATGGATAGAGAGAGATCGATTTCAGACAATACTGCTGGGTCAAGTGTCTCAACTTTAATCATTGTTTTTAAGGTAGATGCCACTCTAAAAGTATCAAATGAAAATAAATACCAGTTGTGCAATCTTGTTGAAACTAAATTATGTGAATACTTAACAAAGAGTTTACCTGGAGCACAAAGAACTTGATATTGAAAGAAAAGTTGATGGATCGGTTTCTTTCAGCACTTCTTTTGTGTAGTGTATCAGAGCACTCAATGACGTTGTTGTTTTTGTTATATTATCTTTTTGTAAAATGAGCTGTTGATTTTGCGCTGCAACAACAGATGATATGTGTTCAATTAAATCAAGCTTTTTTTTTTCTAACTGCAGAACAAGCTCATCTATTTTTGCAACTACTAGAGACTCTAGTTCAACTCCATTCTCCTAAAATTATAATTACATGTAAATTTAAATTTAAACTTAAATATAAAAAAAAACAGCTACTATTTGAAAACTAAGTAAAAAAATTAAATAAGAAGAAAAACTTAAGTATTGAGTGCGCACATGCAAAGTTCCGACTTCCATTTCTAAAAACCCTGCAAAAGCTATAAGTTCATTACTTTTAACTTCTAGTGCTGAAACCAATGATACCATATCATTCTAAAATGAAGAACCTTGAAATAAAAAACTTACTTATTCTCTTTAATTAATATAATTATAGAGAATAAGTAAAAATAAAATTACCTAATTAAAGGAGATACCATTTAAAATAATATCCTACTATTTTCAATAATGGAATGAGAGTAAAAAAATAATATTTTAATTGGTTTTGCTTTGGTACAGTTCTTTTAACCAACAAACCCTCTTGAAATGACAATAAATTAACATCGGTTTAATTAACACTGGTTTTCGTGATTTTATAACTGAATTCAAAGACACCCTAAGCTTGTTTTTACATTAAGCTTGCTTTTATATTAGGAAAGTATAGGTAGAACTTTAAAAAAATAATTAAAAATACAGAGGACAGCCCTTCTAAGTCTAAAAATCATAAACTGAAATCTCACATTTTTGAATTTCGGGCCTACTTTAATTTCATTTGTCAATAATCATCGCAAGATATTTAATTGTATTTAGAATTGGTATCCTATTTAATTTTATTTTATGGTTTAAAAAAATTGAGAGAGTATTGCTTACAAAAATACTTATGAGTAATCAAACTGTCAAAAAATGTTTTAACTTGCGTTTAAAAATCAACCATTATGAGAATTGAGAAAAGTTGCAAGACTCAATATATTGATTTTCTATTACTTCATAATGCTATTCTTTCAAAAAAATAAACTTGGGAGATAATGAAATAACGTTGTGTTATAATGATACGAAGCCTTTTTTTAACGAAGGTTTTTTTTTTTTAATTTATAGGATTTTAGACATGCAAACACTTTTAACATAATGTTTAATGAACATACATAATTATTTTTAGACATTGTTTCTTTATTTACAGTTTGTTTGGTTTAATTAGTTACTTATACACACTCCCCTAAATCGCCTCCAAAATCGACACCAAACCGCCAATTTTTTTTTCGTACAAAATTGCAACGGACCAATATCAACTAGTCGACTCACACTATGTTAAAAAAACATCAGGTTAAAATATTTTACATTTCTTCAATTGTATAAACTTGAAAAAATTCAGATTTAGCATTACTTTGCTAAACATTATTTTCACAATGCGACATTACTAATTTTAAATTACTATTATAAAAGAGTAGTAATTTGGAGTAGTTGAAAATCTTTATTTTAATTTAGTTAGCATTATTAATTATGTTGTGTCATTCAAACTTAAACAAGAAATACCACTACCAAAAATTTAGTTGAAGATACAACTGATTTCGATTTGAGCCGCAAGAAATTTTAGTTTCTGAAGAAAAGATTGAAGGAACTACATCTATTGGTAAAAACATAACAGAAACACTCCACATCAGTTTTTTTCAGAATGAGTAGATATCTTATCACAAAACAATGGAAAGAAAATTAGAAATAAAAATTAAAAGAGCCAAGATACAGATTGAAAAAAGGTTTCTAGAAGTTGTTTCCTCAAATCAGATTTTATTTCAAACATTTTAAATAAATCATTGGAAACTTCACATAATCATACGGTACTCGAAGATTTAAAAAATTGGTTGAAATTTATGAAAAAAGTGGCTTTACGGGTAAACATATTATTCTGTGTTCGGTTGAACATGATTTTGAATATTTTTGAATGTGTAAAGTACAAGATAGACCGAGCACAAACAATGAAAAAAATTTATTTATGTGTAACTATTCCTGTCAAAAAAAATATTACGCGGAATAGACTAGATCAGGAAAAAATAATATAACTTTGATTTCATATTTAACAGCTGCCTTCTCAAAGATTACGAGTCACAAAAATTAAATTTGACTCAAATAGTGTATAGTAAAAATATCTCGTGTAGTTTTTTAATTGGTATAATATTTATAGGGCGAAACCTTTTTTAAATTCATTTTGTTTAAAACTCTTATATTTCTCATTTATCAATTGTCATTTTAATTATACTAACATTGCTTAGTGCAGTACCAATAAGAATACATTAATAAAACTCTTTAATATGCAAAATACGCATTATATCCAATGTTAGCCGTTTTACACATTCCCAACCACTATTTATCAAGTTAACTATGCTAAATATTTACCAGATAAATACTTATCACCTTTTAATTTTTATGTTCAAAACTAATAAAAAAGCTATTTCTTAAATTTTTAATCCGTTACTTATAATAAATCAGAACAATTACTTAAATAAATATTCAAACAACACCGGTATACAGCCCAAAAGCTTATTACACCGGTATACAGCCCAAAAGCTTATTACACCGGTATACAGCCCAAAAGCTTATTAAACCGGTATACAGCCCAAAAGCTTATTACACCGGTATACAGCCCAAAAGCTTATTACACCGGTATACAGCCCAAAAGCTTATTACACCGGTATACAGCCCAAAAGCTTATTACACCGGTATACAGCCCAAAAGCTTATTTTGCGTCAACAAAACTTTTAATCTCTATTAGAGGACCGAAGGTATGAAATAAAATACTTTCAAATGAACTTACAAACTTTACCAAGTTTAAAAGAAATCAAAACTGAGACAGAAATTATTAATAAATAATATACAGCAAAGCAAAAATTTCTAAGTTATCAATATATATTCTGTTTTATAAAAAAGGTTGAAGTTAACAACCACTTTTTTACAATATCTATCTTTTTAGCTTTTGATTTTGTTTTTTCTTGTTTTTCTTAATGCTACTTTTTTTTTAAACTAACTTTTTGGATTTTTTGTTGCTTGATATTAGCATTAATAATTTCTTTTCTTTTTTTTTTTTGTTATTTAGGTGTTCCAAGAAGACCTAATGGTCTTGTCACAGAGCAACGTGGAAGTGCATTTTAACGCCTCCCTCCTCACCGTGATGCGAAAATATGTCAAGAGCTCGTTTCGAACCTGGATCTCCTGCTACTAAAGCAAACGCTCTAACTACTGCGCCACGGCTGTTTTTCACATCATATATAAAAAAATTTCCATTTTTATTTTAAATTCACATTCTAAACTCTATATTTTATAATCTTCCATTTATTAGTTTATATAGCGAACAAAATTCAGCATTCTTAATATATACAAAATTTATCAAGAGGCTTAGCAATAAGACTTTTTCTTGCCCCTGTTATCAGTATATACTGTTGATATCTTACCCAATGAATATTTACACGGCAAAAAACCTTTCGTCCAATTTTCATTGCGGAAATGCGTTATAAAATTGCATTTTATAATGAAGCAGATGCGCGAATTTCTCTCTATTATTGGATAGCAGTTTGTGACTTCATAGAATTGAAACACGGTAACAAAATTTTTACTCCATGCAATTGAAACATAGTAACAAAATTTTTTTAGCTGGATTCTACGATTTTGCTACTGTAGATATAAATGGTTTCTCTATGTTGCAAGATTTATCTTTGAAGAAAAAGAATAGAAAGTAATATGTTTAAACGCAGCAAAGGATATTACAGAACTATTTTTCAGTTCAAAAGCATTGTAAACAGCCTTAGTGTGACCAACCGTAATTCTCCCGCTGTCCAATATTTGAGTGATTTTACCCAAAAACAAATTTTGTCATAATTTCTAAAAATTTAAGTAATTCCTTGTTGAACCAAAAGCATCAGATTATTCAACTGAAATCAATTTTATAATAACGAAATTATAATGTCGATATTATGATAACATAAATTCAGCAATTTCGTTATTATATTTTATGATAACGAAATTGCTGAAGATGATATCATTGATTATAAAAAACATGTAATGCGCGGTTGTCTACAGAAAAAGTCTTCAACCAAACTTTAGATTTTTCATCAAGGTTTTAAAAACAAAAACTTTGTTTTTAAAAACAAAAACTTTGTTTTTAAAAACAAAAACTTTGTTTTTAAAACCTTGATGGAAAATCTAAAGTTTAGTTGAAAGAACATTGCCTAAAAGTTTTACAATTCTGCTAAAATATATTGAGTTATTCGTAAAAACGCTTATAAAAAACGTTTTTAAAAGTTTTATTGGCATCAAAAATGTGAAATGATTTTGAACGAAACCAGATCTGATTTGAAAAATATTAGTCTTCTAAAATGGTTGATGGAACCTATTTTAGTAAATTTATCTCATATTTCTAATATACACTACCAATAAGAACTAGCAGAAATGCAGA
Organism: Hydra vulgaris; assembly: GCF_022113875.1. Lineage (NCBI taxonomy): Eukaryota > Metazoa > Cnidaria > Hydrozoa > Anthoathecata > Hydridae > Hydra > Hydra vulgaris. The sequence goes on along the minus strand of NC_061160.1, from coordinate 14,171,689 downwards.
TACCAATAAGAACTAGCAGAAATGCAGAATGACAAAGAAAACATTTTATATAAAAGTAACAAAAGCTTAGCTCTTGAAATATTCAATTTTTCAATCACTTGATGTCTTTTTTTAATGAATATGTAGAAAAGTAACTAAGACATATTGTTGTGAGATATCCAATAATGATCTACATAATTCAATAACACTGTTTCATGTGTAGTAAATTGATTGTGAGGTACCATAAGGAAATTTAGTTTTACTTTCTAACTATCTTTAAAGCCATATTTCCACAACTTAAAATATTTAAAATAGGTTACTATTATCATTAGCATCTTTTGAAGTTCATCATTGAATTTAATATCTGCGTTTGTTCACTCAACATTGTAAACTTTACACTATGATACAATGATGTTAATAAAATCTGCTGTGTATTGTTTTTCTTTTATATGCTGCAGTCCTGGATGATTATTCAAAACATGGTCATAAAACATCCTTCAACAGGTAGAAACTGACTGCCTATCAATTGGTTTTTGAAAATATTGAAACCTTTTTTAAATTAAGTAATAAAAGTAATTATTTGGATCATAAAGATTTTTTTCCCATTGTGCTACTTTATCTTTTATCATAAAAATAAGTTGACCATTAGCTAACTAGGTTTTATCTAGAGTTGATCTTTTAAAGATTTTGAAGAATGCCTAATTAACTTTATTTCCGTCAAGTTTTTTAGCTTTGAATTGACCTGAAGATTTCTTTATTGATTGGACCGTTAATTTGTTCAAAAAGAAATTAAGAGCTTAGTTTAATTAAATAAACGATAATCAACCATATAAGCAGTTAACCATTAGGCCCAAAAAAGTTTTTTCCAGAAAAGTCATCAATTACTTTTTCGAATAATAATCTTATATGGTATAACAACTTTTTTTTGTTGTTGTAACATAGTGTTTTAAACCTTATCATGCAATAACAAACAGAGTTTCTATTTTCCTTCAATAGATTGAAAAATAGTTTTCACGAAATGCTTCTCGTTTAATATAGAAACTTTTGAAGCTGTTGCAGAAGGAAATTAATAATCTATTTGCAATTGGTTATACAAACCTCTGGATGCATCAAAATAATGAAATGATCTATAATACCTCCTTAGAATAAATCTTACTACCTACACACTGTATACAAATACAACCTAAATGTTTCTAAACTACAATTTCTAAATTTTTTGAATTACAATTTCTTTTTTTCCAAAAATCAAATTCTTCAAATAATGTAAAACCTCTACTAATACAACCCATGCATTGATTTTCGAAACGCTTTGTTTATAAAATATTGGGATTTTATTCTTGACACCATCGTGATATGCTTCAAAATGCAAATTGTCACTAATTTTGATTAAAAAACATGAAACCTCGTTTGAGTAAATTGAAAATGGAAAAACTTACCAATGGAAAACCTAAATCTTTTTAAATTTCTTGTAAAAACCTTTTTCGTTTGAAAATCTTTTTCTAAAAAAGTTGATAGTAGAATCTGAGCAAAATTTTGAAGACACAAAGATGATTTGTTGAGCCTTATAGTGGAGCCTGGCGAAACAGATAGTGCAAATATAGGACATAATTTTCTTCTAACTTTTTGTCTTTCAAAATTTATCGGTCAATGCAACTTGGAAACTACAGTGTCATTAGTTACATTTAGATTTGCATTTTGAACTACTATAATCCTTTTTTTTTAATTTTAATTTTTGGAAATCGATATACTGAGATTTGAGCCTATTTTAAATAGCTCCAAGTCAAATACGCCCATTCAGATATACCGTTTCACAGTAGTCCAGAAATGTCACTTTTAAGGCAAAAACAGCATCTTCGCCATTTTGAATCTAAAAAGCTAAAATTTTCGGTGAATGTTCATTATACCCTGGCCAACAATAACTATCATTGTAATGTTGTCATACCTCTCAAAAACACACCAGTAACACGAAAATCGAGGCCAAATGAAATAACGAATAACAAACATGTGATACGTATTTCATATTTAATTTTCAATTTTCTGCTAACTATAAATAGTCACCAGCATGTATGAAACATTTTTGTTGAATGAATAAATATCATGCATGTGCAGAACACCATGAACACATAGCGTAATAACTTACATTTAATGTACTTATTTTAACATAATCATTTTCGAAATAACTTTTAGCTAAATATTCTCTGAAGGACAAATTACACATTTATTACATCTTGATAGATTGCATAAACATGTAGAGTAGCACACCAAAGACAAAAGTAGACACAACATATGACACAAGAACAAAACTAAGGACAAAAAGTAGACACATGACAATATTTAAATTAATTTAATAATTTCCATAGTTAATGGTACACTTACAAGTATTAAAAATATTACTGAGTAGAATAAAATAACGAACCAAGGATATATGACATAACATTTGGCATGCATTTGCATATCATTTATTTTTAGATCTATATAATAAAACTTATTTCCATAATATTGATTTTAATAGTTTGATTTTCTGGTCGACTAGTAAACAAAATAATTAAGGACAAATACTTTATAATTACCTAAACATGAATATTTTATGCATATGGGAGCACAGCAAGAACATATGACTACTTAAAAAGAACGCGTAATTTTGGTTTTACACCGAGATTATAAATAAAAATAAATTGTCTTTAATATTTCTATTTATTTATTTTTTTACTAAACTGAGCTATTATCTTTTTTTTATTTACTAAACAACGATGAAACAGGTATCAAATCCCTACTTAAAAAATAAATGTGCTATTGTAAACATGCAGTTTTTTACAGATTTCTTTAAACAAAGTAAATCTATTCAGGAACCATATTATCTATACTACAATTAGGAATACAATAAAGAATATAATTGTATTAAGAAAATTTCAAAAGAAGATCTAAACATTCCACTGGAAGAACAAGTTCCTTTTTTGATTCAGAACTTCGCCTCATAGAAGGAATAAAGGGGTCTGATGAGCAATCTTTGCATTACATCTTCATTTGTAATTATTCTAGAAAATTTTCTTGTAAAATGTTCTTGAAAATTTTTAACATCTTTGTTTCTACTTTCCTGGGCTTCTTCAGATAAGAGGCCAATTGGAACTGGCTTGTCTCTTACAACCTGGTGTGAATGTACAACCATTATGTGCACTCCAGCAGGCATTGAACACTATTTAAAATGTACTACATATGTCTTAAATGTATCTTTGCTATACATTTTAGTTTATCTGAATCAATTGAGTGCTTACAGGACAATACACAAAGAATAATGAAAAATCTTTTAACAAGGTCCTTATCAATTCTAAGTATTTCAGCAAAAGTTTCATGGCTTCTAAATGCCCTTCTCGCTGTGTTTCTATCATTGGATGTACCAGAGCCACCAATTTTTGATACAGTTCAAAACACATTTTATCGAAAATAATATTTTACTGACCTAGTAAAATTAATTAATTAAATCAATTAGAGTGTAATTACATTAATTGACCATAAGTGATGAATGGAGTTAAATGTACATGCTTTGACTGACCTTTAGGGATTGACACAACAAAATATACATTCATTAATTGACCCTAAGGATTGGGACAGTAATAGTCAATGATTATTAATATGTCATAGGGGTGCGTCGTTTACACATCCGCCGAAAAATCGATATAAAAATGGGTTTTTTTCCTTAATTAAACTTTCATAGTTAATCTCATATTTTCCTTTAAGTAATCAAAAATGTTATTCCTTATATTTAAAATTGGTTCCACCACTAAATAACTATTGAATATTATTTTGTTTATTCGATTTTGTTTATTCGATTGTTTTATTTATGTTTTATTTGGTCCGTTTTTATACTAGAATATTCCGCTATTCATTATCACAGTTGAAATTCATTAAAAAATATCGGGAGTGCTAGGGAAAGCCGCATTTTGGTTTAAGTGCACCGTGTTTGGAATGACCCTATAGATACAAAAGCAAACAAAAGCTGCCAAAGCTTTTCCAAAAATTTTCTATTAACAACATATTTTCAAACAAAAAAAATTTCCAGGTGGGCAAACCTGGGCGAATATTTTCCTGGTTGATAAAAGTTTTACTTTCAAATAATTTATAATAATAAATTGTTTATTTTAAATTATTTTATATTAATTTTCCATATTTTATAAGAATATTAAAAAAAAAAAAAGATTTTTGTTATGATACCGGCAGGAGTGAGCATGTATGAAAGTTGGTAGACCAATTTTTACCTGAAAAAATATGAATTTCTTCAATTTTTAAACTTCAAACCCTCCTTAGACAATTTTTTTTTTTTAAATTTAGGACGTTAAAAATTTTAAACTGGTTTTTACATAACATACATGTATATAACCTAATTTTTTAATTGTTTTTATTATAAAACAAATTTTTTTTTTGTATTTATCGCATGGTACTGGACCACTTTGCGTTTGCAAAATTTTACTTTGCTAGTCTCATTAGATGCCTTAGTTTCCTTAAAATTTTGACTGAAAAGAATTGTCTCCATGACTATGCACGTAATTAAGTAATATATTATCGCAACGATTAAAATCGTGAGTGATTATAATCAAGAGGTTCGAGGTTCGTTGCCGAACATTGAATAACTGAGACATTGGTAAAGAAAGAGGCGCGAACTTTCTTATTAAATGCTCTTCCGCAAATGTTCAACAGAACGCATCATGGAGAAAATAGAAGAACCGAACATGAAGAAAATTGCAAAATCTTATGATAAAAAATAAATGTAGAGAGAAAAACCTAATTGAAAAAAAATACTATATTAAAAAATTTATAGTCTATAAAAATTTCTTTTCCATAACTAAAAGAATCTGCATAATGCTAGACACATCTATAGTTTAAACAAGGTTTCGACCAGTCTAGTCAAGACATGGCTGCGGTCTACAAAGGGTTAAAAATTAGTTTTTAACCAGTTATCTAGACACTTTGTTAAAACATTTTCTAAAATTCTGTGCTACACTAAAATGATTTCTTGCTATAAGTAATCTTCAAGTCAATCTAAAGATGAACGGATAATATCTGCTGAATTTAATATAACATTTTTAGATAATAATCCGAGTTAGTTAATGTACTAAACCAAAAAAGGTTACGTTATTTAATTAACCCAGTATTGTTAGGTTATAGTTAACCAGAGAAAAATTTAGTCATATGTTTCAAATCTTTATATTTGTACCTATATCTATAAACTTTCTTGTTTTCCTAAATTGCTTGAGCATATAATTTTTTATAAACTCCTCTCTAAAAAAGATAGAAACTACTATCTTAGAGTAGATCCTTACAAAGGGTATATTGCATACTCGACTATGCAATATACCCTTGGTAAGGTATAATTTTTAACTTCCTAAGGTAAAAACTTTTAATACAAATAATAGTTAGACATAAAATTTTTTATTTAAAAGTATAAATTTGTACCTCAGAAGGTAGAAAATTATACCTTACAAAGGTATATCAAATTACTAAAGTATCCAAAGGTAGAAATATCTACCTTTTTTTTCAAAGTGTATGATCTTTTAACTAAAAAAATATAAAAACTTTTTTGCACATTTTTGGCTAAGCGTATACTTTTTTTTATTGAGCTGTAGCTTAATAAAAAAAAAGTTAACTTTGCTTTGCTTAAATTAAAATATGCGAAAATATAAATAACTTCCTAAGTAAAATAAATTAAGAAAATTAAATAATATAAATATAAAAATTTGAAATTATGAAGCAAAACTCATGGAACGAGTTTATTTAATAAATTACAGGGTTTTCATAATTTCTTATTTTAAATTCATACTTTCTTATTTTCTTGTTTTATTTTAAATTTCCAAATTTTTAAGTTTATATTTCCGCGTAACTTAATTTATATTTCTGCATAACTTAATTTATATTTCCACATAATCCAGTAAATACATTGTTGTTTGTTAAATAATCACTTTATTTACTGATTCAAGTCAAGTCCAATAAAACCCATATGGACTTTTACAAATTTTGAAAGTTTATTTCAAATTGAAATTGTATTGTACCATAATTTTATAAAAGTAGAAAAAAGATTCGTGATATTTGAAAGTGTTTTATAGAAATGGTACTTATCAAGGTGGTACCCTGGTAAAACCGACTTTTTTAACAAAAAAATTAAAAAACATCATTAGACTTTAGCTCTTTTTTATTATTGAACAAAAAAAATATAAATTCGTATAATTTTTTTTTAGTGATGTCATTAATTATGCGCATTTTTTAGTGACGTCATTAATTATGCGCATAATTAGTGTTATTTTACCCCTAAAACTGCCATTTTTTTATCTAATATAACTAACTCAAAAATTGTCAAAACTGTTTAAAATTTTGAACATAAATTCTTTAATGTATTTAGAATGTTGTCTATGAAACAGAATTTTTTAAGCCATTTTAATTTTACCAGGTTGACAATTTTTTCAGTCTCAAACTTCCTCAAATTTTGAGGAAGTTTGAGACTGAAACACGATAAAATTATTTAATTTTTTCTTTATTTTTATTTTGCTTCATAGACAACATTCCTAATATGTTCATCTTTATTCCTGCAAAATTTCAGCCCTTTAGCTATTTTCTATCAAAAGTTATTTTTTCTGAAAAATTGAGATTTAGAGAGAAAAAAAAATAGTAGCAAAAAAGCTAAAACATTTAACATTGACCATAACCATATGTATCTCCCTCTTTAAATAATTAACTGTTAATAATAAAGTTACAATCGAATGCAGTGTGAGGAGATGAAGAATTTTCTTTTAATTCCAATGAAATTTCTAACTTCTCTGCAGAAGCCGATTTATTTACAACAGTTTTTGTAACATTTGATGCTGTATTACCATCATCTCTTGTAATTTTTCCTCTAAAAACCTTTCTTTTTTTAACTTTAGAGGACTTATACCTGCTTGAAGAACCCATTTACAAATAAAAACACTAACAAATCTTTAATTATAACTCAATTTAAACTGAAGGAAGGACTGACAAAATATTAAGTACCGTCCTTCAGGAGCTCTACTTTGAGAACAATTTTGTGGTTTCAACGTACAGCTTATAGCTTAAAATAATATTTAAAATAAAGTCAAACGTTTTGAGCATTGTTTAGCAAAAATTTGAAGTAAATTGCTTTTTTGGTTTTGGAGAAAGTGGAGAAAAAGCGTTGCTAAGGTCGTTACTATGTCGTTAAAAAAGGGTACATTTGATGAAAATTAAGAAGGTTTTCAACTTTTTGAAAAACGTATATTGAAATAGGTAGGTTTAAGAATTCAAAGAATTCATTTTTGTATTTTTCAAAATTTTACCAAAAATAGCATTTTTTTACCAGGGTACCACCTTTTATTCTACCTGCTTTGATCTAATCATAAATTACAAAAAAAAAAATTATGACTTAATAAAGAAAACTTCCAAAACAAAAAATAAATTAATTTTATATGTTTTGTGACAAAATAATATTTTACTTTACTAAAACTAATAAAGAAAATTAAATAACTTTTTTAATAATAAAACTTGTAAATAATGGTCACCTTTTGGTCTTTAAACATGATACCAAGAGCCTTAGATTCATGACCTTTATGCCTGCCTTCATCAAAACACAAGTAACACACCGGAGTTTTACATAGTGCGCAGTACATGCTGATATTTTCGTCTACGTGTTCGCTGCACGTCAAATTTTCTTTTTTGATATGTTTAATTCTTTGAAACTGAGGTTCAACTAAGGAATGTGAAGCTAAAGGGCCGCGCTTTGGATGATATATAGCTAAACACTTGTAGCAATAAGATACAAGACATTGTTCGCAAGTAAATGACGCCTTTGCAGACGGCGTAGTTTCACAAAGTTGACAATCTAGTTCACAACATAAAACTTTCTGTTTTTCTACCAATCTCTCCAAAATTAAATTTTTTGTCAAGCCATCTACGCCGCGTTCATCAAGTATAAAATAGATGCAGCATTTAGAGCACACAAGAGCTGGCGTGGAACTACTTATTTGGTTTAGAGAAGCTTTCTTTTCTTTGTTTTTGTACCCACTCTTGTCAACTTGATATGGTTCAAAATGAGATTGCACTTGGCTTTCAGTTACTAAAGATTCTTTGGCACACTTGTAGCATATGTTGTGGGAGCAAGGCAAACTTAAAGGATTAGTCAATAAGCATAAACATTTTACACACTTTAGTTCATTGTATAATCCATCTGGTACATCCATCATTAAATATTATATATATTATAAACTGTCTTGTTTACTCTGTCATGTAAAGTACAATAATTTTTTTACGGTAAAAACATTTAGGGCACACAAAAGCCGTAAACTACAAAGTTGGCTCTCGGAAAGTTTTCTCTCTTTTAAGATCTTTGAATATTTTTGTTAATGAAATTTAATTTTTCAAACTTTAAAAAATAAATTTAACTCTATATTCTCCTTAAAACTATATATAAATATAAATATATCCTAGAAACTCGCTAAATTTTTTTTTTTTAATAACTTCTTGTTTTACTGAATCTCTAACTTTTTGCATATTTTATTTTATTTTTGTGAAGTTTATTGTTAGAATTCTAATGAGATTAATTTTTAATTAAAATTAATAAAAGAATGAAATAAAAATAATTTTAAATATTAATATAAGTACAAATATAATAAATACATAAATACAGATGGCTAAATAACAATAACAGATGGCGAAAAAAATAAATAAAGTCGATGATTAGTTTAAATTCTGGTTACTCATACTTATTTCTATTATTATTATTTATATATAGTTGCAAATAACATTTTTATATAGAAACCAAGGAGTTGGTATTTGTCGGGGTAACAAAGAAAAACCGTCATAAGTTTTGTAGAGAAAAATTTTCTTGGTTCGGAGAGAGGCAAAAAAAACCGAAGAAACAAAAACAAGGAAAACAGCAGCAAAGCAAATATGTTTAAAAAAAAATAATAATAATAAATAATCAATGTAAATGAATTAATATTTACTTGCATACTGAGAACTGTTATATAAATGTTGTTTTTATATGTTTTTTTGGTTTATCCAATCAAAAAAATTTTCTTTGATTTATGGAAGCTTTTTCATAAGTAGGAGAAAAAATTTAGAAAAAAGCGGAGGGCTTAAAAAGTGGAGGGAATGGTAATTCTTCTTTAAATTTAACTGTTATTTTCATTTTTTTAAGGAGAAATTTATATTTCAAGCTTTTGTCAAGGCCTAAACGCGGTGTAAATCTCGAAATTTTCTTGAAAGAATTTTAAGTCTAAGTTTGGTAAACACAAGGTTTTGCATGAAGTTTTAGCATCGGAAAGAGAACTTTTTACACCGAGTTTAGGCCATAACAAAAGCTTGTTTGTTTTCGAATATTTCTGCTTAAAAAAATAAAAACAACAGTTGGAGTTAAAGATACAAATAATGTCTCAGAAAAAGCACCAACTTATTTTATATATACATTTTTTTCGTTTGAAAATCAAAACGGCAAGAAAAAATATTCTACACTAATTATGCAGAAACGGTTGTGACACCTTTTTCAATCCCAGAAAAGAAAAACGTTAAGCAAGGTTACACGACGCTTTACTTCTATAGTAATAACGTTAAATTTTGTCAATCATATATAATATTATTTCATTAATAATAACTTCAGTTTTAATATTTACCGACGGTATATCCCAGCTTGTTGTAAAATCCACTGTAATAATAATAATAATAAAAAAATTGGGGTGTAATAATGCTACTCAAAGCAAAATTAAATGGTAATCATCAAAATAAATCGGAAAAGATAAAAAAGTTTTAGGTCAGCGGCGTAGTGGAGCTTTATGAAAGAAGAAAATATAAATATAAAAAGAAAGCCAAAAAGTTTTGTTGATTTTAGGTGCCCCAAGAAGTCCTTACGGTCTTATCTCAGAGCACCGCGGATGCTTCAATTTAACCTTAATCTTGTTTATATAAATTATTCGTTACGTGATTTAGTAAGGATGGGGGGGGGGGGGGGGGATTTAAAGGTTTTATTGATTCAGCTGAATCCACTGATCAGTGGATCCAGACCAACCGTGGTCTATGTTGTAAAACTTTTTATCGGCGTAAAATGCTACCGGAAAATATTTTTCAATTCAATGTTATAAAATTTTACCGCATCAAATTCTTAAGATATAAATCTTTGTCAAAAAGAAAGTGTTTTTGAGTTGAAATTTCTAAAATGTCATAGTTAACAAACTGAAGTTTTAAATCCAGTTTTCTCATGAACTTGAACTGTTCCGATTAAAGAATATTTTGTTGCTTTAGAATATTTCGCGAATCAGAGACAACCACGAGAAGTAAAACGGTTCAAACAGTATTTAAATTGTTAAGAATACAATTTAAAATTAAAAAAAATCGAATTGTCATTAGTTTTTTACCCAACCCCATAACAAAATTGGTGTAGCTTTTCTATAAAAATAACTTTTGAAACTAATGGCCTATAGAAATATTTTTCTATAGGCCATTAGTACAGGCCATAAGGTTTCTTTAGACTACTAATTGCGATTCAATAAAATATTGTACTTTTTGTAGTTGGAATTCTAAGACCATTTGTTTCAAAATTCTATAGAAAATTGTGTTGATATAAATATAGAAAATCTATACACATTTTGTATATTTATTATTAGAAGAAAAAATTGGAAAAATTGCATAAATAAAATTTAAGAAAAAAAGACTTTATATATTAAATAATTAAAAGAATTATTCAGAAACTCATTAAATATATTCTTATAAAAAAAAATTGTTTAGACACAAATAACCATTTAAACATAAAACACTTTTGATGCTATCTGATTAGAATTCTATCCACAATAAGTTTTGACGTGCTTCCATACAATAGACAATATGAGAAACCTTTGAAGCAAGTTGTACATGATCTTTAAACACTTTTTGAATATGAAAATTTTTTGATGTATTTTGTTATCTGGCGTTATCAAAAATCTTTGAGCTCATACCATATTCGAGTATCAAAGGTAATTTCTAGAACTTTAATAATTCTGTTTATAGTTTGACCACTTGTATATATATATGTCTATATATATGTCTATATATATATGTATATATATATATATATATATATATATATATATATATATATATATATATATATATATATATATATATATATATATATATATATATATATATATGTATATATATATATATATATATATATATATATATATATATATATATATATATATATATATATATATATATATGTCTATATATATATATATATATGCCTATATGTCTATATATATATATATATATATATGTATATATATATGTATATATATATATGTATATATATGTATATATATATATATATGTATATATATGTATATATATATATGTATATATATATATATATTTATATACGTATATATATATATATATATATATTTATATATGTATATATATATAAATATATATTTATATATATATATATATATATATATATATATATATATATATATATATATATATATATATATATATATATATATATATATATATATATATAGTCATAGCATGCCATATATATATATATATATATATATATATATATATATATATATATATATATATATATATATATATATATATATATATATAGTCATAGCATGCCATATATATATATATATATATATATATATATATATATATATATATATATATATATATATATATATATATATATATATATATATATATATATATATATATATATATATATATATAGTCATAGCATGCCATATATATATATATATATATATATATATATATATATATATATATATATATATATATATATATATATATATATATATATATATATATACAACAAGTGTTTCATTACATCAATACAGTCCATATCCAACCAACGTTGTGTTCCACAGAGCATTATTGAATCATCACAAGGTAAATGTAACACGGTAAGCCTTGAGAAGCGTGATTATTTATTTTTATTATTTTTATGACTTCAAGTGCAAAAATGGCTCCCGACAGTCTTGGATTGGAACTAAGAAAGAAAATTATTGGCGATTACGTATATAATATCGCGTGAAAAATGGACCGTATCAAGACTATGTTCCATATATCGTTCTACGGGGAAGTTGGCAGCAAAAAAAAAAAAAAGGTGGAAGACCGCATTCCACCACTTCTAGATAGGATTCTATGATCGTCAGATCCGTCAAGAAGGATCACTCGATATCATCAGTAGAGATACAAAAAGCAATTAGAGCTGCCTCTATCGAAACGAACAATCAGACGACGTGCTGTTGAAGCCGGATTGTTTTCTCGACGCCTTGCAAAGAAACCGCTGACTTCACTAAAGAACCCCAAGAAAGACTCCTGTTTGCTACATCTCATATTGACTGGAATGTACAGAAATGGCGAACTGTCCTATTAAGTGATGAATCGAAGTTTAACATCATTGGGAGCGATGGCATTTGCCGTTTTCGTCGACCGGCCGGAAAACGGCTCAATTTACGTTACTGACATAAGACCGTGAAGCATGGTGGAGGCAATGTAATGGTTTGGGGGTGTTTTTCTGCTAGCGGTCTAGGTCCAATACATCGAATCGATGGAATAATGGACCGTTTCATGAATAAAAATATCCTGAAAGATGTTATGTTACCTCATGCTGAATGGAATATGCCAATAAAATGGGTTTTTCGAAACGATCCAAAACATACTGCATACTGCATACTAGCAGTGGTTTCAAAACAACCACCTATCGGTGATGGATTGGCCGCCTCAATCTCTGGATCTCAACCCTATCGAGAATCTGTGGAAGATCGTCAACCGCAGAAGTTATCGTGAAGGTATTCATAATAAGGATCAACTGTTTGAATAAATTTAAAAAGCCTGGGCAGCGATTCCACAAAGTTTCATTAATCACCTGATTGAATCTATTCCTCGAAGATGCAAGGCTGTGATCAACAACAAAGGATTCGCCACGAAATATTGATAGCGAAATACAGCTTGATCAACATTTTGTGGAGTTGCACTTGTTTTGTCCAGAAGGAAATCAAATTTTTTTAATAATTTTGATTAATTTATTAATTTTCGTGTACAAATAATGAACTTTGTAATGAATAAAACTTGAAGAATGTTGTCTCTAAACAGTAACATAGTTATTTCTCTAAATTGAAAAAATGCAGCACTTTATTTAAAGAAACTAAATTAGCATTATTTCTGATTTGTTGCTTTTGCCTCATTATTTTTTACTAACTTTCAAAAATTTCAGTGATCAAATTAAATCAAATCAAATATATTTTGAATAAAGTTATTACATCAAGGTTATTTACAAATAGTAATAAGTACTAATATGAAGTAAACACCTGTAAAATTCAATAATTTTAAAGGATGCAAATATTATTTGCATCATTTTAAAATTATTAACAATAATAGTGATGAAAAATTAACAATAATAGTGATGAAGAGAAAATACTTCAGTTTAAGAAAGATTAAAATAATAAATAACTGATTTTTTATATTTTTTAACTTAAGGTGCTACTGCAGTTTCTCCCCTCTCCTGCTTTTTTTTTTTTACTGATTTTTGTAGAGAATTTTATGCTGATTAAGAATTGTATAAAAACAATGGTTTAAAAATTAACAGAAAGTGCTTTAATTTGATGTTGAAGTTTTAAAAGTTTTACTAAAAAACGCTAATGTTTGCCATTTTTTTCATACTCAAGTATAATTGAACCTGTCATTTCGAAAAGGGCACAAGTCTATTTATTAAAACTTTTCAAAATCAACAAAAATATGATTTTTATTAAAATAATATCTACGCTGGTAAATAAACTAAACATAGAAGTAGATAAATAAATAATTTATATAACCAGTGCCAGATCAAGGAGGGGTAAGGTGAACTATAGCCCCGGGTCCCGCAAATTTAGGGGCCCCCAAAAATTTTAGAGGATTTTTTTTTTTTTTTCTTAAAGTCATTTTTAGGCTCTGGCCCATAGAAGTAGATAAATAAACAATGTATATAACCAGTGCCGGATCAAGAAGGGGTTAAGGAGACTATAGCCCCGGGCCCCGCAAATTTAGGGGCCCCCAAAAATTTTAGAGGATTTTTTTTTTTTTTTCTTTTCTTAAAGTCATTTTTAGGCTCTGGCCCATAAAAAAGCCTCCAAAAACAAAAATAGCCCCGGGCCCCAAGAAGCCTTAATCCGCCACTGTATATAACTTATGTAACTTTTATTTTTTATAAAAAAAATATAAATCATACAGAAATTTTTGATTTAAATTTATAAACTAACTGTTAAAAGTTTTTTAAAAGATTTTTAAAAAGCCTGGTTTCTATCAACAATTTAAAGCAAAACTTTTAAAAAACGCTAAGCGGATTTATCTCTGGCCCAAACCCTAACCTTGTCCCAAATCATGTACGTTTAAGGGGTTGTCTATTAGTTACGTCAACAAAATAGGGGGAAAGAGGTCTGAACTTTTTTGACAATTGTTGACAAGGGGAGGGGGAGGTCAATTAAAGTTAATGTCAACAATTTTTTTTTTTTGAGTTTCATTGCTTAAAAAACGGAAAACTAGGCTGAGTTTGAAGCGTTGCTACCTTGTTTGGGGGGGGGGGTAATCGAAAATTGACGTAATTTTATACGAGTCTCTGGAAATTTGACAAATTGTTGACAAGGGGGAGGAGGAGGTAGAAATTTCAAAAAATTGTTGGCGTAATTAATAGACAGCCCCTAATCGTGCCAATCACTATTTGTCAGTCGGTTTAAGTACATTTAAATAGTAATATCTACTGCAGTAGCGCCCAGTTTCTCCCTCCCACTCCTCTTTTTTTTATTGCTGATTATAACTGACAGAGAATTTTATGCTGATTAAGAATCGTATAAAAACACAAGTCTGAAAATCAACAGAGAGTGCTCTAATTCGTTGTTGAAGTTTAAAAAATTACACTTAAAAACGCTAATATTCGTCATTTTTAAAAAGCGTTTAACATCAAAGTTTATATTTTGAAATTACACGACCCGGTTTTTATTGTCATCAAAATTAAATTAAAACTAAGTGCTTTTTGAATACATTTTATATATTTTTTAATAATTTTTAAAAAAAGTAGTTATAAGATATTGCAATTTAAATGTGCATAAATCGACGAACAAATAGGAATTGACGCAATTAAACGTACATGATTCGGGACTGGGGCTTGGGCCAGAAATAAATCCGCTTAAGATTTTTTAAAAGTTTTGCTTTAAATTGTTGATAGAAAACAGGCTTTTTAAAAATTGTTGATAGAAAACATTTTTTTTATCCAATCCAATCCATTTTAACGTTAGAATCTGTTAAAATTGCATTTTTATTGTGTTCACCATTTTTTCATCCCTGATTCCATTCTCTATTTCTATAAATCTCTTATTTTTCTTCTATGGAAAACAATTGTCATATTAAACTCGATTAGGCAAATATTAGCGTTTTTTAGTGTAACTTTTTAAACTTCAACATCGAATTAAAGCACTTTCTGTTAATTTTCAGACCTATGTTTTTAATCAGTATAAAATTCTCTATCATATCAGTAGCAAAAAAAAAGGAGGGGGAGGGGGGGGGGGGGAGAAACTTAGAATTAGGGTTATAAATAATAAGTTGAATGAAAGTATAAAATTTATAAGCAATATTTTTCTAAAAAATAGTTAATAAGAGCAGTTTTAAATTTTGAGAATGAGTTACATTTCTCACAAATGACAAATTCAGTAGAAAAATATTAACAATAAAATCGCTTGAAATTAAAATTTATCAAGAAATGTGCACTTAGTTAAGATGAATGAATTTGTAATAAGTTTTCAACTCAAATTAAGTACTTTGAAAAGTTCTAAACCACAGGTTTCTGCATATAAATATTCATATCTTTGGATCTTCTATAAAAATTTCCGTAGGTCGGAAACATTTCGGCTGTAGAAATTTATAGTCGGTAATTTTTAAAAATGTTTTATAACATTGAAAAAAATCATTTACGCCGGTAAAATTTACCGTACCGTAGCATTTTACGCCCATAAAAAGTTTTATAACATTGACCCCAGGAAGGAAAAGGGTGGGTGGGGGTTTCGGTTCGATGGATCCAGACTCTAATAAAGTCGGGGAAAGAGCAATTTTTAGATTTAAATCATAAAACTTTTTAAATTAGTTTTTTTAGAATATTAGTCTAAAATGTTTTATTTTATGTAACTATGAAAATACGTCATGTTGATATCCCAACAGTCCAATTTTTTTTTGCACCATACAAACTTAATAAAATTTCTTATCACTTTTAAATAGCCTCCCTAACTTCCATTTTCAAACAACATGCTTTGCTAAATATATAAATTTACAAAAAAAAAAGTTATATCAAAAAAAAGTTATATTAAAAAAAAAAGTTATACCAAAAACATCATGGAGTGTTTCAAAAACAACATGGGGTGGTACCCCAGGAAATAAAAGACAATTAAAAAAAAAAAAAGTATAAAAAAGGATATTCAAAACAAGTTATGAAAACTGAAAAAATATCATACGAACCTGGAGGATTTTAAGTTATTATATTTATTCCAGAAATTATAAATTTTTTATACTTTGTGTGTGATTTTAATTTTTTATCGCAAAATCTCAAAATTCACTAGTTTTCAAACTTTTAAACGAAATAAGAACTTTTCATTTGAGAAAAGATTTTTTTTTAATCCATTTTACATCTTGAAATTTTGTTACATTAGTGTTGTTTAGCTTACTTTTTATAGTGTTTCGTGCATAATTTCTAAAATTTTCATTTGTTTTCATTTGTTTTCATTTATTTTCTCTTAATGAATTATATTACCATGATTAAAAAATGTTCCAAATTTCATTCTAAAATGACTAGTAGATTTTGAGTAATTTAATTCACAAAAAACCAATTATTTTCAATTTTTGGGAGGTAATCGAGGCAAAGATTTTCAAGTTTGATAGCATTTTTGAAAATTATTTTAAATTATGTATTTATGTTGTAAAATTGAGAGTGTGCTTTAGTTCCAAGGGGTCGTCCATAAATTACGTCACACTATAAGGGGGAGGGGGGGCTGGTAGTTTTGTGACGACTCATACAAAACTTGCTTCTTAAGTGTTACGATTTATTGATGAGGGGGAGGAAGGAGGTCAAAATCTGTCAAAAAATGCGTGACGTTATTTATGGACGATCCCCAATCAGATTTTAATATGTTTCTTGGGATACCACCTTAGGAGAGGGGGGAGGGTAAGTTAAGGATTGCTCCTATCACCCGCCACCCACCCCAATGGACCCACCCTTGTGCAGTAGTTGTTAGGCAAATAAATATATGTATGAACAAAACTCAATTATAATGTTTGAAAAGAAAACAATTTTATAGAAAAAAAACTACTGATTGTAAATTTGATATAAAACAAAAAATAGTAAAAATAGAGTTTTACAATTACTAAGGTTGCTCTAAATTTAGTAAAATCGTGCCTAAATTGATTCCTAAATAAAGTCTTTAGTTATAATTTATTTGGTGAGAGTGAGTTAAGGGTAAAAGAAATAAAGATGCTTTCACGTCTTTTAAAACACATAAATCACTGGGTCTTGATGGAACAATAAATTTATTTCAAACAAAATTTTGTTTGAAATAAATTTATTTTATATTTTTAAACGTTCAAAAAACGAAAGCGTGTTTCATGATACATTATAAATGTATTATGAAACACTTAAGTTTCATTATACATAACGTTTTCAAATATTTTGGAGAAAACGAATAATAGAGATATAGGTCTATAATTTGAGATATCAAAACTATAGTTATCTTTATATAAATATAATAGATAATTTTTAGCTTTAATATTAAAGCTAAAGATTATCCAATTTATAACGATAGTTTCGATATCTCAAATTATAGACCTATATTATTAGACTATATATAGACAAATTATAGACTATATATTATAGACCAATATTATAGACAATATTATTCGTTTTCTCCAAAATATTTGAAAACTTTATGTATAATAAAACTTCATTATACAAAGTCTATTTCAAACTCAAAATTTTTTTATTAGTTTGGTTTCGCAAAAAATATTTCAATTAGCTTGACCAAATAACCAACAGATTTAAAAAAAAAATCAGTTTACAATAGGATTATTTATAGATTTGTTAAAAGCATTTAACACAGTTGGTCACTTTATACTTTTAGAAAAAATACATTATTGGTGTAACAAGCAAAAAATTTTGTTTGATAAAAATATGTAGTCAATCCGGATTAATTATAAATTTGTATGGAGTGTTCCACAAGTCTCTATCCTCAGTTTGTGATAGCAAAACCTTTATCGATTTTTGAATTTTGTTTGATTCAAGTCTCCTCTTATTTTACGATTCTCTAGTTTTTGAATTTGAAACAAGATCTCTTTATGTAACCAATGTTTGCTTATATCGGTACTTTTATAGATTTTCTCTATATTTGTCTTTGCATTTTATCAATAACTTTTTTACTCTTATTGTGTAAGGAAACCAAGCACTGATTACATATTCCAGATTAAGTCTGACATTTAGTTTAGTATAAGTTGATCTATAACACTAAACCCCTTGACACAACATCCAAGTACTCTGTTTTACACAGGGACATATTAGCAAATACTATGAGAGGTTTAGATGTGTTTTTTAATATAATTTAGTGTAATTGTTAACTTGAGACAAAAGTTTCAACCAGGATTTTAATATTTCTTGGTGCCTTAAAGATCTTTTACTTTTTTTTCAAAGAAAAAGATCATTAAACACGTGAAGAAATAAATAATTTTTCATAGTACATTAAATGCTTCAAATTTTTTTTTGATCTAACACTTTATTATATACGTTCAATACATTGTTATATAAATATGAGTTTAAATACATTGAAAAAAAACAACAACAAAAAAAACATTCTGACAAATTGATTATTTTAATTGTATTTTTACGCGGCATTAAAAGTTTTGTAACTTTGAACTGTCCTTGTTACTTTATGGAATACTTGCATATAATTATTTGTATAATTTAAATATGGATTGATATTGTAACCATGAAGAAATAAGGGTAACACTGATGAGCTAATTTTTTTTATTTAGACATTTTCTAGCTTTATTTTAAAAAAACCCAATTTTTTAAAGAGATTTAAGTGTTTACATAGTGTGTTTCAATGTCATACTCTTATCAAATTTTACTTTTCTGATCTTTTGACTATCTCTTTTTTATAATTTTAAGAATAAAAAGTTATTTTATTTCCCTGTTGGCATCGTGTCACGCAGATAATACGCGACACAATTAAAGAATTGTCATTTCTGAAATATTTGTCAAATTGCTTTTAAATTTTTTGATATGAATTTCTCTTCCCTTTTTTTTTGTTTCGCGGTCAGGTCACTTAAAATAGAAAAGTTTCACACAAGCCGTGTTCTTTTTGGACAAATAGTACACAAATAATTTATATAGAAGAGTACACTACTGTCATTGAAATTTTAGAATTCCTTAACAAAAAAACTAATATTGATGAGAATAAATGAGCTAAAATGATGATTCGCATAAATTTCTTTTAAATAAATTACAAATTATTTTTACAGAGTATGATAAAACCAATTTATTTACAAATTTTATTAAAAATATTATGATTTAAATATTCCATAAATAATCACCTGGTTGGCTTGTAAAGTGATTTTGACGTAAAAAAATACTCAATTGACTTTTTAGTTCTTAAATGATTCAGCTGTATATTTTAATTTTTTTATTCTTTTTGACTCATAAACAACTCATTGATGTAAAAGCGAAGTTGTCCGCTTCGAGATCCACAAGCAATCTAGAAAAAACAATATTATTTTTTTGCCTATTCATTTCAAAAGTTAGTAAAGACTTTACTATCAAAAACATTTCTAAAACCAAATAAAACAAAACGTTTCCAAAAAAAAAAAAAAAAAAAAAACACACGTTGAAAAATTTATAAAAAATTACAATTATAGATGAAATCATGGCAGATACGCATCTAGCGCAGAAAAAGGGGCAAGGATAAGCATTCGTAGTATAACTTTACTGTTATTTTTTTCGTGATGGGTTTTTGATGTATAAGATGATAATGATAATCAATTTTAAATACAAATTTAAGTATAATTTGTATTTAAAATGTTCTGACAAAATATTGCTAAATACTTCATCAAAATATTTTTTAAGTACAAATGAAAATAATAGTTTAAATCGGTATAAAAAAATAATAAAAATGAAGTTCTTTTATAAAATGGCATCATAAATATACAAGAAATGTGATTAACAGTAAAATAAACGAGAAAATTTGGTTCAGGTGTAGTGAAGATGTAAGAATAGGGCATATCAATACATAAATATATAACCGTCGGAATTAGGGTCTAACTGCTGACCTTAAAGTGTTTGAGGTCGGCAAAAAATTGTCGACCTTTTTATGAAATTGTTTTAAGACCTTTTTATGAAAGTGTTTTGCCGACCTAAGGCCGACCTCTAAAAGATTGAGGTCGTCAGATTATTACCGTCAGTCGTCAGATTATTAATATATATATATATATATATATATATATATATATATATATATATATATATATATATATATATATATATATATATATATATATATATATATATATATATATATATATATATATATATATATATATATATATATATATATATATATATATATATGTATATATATTGTATAACTATATGTTACATATATTATATATATAATTTATCAGTTTATTTACGTGAAATAAGAACTCCTTACAGTCTAATCACAGAGCACAGGGGATGAGGATTTTATTGGAAGTTCACGCCTCCTTCCTAACCGATGTTGCAAAACTTGCTCCAAGGTGGGGTTTGAACCACGGATCCTTTGTTTCTGAATATACAGTGGTGGCCAAATTATTAGACTAGGCTACAAAACCGAGACTATTTTTGAATGTACCTACCTTGGCACAAATTAGTTATTAAATTAATGTATTTATAGTTACTGCATGTATAGCCCAATGTTGCTTAAGTGATAATAAGTGTAATGTATATTTATTTTCGCTTAAGATCCATTTTATTGAAAATTTTAACTGTAAATTGAATATTAAAATTTGGTTACCTGCTATCTGTTAGAGGTCATTTTTTTGATGATTATGAGCATAAATCAAAGAAAAATGTACATTAATAAGAGTTGCTTGACATTACATTAAGGTCAATTTTTTATTTATTTTTATTTTCTACATTAAAAATGAAGAAACATGTTTAATTAATAAAGCATTTTATGTTCTTTTAATAGATGGTAAAAGCTGCTGACTTGTCACCAACAAATTTGGCCAGAGTTGAGGTTTATCTACGAGAGACATCCCTCACGCAAAAGGAGATTGCTATAAATGTTGGAATAAGTCAGAAATAGGTATCGAGAATGAAGAAGATGCAGACTGGTGAAAAATTACAAGGCAACTGTGTTGGCAATTGTGGCAGAAAAAAATTAATGTCTGTGCGAGACAACAGGTACCTCATGAAATGCTGTATATAAAGCTGTAAAGCAACAAGCAAGATGTTGCAGAAAGAATTACAAGAAAGTAATGTACATGTGAGTACCGAAGACAATTAGTTGTGAATGGTTTTCGAGCTCGCTAGCCACGAAGAAAACCAAAGCTGACTCCGGCAATGATCAAGAAATGTTTGGCATGGGGAAAGCAACACAAGAATTTCAGTGAAAATGATTGGAGTCAGGTGTGTTTCAGTGATGAATCATCCTTTAACATCATGGATGAGAAAGCAGCCTATGTACGTAGGAGATCCGGTAAAGAATTTCATCCTGACTGTGTTGCAGAGACAGTAAAGCACCCATCGTAGGTCATGGTCTGGTCAGTTATCTCTATTTATGAGCCTGGACGACTGTATATTGTTGAAGGCACCATGAATCTAGTTCAATACAAGGTACTTGGGACATGACCGCTGCCTTAACTTGGCGAATGGTGTCGACGGAGACCGTTCACTTTTATGCAAGATGGAGCACCTTGTTACACTGCAAAGACAGTCAAGAAATACTTAGCTGACAACCACATTAAGCTTCTACAGTGGCCAGGTAATTCACATGACAGGAACCCCATTGAGAACCTGTGGAAGATAAAGAAGAGTAGGAGAGATGAAACCAAAAAACAAGATGGAACTGACCGAGGCTTTGATCAATGTCTGGCATCATGACGACAAAATCCCCAAGCTTTGTCTGAAACTTATTCATAGGATGCCTTCAAGGGTCCAGACACTGCTAAAAAATAAGGAAAACCATACAAAATATTAACTGACATGTTTCAACCGTTTGAACTTTCATTGCCATTGTAATTTATTTCATTTTCTATTGTTTCTTTTTGAATTTTTGTTGTAATTTTAACTTCTTAATAAGTCTTATTAATGCGAATTTTAAGTAATTTGAATATCAAGTCCTAATTAATTGTTTTTATACTTAAACAGTTTAATTTTGTGCTTTTTTACAATAAAATATTGCGCTTCTTAACTTTTCTAATTTTTTGTAATGTTTTGAAATTGCATTTAGTCATATAATTTGGCTACCACTGTAAATATATATATATATATATATATATATATATATATATATATATATATATATATATATATATATATATATATATATATATACATATATATATATATAAATATATATAAAATATATCCGTTTATATATATATATATAATAATAATATATATATATATATAAATGGTTATTATATACTTATCTGTTTATATATATATAAACGGATATATATATATGTGTTACAATTTATATATATATATACAATTTTAAAAATGTATTCTACAAAATAGAGTGCTCAATGTTCTTAAAAGAACAGAGCAATTATAAATTAGTAGAAAATCACTTAAAAAAATTTTTATTTTATTTTACACTGTGTTTCATCAATAAAGACTCATTAGAAATGAATGATCAAATTAAAAAAACTTCAATTTATTCCAAAAAATTAAATTACAGGAGTTCGCAAATTTTTAACTACTCGGTGTAGTTAAGGCGATATACAAAATATTTGAATATTTTTATTTGGAATTAGCATGGTTCTGTCAGCATATTATGCCCAAAAAGATCTTTAAATTTTATAATTTTTTTTGCTTAAGGTTTTTATATTATTTAAATAAACTTTTCTTTTTTTTATATAATTTTCAAAATCTTTTTACTACCCGTAATAATGTATCTAAAGAACACTATTTTGGAGTCTTTAGATCAATTCCGCTCATCGGCATTAACGTGAATTTAGTTAAAATCTTTTAAAAAAAGTTCCATACTATATTACTGATCCTAGTTCTAATCGGTTCTGACATATATTAACTATATAGTTGTCAAAACACAATATTTTTGTCAATTTTCACAAAAAATACTAGAATTCCGACCAAGAAAGAGCTTATAGTTATGAAAAATTGCTAATAAACAATCAGAACAGATCATATTGATAAACTATAATGTTCATTTCACCTAAAAGTGGTATTAATATAAAATCTTATTTGAATTTGGACGAGCGAAAAATCTAAAAATATTGTTTAACAGAACAACTTTGTACTTTGTTAAAACAAAGTTTATTTGTGTGCCATTTTCTCAGCAAAATTATGGATTGCTTTACCAATGTCTATATGTTTTGCAATGTTAGACTCAATACTTAATTTAGCAAGGTCGTTGAGGCAATCCTGAATCATCGTGGATCTGAAAAAGTTTAAGATTGCTAAAGCTTCTTTATTATTTCTAAACAATTTTACTTCTATATTGCCATGAAGCAAACAACCAATACACTTAGTTAATATTTCCCATATATTTGGGCTAGAACTGGGCGTATTTTTTGAATCGTTCCCAAATAGACTATGCTTTCTTGAATACATTTTTAACACATTATCATAACTTTGCACCACACAATCAATGAATGAAATAGCATAACCTTTTGACATTTTTGTAATCATATGAGCAATTTTAGAACTATTTTTTTAACTACAAATTTTAAAAAATTTTCAACAACTTTATATGCAATTCATGACAAACTAAGTAACGCAAAACAAATATTGTTTGCTCAACATTAGATGAATCTGTGATGGAACCTTCAATTATTGCATAGTACTTTGCAGAATTCTTTTTTTCCAAAACATGCGTAACAAGATCCAAACATTCTGCAACAAATTTATTTTATAAATCATTTGAGAGATAACATACATGCAGTCTTTTTCTCTTTTTTTTTTTGGCTCAGCTACTTTTAAAAACTCAGTCTCTTTTCGGGTCCCAGTTTTAAAACAACACTTTCAGACCTAAAAAGTTACAATTATTTGAGTCACCAATGCATTATGAAAATCCCTGGAAAACAAGGTTACATAGAAAAAGGATAATTCATTTCAATTAAATTGATGATTCAATAAAATTATCAATATCGTCTCCAATTAATAAATGCTCTTCTAACTCCTGCCATGCACTATCAGGATGCATCCTGCCAGTGCATGCATCCTGATAGCACTTTATATTCTCATTACTCTTTCCTGATCTGGAATCTACCATAAAATCTACCAATTGGCACTTGTTGGCCAGCTTTCAACTATAGTTAATGCAAATTTAGAAGCAGTACTTAGCTTTGAACAGACACTGTTCCAAAATAACCGACAAGGAAAACAATATAAAATAGCTTTATGCTTGCTCCAGTCAAGCCAATCACGAGTATGTTGCTCCGCATTAATGTTTCTAAAATTTGATACACAGGGCGTTCAAATTTTAATTAACTATTTTAAATTTGCACTATTTTAATTTTTCATGCTAAAACGGTTTCTGCTTATTGACAGCTGTCAAGTATAAAAATTGCGGTTAGTAAATATGGAGAAATATAAAATTGAACAACGCGTTTATTTTTCTAAAAATTATTTTAAATTTAGTGAAAATTGTACAGAAATTGGAAGAAATTGTCCAACAAATTCCACCATTCAAAATATTGTAAATAAATTTGAAGAAACTGGTTTAATTCAAGATAAAAAAAATGAAATTTACAGTCATAGTGGTTTTGAAGAGCCAACACATCAATTTGTCATCATTCACAGCAATTAAGCATAAAACAAACCACTTTATTCAATATTTTACATAAGGATCTTCACCTAAAAGCTTAGAAAATACAATTAACACAATAAATATTGCCAACTGATCATGGATTACATCGTGCATTTGTTAATTGGGTTCTTGCAGCAAATGAAAAAAATGATGGTTTTTTAAAAAAAAACCATTCAACATTTGAATAAAAGCATAATTGAACCAAAATTATGTCATCATGTGTTGGAAAATTTTAATAAAAGATTGGAGACCTGTAGAGCTACAAGAGGTGGTCACTTATCTGACATTCTTATCCATTAGTAACTGTTATGTGTCTACTTTAATATTCAATAAAAATATCTGCTTATTTAAATATAATTTAAAGATTCTTTTTTTATTTACAAAGTATTACTTGATAAAGTATAAACAAAAAATTTAAACATTTTGAATATTTGTTGGTTATTAAAACAATTATATAGAATCAACATTTTGTAAAACTGCTTTTATTTTCAATAACTGCTTTGATGCATCGTGGCATACTTGCAATTGACTTTTTTATAGTTTCTGTTGACTCCAGAGTCAACAGAAACTATAAAAATTTTTTTTGCACAAGATCCTGATAATCATTTCCATAAAATCTTGCTTGTTAGCTATAATTTCTTTTCCAATCTTTCACTTTACATCCCAAATGTTTTCTATGAGGTGGAAATTTGATGAATTGCTATGCCATGGCAGTACGCCAATTTTTTTCTGTTTTAAATAAGCCATAATACTATTTGCTTACTTGAAAGGTTGACTCATCTGAGAAGTAAATGCTTATTTTAATCTATAATATGTATAAAACATTGTAAAATAAATTATGAAAAAGAATGTGAATAAAATATAAATATATTATTTAACAACTTAATATTTCTGAAAAAATCATTTTCTACAATAATTTTAAAGTATTCTAGCTTTGTTTTTAATTTGCATCCACCACAGCTACAACAATCAATCCACCACAGATACAATAATCAACCCACCACAACTACAACAATCAACCACTGCAGCTACAACAATCAACCCACCACAGCTTTAACAATCAGCCCACCAAAATTACAACAATCAATCCACCACAGATACAAGAATCAACCCACCACAACTACAAGAATCAACCCACCACAACTACAAGAATCAATCCACCACAACTACAACAATCAACTTACCACAACTACAACAATCAACCCACCACAATTACAACAATCAATCCACCGAAGATACAACAATCAATCCACCACACCTACAACAACCAATCTACCACAACTGCAATAAGTTTAAAAACTCAAAAAAAAAAAAAAGTTTTTCAAAAAGATTGAAAAGCAAATAATTGTATATTAAATTGATTAATCATTGTTAGTAAAACTATTTAAGATCTGAGATACTGTTAAAGTATACAAAAAAGTATATTTAAAATAAAGAAAAAATATATGTATATATTTGTATAATTTATGTTAGATTTTATTTATAATTTTTTTTTTAATTTATGGTTTAACAAAATTTTAGCCGATTACAGTTGCTTAAGCAAATATTAACTAATGATAAGTTTTACAAATTTTATGGTGAATGGTGTGCTTTTCTTTCAGTAACTTACAGCTACATTGGTTTGTAAAACTGATTTTTTTTTCGAAATAAAAAAAAAATTATCAGAACACAGTATCAATTATTTACACTCAGATAATAATAACTATGATATAAAAATATAATATACATAAATATAATATAATAATAATAGTACTCAGACATTTAATTGCTTTATATGACATTATATAAATGACATACAACAAAAAACTTTGTTTAAATTAAAAAAAAAAAGGATCCAGCAACTGGCCCCTAAACTTTTAGGTTTAGACTTTCAACGGCAACCCCTCTCATTGGGTTTACACATACAAATAAAAATATAAGTATATATATATATATATATATATATATATATATATATATATATATATATACATACATATATATACATACATATATACATACATATATATATATATATATATATATATATATATATATATATATATATATATATATATATATATATATATATATATATATATAATCCTTATAATTATCATCACCAATTATACTCTGCAATACTAAGTACCTAATTAGTAAATACTAAGTACCTAATTAGTAAACAAATAAAATAATTTACCATTGGATTCACAGGATGAAAGGCAATAGCTGTAACAACATCAGAATGACCACCAAGTCGATGTAAATAAGAGCTGCTTCGAATATCATAAATATATACCTTAAAAAATAATAAATATAAATAATAAATAAAAAAAAATAAATGTATACCTTAAAAATAAAGTGTACAAATAATAAACTTATACAAAATTTGAATTACAATTTTTATTAGACTATTATTACATAAGTTTTAGATATGTATAATAATAATACATATAATCAGATATAATTATATGTATTATTATATGTAGAAAATTAGTACATATGATTAGATTATAAAAACTAAAATACCAATTCTTCCTAGTCAACCAATACATATGGGTACTGTATAGGGTTTGTCCAGTTAACTGGTATGGGATACATAGGGGCTTTTTTGATGGGATCTTCCTAGGATCCATGGATAAATCAATAAAAAAACTAGAATATCTGAGAAAATTAATAAAAAAATGATTGGTTAAGTAGTAATATGTTATTTATTTAGTATTTATACATTATTTTATACATTATATGTAACCATATTTATTCTTTTATTTGGTATTTTCATTTTGATGCATCATAAAAATTATTCACAAAAACTTTGTCACTGCTATACCCACTTTTTATTTGTTTTTCAAATTGCTGGAAGTTTTAATATCTTAAAGTTTCTAGTTTCTAATGAAAATGGAAAAAACTACTTTGCAATAAATAGTAAAGTTATAAATATTCCTGCTGGAAAGAATTCAAATGATTGTGATGCTTTTGTTGTTTATGTAGAGTTTGAGCATAGAGCCATTTTTTACAGATTCACTAGACTCACTTTTACTGTCTGTTTTTAATGTTGAAAACTTTTATACCTTGTAAAAGTTTATTCTTCGAGAAAATTAAGTACTAAATATATTTCTGCTGCCACATAAAAATGGTTTTGTTCTAATTCCTCTAATTCACTTTTTTCATATTGTGTATAAAAACTTTAGTTTAAAAAAATATATGTCTTATGTATTATTGTAAACAGTTTTATATTAAGTATTTAATAATAATCATGTTTTATTTAGTATTATTACATTTTCAATGGGATATTTTTTTTTGTGCAAGTTTTTTTGAAAGTGCTTACATTTTTCTATTTTTAAGTTATCTGCTGTTTTTTTTGTAATAATCCAAATTATTATAATAAAAACTCTTATTTGAAAGTATTCATTAATTGAAAGTTTACTTTTGAAACTTTAATTATTTACATTTAATAAAAAATACATAAAATATTATAATAAAAAGTTTTAAAACATTTCTTATGTCATAATTTATAAAAAATATCTTTTTTGTTTGTTTTATTTTGTTTGAAAGTTTAGTTTTGTTTAAACATAAAATATAAATAATAATCCTTAAAATTTATATTTAATGTGTAAATCAGTATGTTTGAAAAACTTGTTCAAAAATACAAGTATATAGATATATATTATTTGGTTTAGTAAGAACCATTTCTTGAATGAGCTATATAAAAATGGTTTAAAAACTCTTTAAAAAAAGTTTGATTTGAGTGCTCCATTGTTAAACCTCATGGTAACAGCAAAAGATTTGTAAATAAACCTATAAATCTTTAACGGTGTTATTACACAGTTAAAGTTTGTAATATACTTTTTATTTAGGTTCCAGTTTAAGTCAAACTTCTAACAATATTTAATTTAATAAAAACTTTGGTTAGCAATGTTGAGGAAATTAAAAAAACTCTAAAAAATGCATACATCACTATTAAATAAAAAGTCCCAGAGTAACAAAGTAATATTAAATTTTCCAAAAGATATAAAGTTGCCACAAATTGCCAAATTTAACTCAATATTTAAAAATTAAGATTAATTGCATAAAATAAATTAAGTTTAAGATAGGACACCATGTTATCATTATAAAAAGTATTATGAATAAGTTAAACTCTGATGGTAGGGTAAATATTATTTGAAATAAAATAATTATATTTCCTAATTTCTGACCAATAAAATTTTTAGTTGCATCATTTAATTGCTACAAGATATTAAATAATCAATTCTAATTAAACTTTACTTAACTTGTGTCTTAAAATTTGTATATTTAACGTTATTAAAAACTTTGGTGGTTAAAATTGTTGCCATGTTTGAGTGAGGGTGACTTGTTTAAAAAAAGTGTGACTTGTTTAAAAAAAGTGTGAAACAGAATTATCAAAGTGGTTTTCCAACGCAAAAGATCATGGCACTGACAGTCATCGATATGCAATTACAAAAAATACAATGAAAACTCCCAGTTCAGATTGATGGACACAAAAAAACATTGTCCTATGTCTTTCAAGATGGATTTTTTTTTTTTTATAAACAAAGAAAAAAGTCTTCCGAATATCCAGCTGAATTGCATAATCAATAACTTTTATGTTGCATTTATACCTACATCCATTTGTAAATTGTACATATTCATAAATTACAAAAAGTAATTTATGAATATGTAAAATAGAGTTCTATAATTTTTATTATTTATGTACAAGCACACTGTACAAATGAGTTGTGTATAAAAACATATATTAAAACATGTATTTTAGATAAACCGCATGTGACCAATTAAAGAAAAATAAATTGGAAACTTTTATTCTGCAACGTCTTCATAGTCATCTATTACTGTCATTCATAACTAATTTTCTGCAGAAATGAAAAAATGTCACATAGATTTCTGCCATTGCATCATTGCATCAGCAATTTATCATGGTATTAGCAGTGAGGTTTTCCCAAGAATCGTTTGCACTTGTTTGAATCAGACTTTACCCAAGATTGTAATCAGCCTTTACTTTGCTTTTAAGTTTGTAGAGGCCCAAGCTCCTGCTTTTCTGCTTGATATTTTAGTTCTGTCTAGAATAGTCATAATATTAGGGTCATCCTTGAAGTTCTTAGGCAACTTAAATACTACAGTTTCAGATTGTCAAGGTTTCTCAGTTCTTTCCAGACAATCTTTATCATTCTTTATTTTTTAGTACTACTTTATTTCCTTCTTTTATTTCATTTTGTATCCTGTTCATAATATGTTCATCTATTCTTTTTCCTTTATGTTTTTTCCCATGTACAGATTTTATAAGATGTCTATAATGTTCAGTATAAAAGATGATCAGTATAATTGTAGCCATTGTATATATAAAATGGTATGTAAAAGTAATTATTGATGTAAAAGTAAGGATAAATATTGCTCACAGTATTTATCGCTAATTTTTACCATATACTTTAATATATAATAAAGATTAACAACATGTTATTTTATGATGAGACTATTTTCATGTTGATGTTTGTGTTACAATTATTTTGATGATTAATAATGATTTTAACTGTTGTTTTTCTCTATTTTATGCCTTTATTAGCAATGTCAGTTTTAATTGACTGTTAATTTGATCCACTAATTGTTTTTAAAAAGTTTTTAATGAACTTTTCAATTTGTTTTTCTCAATTTTTTTTTCTATTAAATTAATCAAGTGCAACTATACGAAATATTTACTTAGTAAGAAAGAGTGGGGAGAAGTAGAACACAGGAGAATGGAGAAATTAACAAAAATTACAATTAGGAGAGGCCTTTAATCACTGTAATCAAATGTCAACAATAAGATTTCCTTCTTTCTATTTAACAGACATTGCTTTGTCTGTGTGTGGTAAGAAACCATACTTTTAAAGTACGTCCAAACAACAATTTTTTGAGGGGTGAAGTGGAAAGAAAATTAGTTGGCTCTCAGTTCTCCCCATCATTTTTGTGTCACTATATTGGGAAAAACTCTAAAATATTTTGATGAAGTTTACGTGGTTTACGATTTTACCAGTTTTTGAATATAACTTTTGTTAATATGCTGTTAAATGCTTGCTTGTCCCACTTTTGCCCACATCTGTCAAGTCTGAAAAAAATATATACTTTATTATAACTGCCTAAAATCAATATTTATGATCTGATTTTCAACTTTTAAGGTCTAGACATTAGTAAAGAGGTACCATGAGTTGTTTAAAATGATTTTTAAATGCCCTTAGCATATCCTCTAAAAATAATGGAAAGAGAAATTATTTATAAAAAATGCTAAAAACTCAACAAAATGCAACCAATTTCAGTTAAATTATTCCAAATCACTGACAGCTTGTGGAAAGAAATTAAAATAAAAGTTTTTTGAGCATGAAGGAACAGTGAAAAGAAAAAAGAATAATAAAAGGATGCATCTTACTGAAGTCACACAAGAATAAATTTTGGCAGGTGGAACAAAATAGAAAAAGAGATCTACCTTACAAAAATGTGACAGTAGCTCATACTTGACTGCTAAAGTAGGTCCAACTCAACCAATTGTGCTTTTAAAACTTATCCAAAAGACATTAGGAAACCCTGGCATAGTAAGACAACAGTATTCCATACAACATAAAATAAGAGATTTACAAATTAAAAATTTATAAAAATTCATTACCAGATTAGTAGAAGACTCAGTAAAATTGTTTATTAATACCAGTAAAATCAATGTTATTGCAATAATGATAAGCAGAAAATTTTTGGTTTGAATTAAAATTCATTAGTTACTACAAGCCTCAGGGTGTCAGAGAGAAGAGGTCGTAACCAAAATAAAAAAAGAAAAGTAAAAGGCAAAGAACCAAGCCTTATTGCATTTATCTAAAGCAAAGAAAAAAAAGTAAATATTGGTTCTTAGCATTAGGGATTAGATTAGAGAAACATTTTTTGCATTACTTTCTGGTAAAATAAAGGCATTTGTTCTCTGAAGAATTTTGGTGAAAAAAATGAGAATGATTATGAATGAAAATAGCTGCAGCACAAAATGAAGAAAATCATGGGTGATTAGTAAATATAGGATTAACTTTCAATCAGGTTAAATAAAATAATTCATACCTGCCTGAATCTAAAAGATTGCACACACATATTTTTATCATTATTACATATAATTTGTTAGTTATATATTTTTTATTAAATTTAAATGTTGGATATTATATATATATATATATATATATATATATATATATATATATATATATATATATATATATATATAAAATATAAATGTAATATATTTTAAATCAGAAGATTCTTACTGAGCGATCTTCTGAACCAACAGCAATATATTTAGAGCATGGACTGAATGACAAACCAATCTTTTGAGATCTATTTATATGACCTTCAAATTTCCTCACACATCTTAAAATTATTTATAAAAAGTAAAGTTATTTATAAAAAATTTTTTTTACTTAAAAATTAAAAAAGCATTTATCTTTCATGATATCTAAACTAAAACAAAAACTGAAACAAAAACATGAACTAGAACTAAAACAGTCTGATAAAATTGTAAATATCAATTTAACCGACCTACTGAGTCTCAAATCCCATAGTTTTACTCCATCAGTAGAAGCTGCTGTTACAAATAAATCATAAGCCTCTGATGCTTGTGTAACAGCAACTGAACCCTAAAAAATGTTTTTATAAAATATCTTAAATATTAATTATATGGTTATAAAATTAAATTAATAATAAAACTATTATTAATAAAAATAATTCTACTAAATTATTTATATAACATATAATAAAATTGTAAACTAATAATAATAAAATAGTAAACTAATAAGAAACAATAAATATTTTAAAAATGCTACTATTACAAAAAAGAAAAAATATTTTTTCTCTTTAGTAACAAATTTTTTTTTACCTGGTTCTGCTTCAAAGAATGAATTAATCTTGTATGCGCATCTTTGATTGTCTGTCTGATTTGACGAACATTCATATCATAAACAAATATATCTCGATTAGAACAGCTAGCTAAAACCAGATCTATGTGTTTGTTAAGGATTACATCAAATTTATTAAAAAAATCTCTTTTGATCTTCAACTCTATGTTTGTTGTTGTTTATTTAAACATAATATGGCTTATAATAATAATTTACCATTAATATAAATATTTATTATCAGGAAGGATGCAAGATCTAAAAAAAATCTACTGAAAGAAATAGTTTCATATTCAACAATTAAATACAATAAATTAGGGTCTTGACACTTGCTTGAAGGTAAAGCTAACCCTAGAATTTATTCATACATACTATGTTTTGTATATTATGTATATTATGTTTTGTATATTATGTTTTGTATATTATGTT
Source organism: Hydra vulgaris (assembly GCF_022113875.1). Classification (NCBI taxonomy): domain Eukaryota; kingdom Metazoa; phylum Cnidaria; class Hydrozoa; order Anthoathecata; family Hydridae; genus Hydra; species Hydra vulgaris. The sequence continues at coordinate 14,138,316 of NC_061160.1, read as the reverse complement.
TTGGACATCATGAAAAGAATTAAGACAGATAATACCCAACTATGCATAGCAAAGATATTGTCAGTTCAGGTATAGCTGGATTGATTCACAATGTTGCAGAGAAAAAAAAAGGAAAAAGGCTTGCTTAATTCGAAAACTTAAGGCAGAAAAGATGCAGTAAATAAAAACACTTGCTCCTGTTTTGGATATCACTTCTTCTTTCAAGCCTTAGGAGGAAGACTATTGCAAAATTAAAGTTCCATCATCATTGTCTGCTTAAATTCCTCAAAGCCTAAACAACTGAAAATTGTAATAGTAATTTCAGAAATCACAAAAGCTTTGGATAGAGTAGACTATCCTGATTGCGGAGCTATATATATTTTTGCATCAGTAAGACCTTAAGTTATGCTCTTAAACCTAAACCTAAACCTGGCATTATTTAGGAGCACTGTTTAGAACTATTAACTATTTTATACCGTTAGAAGGTCTACCCAAACACAAGTAGTTGAAGCAAAAAAAAGCCCTTCAGTAGAATATCCTTTTCAGTAGAATATCCTCTTTTCCATTAGGATGGGAAATTCCAGACACCAGAACTGGTGCAAAAGAAACTGTTGTCTGAATTGCAACCATTGTTAGAGGAAATGAGAAGTTGTTGGGAGTCCCAAATATTGGAAAGGCGATTTGCAAAAAACAGATGGCTGTATGCTTAAAAGTACTAGATGACTGGAATATACAAGAAAAAGTTCAGGGTCTAGTATTTGAAACAATCTCCTCTACAAGCATCCACAAAGGAGCATGAGTAATTAAAGAGGAAGCCATAGGCATTGAATTTGTAAACATTAGATGCTGTCAGTATGTCTTAGAAGTAATTCAAAGCAGCATCTTCACAACTGCTTTTGGTAGGACAGGTAAACCCAAAGATGGTCTTATAAGGAGGCTTCAGAAAAAATTGACATATACCCAACAAATAGAGCACTTGCCAGCTAAATGTATAGTAATATGTATATTATACATGTGCATGTATATATACATATATATATATATATATATATACATATATATATATATATATATATATATATATATATATATATATATATATATATATATATTTATATATATATATATATATATATTTATGTATGTATGCATGTATGTATGTATGTATGTATGTATGTGTGTATGTATGTATGTATGTATGTATGTATATATATATATATATGCATGTATGTATGTATGTATGTATGTATGTATGTATGTATGTATGTATGTATGTATGTATGTATGTATGTATGTATGTATGTATGTATGTATGTATGTATGTATGTATGTATGTAAATATATATATATATATATATATATATATATAATACTACAAATTCAAAGACTTTTTGATAAATAAATAAAATTAGGCAACAACAATAAAAAGATACATGAATAAAAAGAATTCATTGCAGAGAATGAGGATATGATTTGGACATCTCCCATATTAAAGTCATGTACAAGTTTATACCGATTATTATTCAAATATCTATAAACAAAGTTATAAAAAATAATAATTTAATTTAATTATTTTTTTACTATATTATCTTTTACTATTATATTATCTTATATATCCTATACTAACTTGTACTAATTTAACACAGTATACTTAGCAATCATTACTTTGTAAGCATAAATAACTTTTTAATATTTATTATTCAATGTAACAAAACTTGATTAAAAAATATTTTTTTTTATTTAAATTATTAATGTAATATATATAATTAAAGAAAAAATTAACAAAATCGAAACCTTTTTAAATCATCCTTTAAAGAATCAATATTATATTTATATAAACACAATGAATTTCCATGGGAAAGTAGAATGAACTTATCATTAAAGTAAAAAATAGCTCCACCAATCCCTTTGCAAAATGGCTGATTATTCTATGATTAAAAAAAAAGATAAAAATTATAAATGTATAATTTAAATAAGTGATAATAAATTGCAACAGTTAAAAAATTTTTCAACATTCTTTCAACCTTCTTTAAGCACTTTTTAAACATTCTTTCAACATTATTTTACCATTTTCAACTTTTTCATACATTTTATTTTAACTATATTTTAACAATTTTATTTTAATTATATGATTGAACTGTTACACTTTTTTTTTATTCAAAAAAAAAGTGTAACAGTTCAATCAAAAAAAAAAAAAAAAAAAAAAAAGCCTTTTTTAGACTTTGTCATTGTCTTTATTTAACTACATAAGTTACATTGGTGTAAACCATTTTTGTTAACCATGCTTCAATATTATAACGGAAGATGATCTTTAGAGGCAAACTTTAAAGGCAACTTATCTAAGAGAAAGAAAACTCTGTTATAAGGCCCCAATTTAACTATAAGAGAAGCTTGTAAACTATGAATGCAACTTGTTGGTCTCTAACTGCAAATTAGGTTAAAGTCAGAATGCCCACATCAAGAAGCGGCATTATGGAAACCTGTTAAAACTGTACAAGTGTGAAATCCATGGACATTAAACTTGAAAAATGTTATTTAAATTAACTTTAACTTTTATAAAATTAAAAAAAAAAATTAAAATACAAAAATCAAATATAAGTAAAAATATTTTTTTTACTTTATTTTAAAAACAAAATTTTTAAAAATTTTACTGGATCATAAGATACTTTTTCTTCACTTAAACTATTTTTGTAGTGTGATATATTTAGGATCGGCTCAGAATGACCAGGAAACCATAACTTAACAGTTTGATCAGCAGATGATGTCATTATAAGGTTATTTGCATGATTTATACAAACTGAATTCACTGCTTTGTCATGACCTATTTATCAAAAATAAAATAAAAAATAAAAAAGTAAATTAATTGAAAAATTCACATACAAAAATAGCAAGTAGTTTTACTCACCTATAAAAGGTTTTTCATTTTTCATTGCAGGGAGTTTTAACAACACAGCATTTTTATCTCCCAATGCACAAGCAATTGATTTTCCAGAATCTAAATAAAAAAAAGTATCAAGTTAAAGAAAATGGTTTGGTTTTAGTTTTTAGATTTTGGTTTTATCTTTAGCTAACCTGAGAAGCATACATCATTAATAGGTGATGCTCCCTCCACTAGCTGCAAATCATTTAAAAATGTTGTTGGAGGATCACAATCCAAGGGGTAGCTTTTTTGCAAATTTCTAATAAAAGTTAACAAAAATACAAAATATTCTTCAAGTTTTATGTTTCCCTTGAACTCATTATTTATTTAACATAAAAATTACTTCGACTCATTCTTCATTCCCCATGGACCAACTTTATTAGAAAAATCAACTTTAGCTTTTGGTTTCTTGACTTGCGGTTGGAACATAGTTCTAAAAAAGTGATTATAAAAAAGTGATTCCAAGAATATATATATATATGTATATATATATATATATATATATATATATATGTATATATATATATATATATATATATATATATATATATATATATATATATATATATATATATATATATATATATATACATGTATATATATATATACATGTATATATATATATATATATATATATATATATATATATATATATATATACATACATACTTGTTTAAATAAATAACTTATATATTTATTATTTAATAAATATATGTATTATTTAATAAAATAATAGTAATAAATACAACAAAGATAATAATAATAATGTTTATATCTTATACTGCTGAGTTAAGTGAGCATGATGATGTCATACTCACCTAACGTCAAATAGCCTGCTGCCAGGGGCTTCAGTACATACATCAACTGACAAATAGCCTGACTCGCAGTGGAGTGCTGCTACATCAACTGAGGGTTTGGTACGGGTCAGCAACCTTTTCATTCATTATTCTTCGTTTTCTCTCATCGTTTTCTCAAAACGCTCACTTAATTTAGGCTAGCAAAAAAAGTGAGCAATTGCGCATATAAATATGCTATAGTAGATATATATATATAACTATAGTAATAACATTTAAAATCACAAAACAATATTATCTAAAGTAAAAAAATTTAAAACTAAAACCTTGGTTTATCTTTAGAATATCCAGAAGACTTTATTTGTTTATTGAAGACAACAGGATGATGCATTTTAGGCTTATTTATCAAAAGCTTTTGAGAATCTGGTCTTCGAACTTTTGAACCTGGTCTCTGAACTAAATCTGGTTTAGGGGCTAAAAAAAGTTTTTGACTTTTTTAATACTATAATTAATTTTCAATACAATTAAAAGTTTTTGCATATATTTATTTTGAATTCAATAATATTCTTTACAATTTATGACTGTAGTATTTG